>OX104069.1:83608926-83630541 GCA_944474145.2 Dicrocoelium dendriticum | reverse complement strand
ACCTTTTGAAAACAAGCCACTAAATTACTTTGACAATAAATCATTCTACACCTTTTGTTAGAACAATATAGATGCTAAAGTTTTCCTACTTCGTGGTGCTTAGCCAAGGTATATACGTGTTGAAGTTGTTAAGTTTTAATATTTTGTACTCGTTTGACTGCTACATAAGTAGTACCGTGTAAACGGTATTAGGATTCAATTAGCTGACTTTGCAGACCATGATGTTACCCTAAAATGCCAGTCTTTCGTTGTGAATATATATTCTTCTTTGAGTTCACAGGAAAAGTCATTTCAACAAAGCAGCTAGTACCGCACTATCTGTAAGTAAAAATATTGGTTCCTAACTTAATTACTGTAAATATATCAAATACAAGGTTTTTCCACGACAATTGCTTAACTTGCATTTAGCTTCGTCTTAGAGACTAGAGCGTTCCCGTCTACAACCACGTGGATCGTAGCTGGATCCATTTTCCACTGTAGAAGGCGTACTAAGTTTTCTGGTTTCTTTCGACTATCAACAGCTTCTGATGTAAGGTGCATTCCTGTTATGAATATTCAACAGTTCTCATAAGATGGACTTCATCATGCTGGAACAACGTTGGATATGAGGATGTAAACCTGGCACTTGGGGATGTGTCAATCAACCAGGATGAAAGATAATAACAAAATATTCAAATTCCTTGGTACACCTAGAACTGCATGTATATATGAATCGAGTCCTGTTTTAATGTACACTAGCATGTACATTCACGATGATATTGCATTTTCGTTCCAACATTTCGATCTAAATAAATTGTGGGTTGCTGATACTTCCTATGGGTACTGTAAGCTAGTGCTTAATAGATTGCTAGAAGGCCATCAATTTTATTCAGCTATCTTTACGGCATTGTTGCTCTGCAATATATAAACAAGCAGATAAATCTAATACACCATTAAAATTTAAACTTGGTTATTGTGCTGCATTTTACAAGTCAGATCAAAAAGCATGCATAAATGGGAGCGTTGAATCGACTGAGAATAAATGCATTACCAGCAACACAGAATCGCTAAATTGTTGTATGAAAAACCACGCTGTCGTCGTAGACGGGCAGACAAGTGGTACCACATACCCGTTGTTTGCACCTGGTAGTTCGGTAGAATAGTAGATAGTGGATGGAAATTCGGTGCAATGGAACTGCAATATATCAGGAGGTTTTAATAAGATCGTAACATTCTCTTTTATCAGCTTCAAAATAACTGTGACGGCGAACTGTCCATAGCTTCTCAGTGACAGCTATTGCCAACTGCGTCTGAATTCTAGATCACAAGTTGCGCAAGTTGAGATGATCCAATGTAGTGTGTCTTGGCAAGCGGTTTGTTTCTGAGAGTTCAGATGTTCTTCGGTTTCTAAATGCTAAAACGTGATTAGTCTCCCTGGAATTTAAATGTTCGGTGTTCAGATTTGCTGAGAGGAACGACCAAGGAAGAAATGGGCAGCGAGACGTCACATTGCAACTTTGCAGGTGCCACATTTGTTCGTTCCAGGTTGGTCCGCCATTAACTTAGGGTATTTCAAGCTGTTCAGTCAAGCACCCCTCAGATCTTACTTCATAAGAGTGGGGATTGCGATTGCAGCAGCTTAACTTCAGTAACGCCAACTCTGAGTACTAACACAATATGTTCGTTTGAGCAGGCTTGATAAATTGGTTACAAAATTGCAGCCTTCTCACAGAAAATAAACTATATTGCTTTTTACCCAGCTTTCCCACAATCCTCAGTTTTGCGCATAACTCACATTAGCGGTGAAAAACAAATGTTTGATTTTTTGTGTACACATGTTTTCACTGCACTGTGTTGCAGTCAAGTGTATACAAAAAGTTAGGGGAGAAAATATATGCTAATGTGTAACTTTCCGAGGGAGCTAGCAACCGGTGCGATTTTAGCTACTACAGAAGGTACCGCAGCTTCGCCGGTCGCCATGTGCCTTGTTTGCGGACGACATGAAGTTTTGAAGAGTAATTCACGCTCTTGATGACTTTGACCTACTTTAGCAAGAACTCAACCGCCCATCCACATGGTGTGCAGTAGTTCTTCTTCCAAAAAACCCAGCCAAATCTGTATTTATGAGCCTGGGAAAGTGTGCTGACGGCCGAATCTACACCCCTGACGGCCAATCGCTATATCCCACAACCACTGTGATGGACCTAGGTGTGCTCTCACGCTACGATTTGAAGTCCGTGCAAAACTCGAACATGCCATTTCGTAAAGACTGCGCATGCTCTGGGAGCTCAAACGAAGCTTCGGCACATCGTCTGAAGAAGTTGCCACTCGCCTCTTCTCTTCCGTCATTAGAACAATGCTAAAGTACGGTTCTTCCACCTATTTTCTGATTACCCTAGGCGAGGCACAAAAGATCGAACGGATCCAACATGTTGCTACCAGGCTCATCCCGAGTACACGTGGCTTGGGTTATGAAGACGGGTGCGAGAAAATAGGACTCTACACCTTGTCCTACCGTCGGATGCGGGTCGACCTCATTATGACCTACCGTATTCTATATCTCGTTGACTTCCCAATGCTAAGGCCAATGCTGCACTTACAAGGCTACGCAACACACGCGGACACAGATACAAAATTGTCGTGCCGAATGTGAAACGTGTTCCAAACCAGCTGTGCTTCGAACGGAGAGTGTTAAACATTTGCAACTATTTACTTGAAAATGTGATGGAGGCAACATCTGTGCAGCAGTTCATATCTTCGTTAGATTTGTATTATGCCACTATTCGATTCAGAGAAAGATTGAACACTTACGATAACATGTCTTATTTGTGCGTCCTGAAATATCGTGGGTCAGATATTTTAAACGCTACATGAAAACGACAACGATACTCACGGTTAACAACTTTTATAACGTATTTCACCATATTTCGAAAAAGTTGTACAGAAATTATTTCTACTTGCTCCATACTACAGTATTCAGTATTAAATATTGGTTGATTGAATTAGCAGTAAAGCTGTCCAGAGTTTATTTTAGAATTATGGCATGCATCTGGCCAGATAAACGTAAACCCCCATTGTATCAACTTAGAAATCTATGCCGGTAATTTTCCAAAGTTAATCGAATGTCTTAATCATCTCACTGCACCTTTCTCCATAAGCCTGGTACTCCGCACTGGCATTGCGGTCTGGTTTTACTGAATAGTATAACTCATCTGAAAATGCACGTTTCATTACAGAAAACATCCCAAAAAATAAAGCGCACACCTTTTCGCATTCGCTGATTTAACAGGAAATCCTATTCTGTTCACTGAGGTTGGGTTACACAAGAACTTAATTTTATAATCTTTCATTTTTATTGTTCAAATGAAGGAAGCTTGGATATCAGCAATTGTGCTATAAAAACCACTAATGGTAGAATAAGCATCTCGTACTCCGTACATTCGCCAAAGAAAAATCAACTACAATCAAATAACAAATTTGAAAGCATCGCTGTCACTCAGCGAAGTGGTAGGTTATGTAGGAACAAAAGGTCTTATTTATGCTTGTTGCATGCTGTTGATATGCAAAATGACGAGTGGAAAGGAAAGGCAAGAAGTTTTAAATAAGTGCACTCTAAACGTAACCAATAGAAATTTTGGAGTTTGCACAACGTCTAGAGGAAACATGATTAGTTTATATATCAGAAGTAAATCGGATGCTTACAGAAACTTAAGAATAATACAGTTAGGAGCGAATGATGCATCTGTTATTTAATATGACGGAGGTCAACTAAGCTTTCTGGGCTTCGCATTGGAACCAACGGGTGCATCCAAGGTTTGAGGTTCTAATGGAGAGTTTTGCTTTCTCGGATCTAAGTAGTTTTACCAAAATAGTTTCTGAATAAATAGGTGAATGTGTGGAATATACCATTCAAAATCGGCAGCCATGACAGTTGCGAAATCTCAATATCCTCATTTATTTGTGCCACTTTCCGACCAATAGCGACGGAGTAATTTGGGAGTATACAGTGCATGAAATTGGGGTTTGCTTGGCGACTTTTCAGGCATTTGCATATTTATGTAGCCCTAATCGATCGTTCTATTAGCTGCTAAAACTCAGCCATATCAGCAAAAAGTAAGGCAAAATCGTATACATTCGGTAAAGGATTAGACAAAATTTCTCTTATCTAGGTGTTTGTCCTATATCAAATTCACTCCCAGAACCAGTTATTTCAGCCCATACATTAGGTGTGTTTCAAGTTCGTATGGACATTGTGCTGGTAGCGTTACACCATCTCATATAATAGCACGTAATATACTCACATTTAGAAAACAAAACCACAATATTCCACACAAAAATTCTTCACAACCAAAAGCGATGCTAGCGTAAAACCAAATGTGAAGAATGAAGACGGAGGAAATTTTGCTCCGCAATGCATTATTTTTGGTTTTGCTATCTATTGCTGTTTGTAATTTTCGTCTGAAACCCTCGCTCATAAAATTGCGAGTTATGCTACCATTTGGCTAATTGGTCTGCACTGCACCATGGATCACTGACTTTACAGTCCAGTTGAAGTACAGTTTCACAACTGCGTATGTGAACCATTATACTCCGCAAATTCAGCATTCGTGATATTCATCCTCTAACTGCTTGCTCCACATTTTCTGTCGAATGGAACTGCTATCCTACTGCACACATTGTTAATACCAGGCAACGTCTGTGACTAGTCCTAATCTGTGACTAGTCGTAGTCCTTTTATATAAAGTTTTCATATATGCTTTTGTGGATGATTATTATTATTCTCCAATATCGCTTCCCATTGTCTCGTATCGGAATCAAATCGCGCGAGTGGCTAAGTCAATAAATATTCTCACCTTCTCTTAATAGCAAGTTTCCTACAATTACATTTCTTTCCCAGCATAATTTTTATCCACAAGTAGAGAATAATTTTTCATCGTTTTCGCTTACACAAATCTGTTGAAAATACTCGCTGATGACAGTTTCAAGGTTAAGTGTAATGGAGAACAAAGAGTAATAGCTGGTACTACTTGAGTTGGCCAAATGTGTCCACCTAAGAGATTGCTGTTTAGGCCGATCAAAGCCGTTTATTAGAAAACCGAATTAGTAATAAGCTACGATATGCTTAAAACGAGGCGAATTCAATGGTTGCAAAAGTTATCGCAAGTTGGCTATTGCTTCTTATGTCAAAGAGTGTGTGATAGCGACTTACTGGCTCCGGTTTCGGTTTGATCTGGCATTGTAAGTTTACTTATCGTATTTCTGTGGTTGGTACTATAAAATACTAACATTGGACGTTGCCTGAAGGACTGACATTTGAAACATATAAATTACACAGGTAAATATTGACTTCACCTATATGTGCTCAACGGTTTGCTAGGATGAGTGGAATACAGATCACTACAAAGGCATATCCTTGCTTTGTCAATAATATGTACACTTTTTTGTTTTTGAATGCAGTCCACGTAGTATGGACATATGTCGTAAAAGATTTATATTTAACGCTCAACCACCAAGAGAACTTAGCATTTATCGAAAATTCGTTGACAAATGAATACTTGCCCCGGTATACATTGAGTGGTATTTTCCACAAACTGCTCAAATGAAGTAACAGTATCCTTCTAATTCAGATTTATTGCTATATTTCCTAATCATTATTTAACAGCTGACAAAATGAGTGCTACTTTGTTTGCTGACCCTTGGTGGGGATCAGCTAGAAGTCGTTCAGAAATGCAGTTCCCTGGGGAGTTGTATCAGAGCCGTTGAGATCGAAGACGAGATCACGTACGGTATAGCGTAAGCTCGGAGTGCTTTTGCTAATCTTTGCCACCTATGGCGACGGCGCGACATTACTCTCGCCCTGAAGGGTAGAGTGTACATTGCAGCGGTATGTTCGACCTTACTGTACGGTTGCGAAACCTGGCCCCTAAGATCGGCGGACATGAAGAGGCTACTTGCGTTCGACCATCGGTGCATTCGCAGTTTGGCTCACATCTGGTGGGAACACCGCGTGCGAAACGAGCGTGTTCGACGCCTTGTTTACGGCCCAGAAAAAGAGAATGAACCGCTCAGCACCGTTATTTCATGCACCAGGCTCCGATGGCTGGGCCAAGTGTTGCGCATGCCAGCCCACCGACTCCCTCGACGTGCGTTGTTTGCTCACCGGGGATGTGGGTGGAAGAAGAGGACAGGTGGCCAAGCGATGAATTGGTCGTGAGGAATGAAGGCCCTAACTTCCGAGCTGGCCTCGGTTGGAGCTTCACGGCTCCCTGGTTGCGGTCCAAAAGACGGTGAACACGTTTGGCTGTATACGCTTGCTGACAAGGCAAGGAGCCGACCTCAGTGGCGTACCTGCTTTGAGTTTCTTTGTCCCTCCCCACCCCTTTAGCCACCCCCTCCATCTATGATCTTAGTTCGTAGGGCAAAACATAATTAAATTTTTTGTTTTTGCCCAGTAGCCAGCTGGTAGCTTACCGGAACGATACCTATCCGTTGCTGGTAGCTCAGCTGGCATACTACTGTCGTATTTATTTTTCCTTTATGTATTGTATGTATGCATGTATTTCCTTTATGTATTGCGGTACAATAGCGGAGGTGTTCCACCACCCCTGGCTGACATGTATACTGATGGTGATGATGATTATGAGGACAGGCACTGTGGGCTACGCTAAGACAACGCATCGGATGTAAACCACTGATCCATTCTAGGGCGCCGCATAGTTTGCGAAGCAGAAGTAAAACACAATAATTCCCTTGTCCTTGTTTCATAAAATCAGCTCGAATCAATTCACGTTTTCATCTATTCAGTGGAACTGAAGTAAGCCTAATCTATGTGAATTATTGACAGAACTACTATGCCATTACTGTTGTTAAGAATTATGGGAGGACTGTTTGCACAACATAGAAGCCAAACCGATTTGTCCTCGTGATTTTGTCCTGGGTGTTGCGATTACTACTACAAAGTTTGTATTTTCCTGGGACGAAGATCCGATAACTGCTTAGGCTTAAACATTTTACAATTTTCAAATTTTCCTTATACTAATAACTTTTTATTTGAACCAAATAACAGTTACACTTCTTGGACTTCATCGTGCTCAGTTTTCCCCGTGACATTTGCCGGGCCAATTGCAGGCGCCAACATGTTAAATATGGGACAATCTGAGCACACTATTTTTACAGGCAATCTTATCTCCAAAAGCAACGCCTTGCGACCAAAGATACCTGTTTAAGAGAATGTCTTCTTCAAGAAGCTACAGCGTGCTCATCTAGTGCTCAGTGTGTTGCGGTGCTGCCACAATTTGAAGCCTAGGAATAAAACTATTAATTTTACTACCTTATTTTTTTAGTTGAAAAGTTGCTAGCTTCTACGCTAGATTGTATGCTAAGAATAGCCGCTGTAGGCTCCGAACCTATCATCTGGCACGTATATTTTTCAATAATCAATTCTAGTTAGGAAAGATGGGAGATAATGTTGGAAAAAAGAAGTATTTCGATAGATACTTCTTGGCAAATGTGAATTAGTGCAACCTTTGAATGCTCACGCAAATAAGATGGCTTCATCTTTTTCGGATGGAACGGTGAAACATTGTATGGTGCAGATAAAAGCTCAGGCTTGACTGATCCTGGGGGTGGACAGCGCGAATTTCCTAAGTTAAAACATTAGTTGCAATTAAGTGAAATGCGCATCTATGGACTCACCATATTATCCCCTTTGACACAAAAGGATATCCGTCTATACCGACTTGGTGGGGGTTCGTACGCACAATGTTGGTCATCAACATTTTCGTCACTCAAAGAAAGGAAATAAAACGCAAGTAATGCAGATTGTTTGACACACCATCTTTTCGGTTTTTAAACTGAGTAGCGTAGGCGCGCATATGACAAAAGTAGAGAGCGCGTTCCACGGTTGACGAATTCAAGGTGTAAAATGATTTCGGCAGCATTCCAACCGAGTGTATTTTGTAGCCAGTATCACGTGGTGACCCCTCCATTTTGTACTGCGGCTACATTTTAGAAGACGGTGTCAATGATGACCAAGGTTTGATAAGATCTGGTACACTAGAATGAAGTCGCTTCATAGACGGCGATAACTTGCACTTTACACGCCTAGAGTATTCAATCATAGATGGTATAGCAGGTGAAAGAAGCATCCAACATATTTGACTGCCCTTCTCTGTGGGGTCTCCATTGTATCAAAGGCGCTCATTAAACATGGCTACCAGGCTTGAATCGAGTAATTTACTTATAGCGCCATATATGTATAGCGACGTTGTGGAAAAATTAGTGGGATCGAACAGACCGAACGTCATCCGTAAGAGACCAAAAACCGATCCAGGGTTTAGGACAAATTCAAGGATTGCATCGAATAGCCGTGGTCGTCTTGCCTTACCACTCCAAAGTCCTTTTTCAACATGCGGCCTCCAATTTACATGTATAAGTGCGCTTGTGGCTTACGTGCGCAGTTTTGAACTTACACGAATTAAAGGGAAATGACTTTGTAATTGAACATTCAAAAGCGCTATCTAAATCTCCTAGCCTAAGATCGTGATGCAGCTAACCCGATCGCTTGTTATATTTTGATGTCAACGGCAAAATCTGAAAATTTGACTCGATGGGATGGGTAATTTCGTTAATGAAGTACAAGAATAAGTGAAACACCAACACTGATATTTGTGGACTACCGCAGTTTAAATATATAGAATCAGAAAATAGCCGTAACCGGAACCGGATGCTACAGCTTACGAAGAAAATACCAATCCATTCAAGGATATAGGTTCCAATTCCGTACGCTTGCAGATTTCGGAGAAGGCTGAGGTGATCTAATCGGTTGAATACTTTGGCAAAGTCGAAGTAGGTGACATTTGTGCTGGTTCCACTATCAGCTTTATTGGTCCAGCTGCTTCGCGCAATTGATAGACCTGCAGTACATGACCGACACTCACGGAATGTGTTGTTGGGCAGGCGCTATAATGTTAGACATTTCGTAGTAGCCCACTAGTAACCAAACAATGATCCACTCAATCAAAATTGTGAGTACTGGGAGGAGAAACACTGGAAGATATCCAGCCGTTTCCGAACGGCTACCTTCCTTGAAAATCTGGGTAATGTGTCTCTGGTTCCACACTTTGGGGATTTGTTGTTCATCCAGTCATTCTGATGTAATTATGTTTATAATTTGCATCTCATCGTACCTGCCACCTGTCCTGCTTTTGGGGGAATGTCGGTAACATGGCAGAACGGTGCGTGCGCAACCATAACAGCCTTCTCAAAACGGTCACCGTGATAAAAGTGATGTGTGTGTATACTGTTTTCTGAGGGGGGGGGTGGAACAAGTATGTGACACATGCTAGGATCGCATCGGAATATTAGGGAATATGGTAGCCCTAGTATGTTACTTGCATCCTCATCGGTTTGTGCATTTCGTTTGCTGAAATAATTTGAGGAAAACCACGAGCCACATTCCACGGGCTATCACCTGGTTGTACAAAAGCTTGTTCCTATCATAAAACCTTTCCTTTGGTCTTGAGAGTGTACTACTCTCTTCACATGGATAAGTGTAAAATATTGACCACGGTGTACTACAGTTTCATGACTAGGGTTACCTCTGTATACATGCCGCGCTTACCTCTCGACACCATACGATTTTAGGCTGTGCTCTGAAGAAATGATGGGGCCCTGCAGAAGCAGTTTGTCTATTTTCCGTACGGAATGTCAGCAACATGGGCCTAAAGAGTTTATTTGAAATCGATAGCGGAAAACGCAAATTTAAGCTTCTGGCTGCACTGACCATTGTTCCTGTAGTTGATATGAGTGTAGAGATTGATGATTTTGCACTAGAATTCCAATTAAAGAATCATTAATTAGATGCTGACATACCACTGCACGTACGGTTGCAAAACGATAAAGAGCAACAAGCATACTTTACTTAATAGTCACATTGAGAACTCACGCCATCAAAATCGTAAAAGATGGAGTAAAATCATTGTGCGCCCGAGTTTTAACCCTCAAATATCGAAGGCTGAGCCAGCCAAGCCACACTTGTTTGACAAAGAGTATGGCAAATTGACTGCACGGAAATGCTGACTATGGAAAGAATTCGTGCATTGTGGCTCCGTTGAAGATTATAAAGTGTACTCGGGGCAACCAATTGCATGCAACAGCGCGAAAACGAACAAATACCGAAACTTCGAAGAGCAGCTTGCAACCGCAGCAACAACTGCTCCCAAGAGGATATTTGCATCTGTGAAGCGACAACTGAAGCCGACAGGTTATGCAACTGTGTTGGAAGGCTCTGAAGAAGAGACCAAGATTTCCAGCATTGAGCTTGTTTCCGCAGTGGAGGCGCACTTCGCTTCTGTTTCGGCAGATAACCAGGAGCCCGTTCTAAGTAGGACGCAAATCGCCCCTACCAACATGGACAGCCTGGATTGCAGCGTTGAGGATGTGCGCAAATTTCTCACAATTCTTGACGGTATCAAGCATTCGTGGCCTGATGGGCTCAATCTGTTGATCCTCAAACCGCTATTAGCCATCATCACGCCTTATGTGACTGAGTTACTCAACAGTTTGCTGTCCACCAAATCATTTTCGAGCGACTGGAAATGCTTAGTGGTGAAACCGATTCCGAGATGCGGCGATCTGAGCAAGGTGGACAACTACCGGCCGATATGCCTGACCACTGTTTTGGCTAAGACCTTCAATGATTACGTGAAGCGTGACCTACTGCAGAATCTCGAGCAGAAAAGCATCCTAAATTTCGAGCAGCACAGTTTCATGAAAGCTCGGTCACGCATCACAAACATGCTGCCATTGAGGCACGAATGGTTGCAATCAACAGACCAAGGGAAGAGGTTTGACGTCAATTACATCGATTTCAGTAAAGCTTTTGTGGTGAACCATGAGATTCTCCTTCGGGAACTGAACATGTGCGGTGTTGGTGGTCCAATGCACCCGTGGATCAAAGACTTCCTTGTTGGTCGGAGGTAAAGGGCGCAGTTGGACAACCACCTGACCGAGTGGTACACCTAGAACACTGGCTTCCTGCAGGGCACAGACGTTGTACCCATTTTGTTCCTGATCCAAATTAATGATTTGTCTCAGTTTCTCAGTTCAGCTTGTATGTTGTTTGCAGATGACTTTAATGTATGGAGGTAAACTGAAACGTCCGACGACTACGATATGATTCAGCGTGACCCTGACCGCCCCTCCATGTGGTCAGAGAAGGTCAATCTTCCGATCAACCCGGTCAAGTCAGTCTTCATGAGCCGGTCTTCATGAGGGTGGTAATGGCCGAGTCTACAAAGTGTCCGGCCAACAGGTACACGCATCGCCATTAATGAAAGATCTCGGCGTACTCTCACGCTGCGCCTTGAATTCGGTTCTGAACACGAACAGGCTTTACCAAACTGGACTGCGCATGCTCTGGGAGCACAAACGCAGCTTCTGCCCTTGCTCCAAAGAGGTTACCACCCGCCCTTCTCCAATATCATCAGACCAATGCTAGAGTACAGCTCACTCGCCTATTGTCCGCTCACCAGGTGTGAGATGTATAGGATTGAGTGGGTACAGCATGTTGCCACAAGGTATCGAGGTGTGCCATCAGAAGATCGGATGCGGGTTGATCTCATCATGACTCATCGGATATTACATCTCGGTGATTATGCAATGTTGAGACCGCTACTCTCTTTGAGCACACTAAGAAGAATACGAGGATACAGGTAGAAACTTGTCGTACAAGATTTGAATTGGGTCGCTCACCGACTCCACTTCGAGCGGAGGGTGGTGCAGGTATGGAACAAACTGCCTGCAGACGTAATCGAAGCAAAGTCAGGGCCGCATTTTATGTAACTTCTGGATTTGCACTTTATATGCGTGATTTTTTGAGAATAATCACCGCCAGAATAGATATATCTGTTCGAAAAATCTTAGGCGTGGCAACACAGAGGTTCCTATACTCGCTACATTTCCTCAGTATTCAGTATATTTGTGCAGTTTTTGTTCCTACGAGTACGATTTTACGCTGAGCGCAAATAGTTTAACGATAGATTTAACACCGCCACGAACAATAAGGGCAATTATTGTAAATTATCTAATATTTGCAAATATTTAAGCCGGTCTGCCCTAGTTACATTATCTCAAACACAAGAAGCAATGACAAGTTTCAACGCTTCATGTATTTTCTTCTTCACCTCAAAGTAAACCACATACGAATTGGATAGTGTGTGTGACAGGCTTAGTCACTATGTAGTCCACCAACAAATACCATAACGCTTGGATGACTGCATGGGAATAAGGAATACAAAGCCCTGTAAATTCCTTCACAGCAACTGGTGGTTTCGCTTGAACAATCAAGAGCGGCATCATGATGGTTCCAAATTTGCGTTAGATAGTACGGTTATCGGCCTGCTGCCACTTTACCGTTGTTAGTACAGAAGAAATAATTTAGCACCGTGTCATATGGCACTTCGTTTGGAAATGTGTTAGCTAGATCACCAAAACTTATCTCTGTTCAGTTATTAGACTAAGGATAGTGCGCCAGCTACTTCAGCCGTAGTTGGATTTTGACATCCATTTCAAAAGCACTCTTTGGGTCGAGGTTGCAGACTTTGTGCAAGTACGTTGTCGTCAGTAGAAATAGCATTCTTTAAGTACTGCGCCGGGAAATGTCAACGGTGCAGCGTTAATAGACGTCTTCTTAATTTGACTAATATCCTTGCTGACATAAATCCAGTAGCAGTAGATTTGTTATTGCAAACCTATTTGTATAGATCTACAAGAGGATGTAACGGTCAGCCAAGTTGGCTTGCCACGTATATCGCAGATAAAACATGTTGGAAGATTTGTCAAAAGCGCCTTCCTGTATATGGTATCTGTGCACATTTCAAGTATAAGTTCTTTATCAACTAACACTAAAATTCTTTCTGGATCATCCATACCTGAACCATGTAGAATTAGTCCGGAGTGCTATAAAGGAATGGCGAAATTTGTGCCAGTTAGTCAAGGCACACGACCTATTTTCGGTGAATCAAATGAGTTCTTGCAATGAAGCATTGTTTGGGAAAGTGGACCAAAGCATTACTACAGTGCAGACAACATATTTCCTATAAGTTTGCGAAGTGTAGCATTGACTGCCCTCATGTTCATTTTCAGTTGGCTTTCTACAGCATTTGCTTCCGCATTTTAGGACATGAGTCTTGATAGTGCGAGGTCGACTGCTGCAAGGTGATACCGTCTCGCGTGTGCATCAGTGGGTGATAGATCACACCTCGTTCTTGCTTGTATCTCTAAGTAACCACCCATTCGATAGTGTGGAAAGCAAGGTATTCAAAACCCAACTATGTTAGAACTTGGTTTCCCTTCCGATTGCTGGACTACTCCATAGGTAATTTGGCAACAAACATAATCTATCTCTCATTAAACGCAAGCATCGAGTGATTGTCTGTATACGGGACACACTATCAAGCAGAACCGAGAACGAACGCACTCTGTCATAATTCACACTCGTTTAGGCATGCATGCGTGGTGATAATCGTCCGTTCGTGCGGCTGTAATATGATTGCGAGGTGTACAATTTTGTGGTATCTTGTTACTAGCTTTACACCCTCAGTATGAGTCAATACTTGTCTGTTTTCTTAAAGCCTTTGCTAACCTGTTTATGTTACGAGGTAAGTTGGCTTATACCTTGATGGTTGGAATTGTTAAACTGCTAAGCCTGCATTTGTGAAGATGAAGAATAACGCTCGATCATATTAAACCAAGCGTTGGAGATGTGTCCAATTATTCAACCCCCCGGGTGCAATGTTCTATCAACAGCTGTGGTGTGACGTATATCCCGATACCGATGATAAGCCTTATTTTCTCATAGTCACTACCAGCAGCATGTCCAATAGATCGCTTTCTGCGACGTGAATTCCTACTGTGAAGATATTAACAGCTTGCGCAAATGTGTTCACTTTTCTTCTGAACAGTCATCCTTGTGTACAAAATTCAGTGTGTGCAATCTTCCATGTCCGCAATATTCCCCGTCCGCATTCTTCCGTGTCTGCAATCTCTCGCGTGCGCAATCTTCGTGTTCGCCATTATGTCTACACGCTTTTTCTTGTTCTCAATTTTTGTGTGTGAGTCCTTCGTGTGCGCTTTCTTTTGTTCAGCGGTATCACTATAAAAACTGCACAGATATACAGGCAAACATTTCTACTATTGTGCATCTTGAACTTTGGACTGTTAGCTTAGAACACTTGGCATTAGACTTTCCGAAGCAACTGCAATACTGTATTTGGTTTTTACCTTTTTCTAGCGCGAAGTATAGCTAAATGGTAGTGTGATCTTGACAATAAATTATCATCATTTATTTGAACGTTACGGGCATTGCCTCGATCAGTACCTGTCTGGTTATTGATGAAACACATGCGGTTGTCTGCCCATTGCATACGCGTTAAATTGGCTGTATTTTCATGGTGAACATGTTCGGTGCCTCACTGTATATCAAGATAGGTTTAACCCTTTGAGTTTCCAATTAATTTACCTATAGCTCGACATGGACCTCCAAAGTTTACCCCACACATGGTAGAGAATGTATGGGAAGTATGGCACATACCTAATTTTTGATAGAATGCCATTGTACCTATCCTCGTGAGTGCTTTCCGGAATGACACTTGCACTGAAGCAGTATTACATGTTAAACAGAGTGGTACGTATCAGTACCGCCAGGACACAAAGGCTTAAGCGGTTGCATCCATCGATGCTAATGGTTCTGAGATGTCAGTGATGTTAATGAGTGATAGGGAAACATATTTGTTATAGCTACTTCACTTATCGGCTGACAGCTCTGATTGATGGCTCCTCGTATATATCTCCGAGCTGGTTATACTTTGAGATCACATATGTTGCGGTGTAGCTCGGGATTCGATAAACTTCGGGCTTATGGTTTTTTGGAAGCAGTGTAAAAATTGCGATCTAAGGTGATCCAAGCTAGCTCCGAAAGATTTAATGTACTAAATAGCGCTAATGCAGCTGCATCAAAGGAGTGTAAGCAATCGCTCGTGGTGTTAAGTGTGACGCCAAAGCCGACTTCGCTTCGAGGTCAGAGGTTTTACGGCTACGTATCCGGTGATCAGTTCACTGAAAACTCAATACTGAATACTAAAAAGAGAGCGAGTAGAGAAATATCTGTGTTGTTGCGTTGTAGATGGACCGGGCAACTGCGAGGAAACACGTCGCTGATTCATGCGCGCTGACAGCCAATAACAGTTGCACAACTTCTCCTTCTTCTTCTTCTCCGTGTAGCCCGAAAAGTGGGCTTCAAGAAACCTCTTTAATTCTGACATTGATTTCGCCTCGACTAGTGTCTCTCGCAATTTGCTCCAAGATTTCATCATTTGACTCTCAAAGCAAATACGGTGAGCGGTACTCTTCAAATCGGGTACCAGTAGTTCGTAACGGTATCCACCTGTACAGCTTGATGCGCGAACGTGCAACGGCGGCTTAGGTCACAGCATGAAAGTACGCCGAAATCCTTTACGGAACTAGTGAAATGCAGCACGTAGCCAGCCAAGGTGTGCGTATAGCGCGTTGGTCTAACGCTATATCCGATACCGATTTGAATGGTCGATCAAAGGTTTGCGACAGAACACATTGAAATATGCTAAAAAAGTTTATTGGAAGGTTGCTAAACCTTAAGAGTAAAAGTAAGACAACGGAAGATGTGTAGCTATAGAAACGGCGAATTTACTGCACACAGGTCAATGGAAAAATAGTTTATTACGGGTAAAAAAGCATCGCTTAACAAGTCCCGTGGATGGAAATTATTGCGAAAATCAATGGCATAATAAAGTACAATGCATTGTAGTGGACTCACCATAGACTCAAGTGGAATAGCGGTGATGTTCGCGTATTAAAACTACAAATCCATAAATCCATTGCTTAGTCGTTTGGCAAGACACCGTTTGATTGCGTTTTGTAGCCCCTGGCTAACAAGTCATAAAAGGAAATGTAAGGGAGACAGTGCATTGTCAACACGCAGTTTTAATACCGCCAGATTGGGAGCAGAGACGACATAATTAGCGAGGGCGTTCCATGGCTCACACACGCGGAGAGAAAAGAAATTTCTACGGCATTCGTTTAACAACGAGTCACTACAAGCTTGTGGACTCACCGAGTTTGAAGTGTCAAAATAATAATCCACTATAACTCGGAGGGAATCATGAGGCATGGAGTATTTGGTTAAAAGAGTCACTGCCCCTTGAAATTCGCATGGCGCAAAGTGTTTGAGTTTGAAGCGTCCAAATATACATCCACTGTTGAAATAAGCGTGGGGGAAAATTATTTTTAAAGTATGGATTTTGGATCTCTCAAAATTAGACTGTACTATGGGAGATAGTGCAATGAAGTGAGTGCACTATCAACTCGATTTTTGAACTCGATCAGGTTGGGTGCACTGACTACAGATTCTGGGAGAGCATTCCAGGCTTGGCAAACACGCACGGAAAAGAAATTCCGTCGACATTCCAAACGGCTGTACTGCACTGCCAGCTTCAGATGATGGCCTCTCAGATTGTTGTTGTTGTTACTGAGCTCCAGCAGATGGCGGCAGGTATGATTGGGGTCTGTCAGAATCTGATAAGCCAAAATCAAATCTCCCCGTAGTCTTCGATATTGACCACTAAATATCCTGAGCGATCTCAGTCTGTCTTCGTAGCGTAACTGGCCTAAACCTTTCACGTTCTTCGTTGCGCGTCGTTGAGGTTTCTCTAAATCAGAGAGGTCTTTCCTCAGCCACGGCTGCCAGACTTGTATTGCATACTCCACGTGTGGTCGTATGTATGCACCTAGAAGTTGGTGAAAAACGGATGGATCGAAGCGTCCAAATGTGCGCCGGAGAAGGCCCAAATTTCGAATGCTCGCGTTCGATGCTTTCTTTGCCTGGGCTGAACAACCAAGGTCGGACTGAATCAAGACTCCTAAATCCTTTTCCTCAGCAGTTGTGTGAAGCACATGGTCACCCAGTTTATAGAAAAATGCTGATTGGTGACGTAAGTGTAATACTCTGCATTTTTCTGTGTTGAATGGGAGTTGGTTCTGAACTGACCACGCATACACCTTATCCAGATCCTCTTGAAGTATTGCGGAGTCGTCGGGTGTATTGATCGCTCTCCAGACCTTGATGTCGTCGGCATAGAGTAGGCAGTTGGAAAGAATGAGGGCCGCTATGTCGTCAATATACATCAAAAACAATCGTGGCCCCAGTACCGATCCTTGTGGTACACCACATTCGACTTGGGTTGGATGGGAGCGGGACCCACGCACTTTTACCTCTAAGCTCCGGTAGACGAGAAAGCTTGTGATCCGTGCTAGGAGCGGATCACCGATGCCGAAGCTCTGAAGTTTGCAGATCAGGATTCCGTGGTCTAGTCGATCGAAGGCCTTTGAGAATTCTACGGTGACCACGTCCACTCCTGCACCGCTGTCAATTAATTTGGTCCAACTCGATCTTGCTAGCAGCAGATTTGTGGTGCACGATCGATTCCGTCGAAAACCATGCTGTTCATGTGCAAGGAAGGCAGACTCTTCTAGATAGGCTGTTAATACGTCAGCAACAATAGCTTCCATAATCTTCGACAGGACCGGGAGAAGGGTTACAGGACGGCAGTTGGCTGGATCAGAACTGCTACCGCCCTTGTGGATTTGGGTTATGATCCCACATTTCCACATCTCGGGTACATACATCTGATCGAAGCAGCGTTGGAAGAATCGTGCGAGAGGCTCTGCTAAAATTTCTCACATTACCGCAAGGGACTTAGGGTGAATGTTGTCGATTCCAGGAGAGCTGTGCTTACGCATACACAACAACTTCTTACATACCATCCCCGCAGTAACAGTTATGTGCGTAAGTTTTGGTTGTAAAACAGCTGTGACAAAGGAACAGATGACCAAGGAATGCATTGAAAGTTCGAAGTATATTGTAGCCGCAAGGCGTTCGCCTCATCCTCCGTAGTCAGCGTCATGCCATCTTGCGTTTGAAGAGGAGGGATTCCCCGTTTTACTTTGCGCAGATTGTTTACATGTTGGTAGACAGGCTTATGATCGAAAAACATGCGCTCCGTCAGGTGCTGTTGGTATGTCAGTTTATCCTCACGAACGAGTTGAGTGCAATGATTACGTTGAATTGCATAGGCCGTCCAGCTCTCCGTGCTCGGGTGTTACTTGTAGATCCGCCAGGCCGAGTTCCTCACTGCCATACATTTCCGTGTCCTACTTCGCACAAATGAAACAGTCTTCTTCGGCGGGACAACCTTGCTTTCGGATGGCTCTTCGACGAGAGTGCTAAATTGGTTGACGAAATGTGGCCATGCGATTGTCGGGACTTCGTCTGTCAGAAAGTTCCAGGTGGCTGTCTCTGCAAGTCGAGCCAGCTCATCGTACCGTATGATAACTCGGCTTTCCCGTGTAGTATCCGCCGGGTATTCTGCGTATCATATATAATCGAAGAGTAAAACTGCATGATCGCTGCAACCCAAAGGAGCGTCGATGATTACTTTCTCGACCATGAGTTCTTCGTTGGTAAATATCCGGTCCAGGATGGACGGGCTTTCTGCTGCGCTGAATCTGGTGGGATTGTCGATATGGCAATTAAGCGGAAAACTGGAGACAAGGTCTTGTAGATCCGCTTGGAAACTTTCTGTAGGTGTTGCTTGGACATCCAGAGCGTGAATTTGAAAGTCACCACTTATAAGAATATGGCTGTATCTCCGCCTGATCACAAGCCTCAGCGCAGACGCGAGATTGAAGTCCATCTCGGGTGTAGAGGGGGGGGGGGGGGGGGGGGGGGGGGGGGGGGGGGGGGGGGGGGGGGGGGGGGGGGGGGGGGGGGGGGGGGGGGGGGGCGGGGGGGGGGGGGGGGGGGGGGGGGGGGGGGGGGGGGGGGCGGGGGGTGGGGGGGGGGGGGGGGGTGGGGGGGGGGGGGTGGGGGGGGGGGGGGGGGGGGGGGGGGGGGGGGGGGGTGTGGGGGGGGGGGGGGGGGGTGGGGGGATGGAGGTCGATAAACGACCGCCACCAGACAGACGTCGTTGCCTGTTAAACGCAGACGACACCAAAGAGTATCCTGCACGTTACTGTACACGTCTTCTATGGGCTCACATTGGAGGTCACTGCGGTAGTACAGAGCCACCCCGCCCCCTTTACTGGATCGATCGCGCCGAACGACGGACATGCCTGGTAGCTCGACCTCCGTGTCTGTGATATCCGGGCGCAACCACGTCTCCGTTATAGCGACGAGGTCACACGATTTGGACCTTTGACGTAGTCGCAGTTCGGGTAGTTTGTTAAGTAAACTTTGAGCATTAGTGTACATACAGGACAGCTGCTTGAGCACCAAAAGAGCTTGTGGAGGATTACACGAAGTTGGATTTAAGCCGGCCGATGAAAGGCCGGCACCTGATCGTTTTTTGCGCAGTTTATCGATGAACATTTTGCACGGGCCTGCAGCCCACCTAACGTCGTTCCTGCACACGCAGAACGCTCTTCAATAGCGTCGTTTTCAGTGGTTGATAATCTTAATGCAGTGTCTTCGGCTCCGTTTATTTTATCACATTGAGCCACAGATGGTGTCACATCCTCCGGTGGCTTCGATTCAATAAATGGTACCTTAAATCGTAGTTCTGATGGCAGTGCATTGTGCATTTTATGCCAGTTACGCATTAAGTTAGCCACCATCTGCTGGGACTGAACCACAAGTTTCAGTATCCTTGGGCCATTACCTTTGTAATGAGGTGAAACGGGCAGTCTAGAAATCGACTGAAGGATGACGTCGCCTGCAGATAGAGTTTCACGGATGTACCGCCATTCTTCCAGATCGTGAGCATGCGCCTCCTCGTCCCTAGCTGTTGGTAGCTCGGGCACACCATGAACTAAAATGGTTTTTCGCCAGCTGGCCGTGTTGCGATCGTCTAAATTGTTTTTTTCTCGCTGACGTTCGCTCCATGGAACATCCGGAAAGATGCGGATCATACTGTCTTCACCTCGGAGGTGATATGCCGATAAGAGCACCGCCTCTACATCGTCAATGGATGCCAGTGTTATCCGCAGAATTCTGGGCTCACCATAGTGAGCGGAATTTGGATGTCTCGTCACACGCGTGATGTTAGTCGGCTTGACCCTAGCACCTATGCGATCGCAAATGAGATTCCACTGGTTCAGATCGTCCTGTTGCTTACTTCTCAGAGAATTTGCTTTGGATTCAGGAACGTTGGTGCATATGAGTGTTAGAGCACCGTAGTTCCTCCTGGTGTTCGGTAATGTGGGAGACGTCGTGATGGATGGACTAAAACAAGTCTCTGAATTTCGTGCTTGGTCTTTTACACATGTCGCAGATATTGTGCTTAAAGTCTTGTTTACAGTGTCTCTAGCAATAGTCGCTGCGTAAGTTGATTGGCCTTTAGAGATACTCAGACTTTGTTGGTCAGTCGGAAGTCTGGTTCTTACTGAGGCTTTGGATAAGGGCGGAATGGCTGAGGAACTAAGGATGTTTTGTTCGTACGTGATGCCTGATTGGTTCGGGGTTCCCAAGATATTTGCCGCTGTGATTTCGCGAGAACGTCTGGCTCTTTTCTTCGGTTTAGTGGCGGTGAGTACGGGAGATGGTGGAGATACAAACCTTGCTATAATAGCCTCTAAGGAAATAATTCTTTCATTTAGACGTAATTCTACTTCTGCAATCCGACGGTCGTAATCTTTCGACAAAGCAATTACGCATTTTACTATGGGAACCGTTGTGCAGTTAAGACAGAACGAAACAGACTCGGACAGATGGTTGTGCTTGTTAGCCTCAGTAATCGGACTATGATTAACGGAACACAACGCGCAATGCTGGCCCGATTCCACTGTCTGGGCATGTGACTCAGCTCCACTTGTAACTTCTCTCCGTGTTACATTGGTCATGGTCGGTTGCAGCGGTTCACGGGCTAGTTTGGTGTCGTGCGTGGTAGGTGTGCTTCGCCGTCTTGTCCGCTTGTGGTCGGAGGACACGTTGATCGACTTACGCGTGATGGGCCTGTGCGTCATGCGGTCACGGCCCGGTTCACGGGCTAGTTCGGTGTCGTGCGTGGTAGGTGTGCTTCGCCGTCTTGTCCGCTTGTGGTCGGAGGACACGTTTATCGACTTACGCGTGATGGGCCTGTGCATCCTGCAGTCACGTTTGAATAGGCCGTGTAGGACGTGCTTGGTTCGTCTGAGTGAGTGAATTGATCTGGCCGAGATGTGATGGCGATCGTGAAGTTTGCTGGGCGCTTGAGTGCGCAAGTTAAAAATGAATTTCTTCTGTAACTGTTATGCACCGTGGTGCTGTGAAGCGACTGAAGGCTTGTTAGCAAGCGGAAAGATTTCTCTATCGAATGATGTAAAAATCCGAAGGGTTGTAAAAAAGATCCGCGAAAAGCTGCGACTGGCGAGGTTTTGCGTGTGAATTCCCCGGCAAACTCCGCGAAAAACACAGACACAAGCTAGAGATTGAAGCAATGGGAATAATCCGTGTGGAATGGATCCACCGTGTAGAGAAGATGATTCCGAGTAGAATGAATGCACGCTGGGTGATATGCAGTGAAATGGTGATGAATGGTCCACAAAAAGGCGAGAGCCGCGCGGATA
>OX104069.1:83583129-83608430 GCA_944474145.2 Dicrocoelium dendriticum | reverse complement strand
AACAGATAAAAGCTCAGGCTTGACTGATCCTGGGGGTGGACAGCGCGAATTGCCTAAGTTAAAACATTAGTTGCAATTAAGTGAAATGCGCATCTATGGACTCACCATATTATCCCCTTTGACACAAAAGTATATCCGTCTATACCGACTTGGTGGGGGTTCGTACGCACAATGTTGGTCAACAACATTTTCGTCACTCAAAGAAAGGAAATAAAACGCAAGTAATGCAGATTGTTTGACACACCATCTTTTCGGTTTTTAAACTGAGTAGCTTAGGTGCATGTATGACAAAAGTAGAGAGCGCGTTCCACGATTGACGAATTCAAGGTGTAAAATGATTTCGGCAGCATTCCAACCGAGTGTATTTTGTAGCCAGTATCAAATGGTGACCCTTCCAGTTTGTGCTGCGGCTACATTTTAGAAGACGGTGTCAATGATGACCAAGGTTTGATAAGATCTGGTACACTAGAATGAAGTCGCTTCATAGACGGCGATAACTTGCACTTTACACGCCTAGAGTATTCAATCATAGATGGTATAGCAGGTGAAAGAAGCATCCAACATATTTGACTGCCCTTCTCTGTGGGGTCTCCAATGTATCAAAGGCGCTCATTAAACATGGCTACCAGGCTTGAATCGAGTAATTTACTTATAGCGCCATATATGTATAGCGACTTTGTGGAAACATTAGTGGGATCGAACAGACCGAACGTCATCCGTTAGAGACCAAAAACCGATCCAGGGTTTAGGACAAATTCAAGAATTGCATCGAATAGCCATGGTCGTCTTGCCTTACCACTCCAAAGTCCTTTTTCAACATGCGGCCTCCAATTTACATGTATAAGTGCGCTTGTGGCTTACGTGCGCAGTTTTGAACTTACACGAATTAAAGGGAAATGACTTTGTAATTGAACATTCAAAAGCGCTATCTAAATCTCCTAGCCTAAGATCGTGATCTAGCTAACCCGATCGCTTGTTATATTTTGATGTCAACGGCAAAATCTGAAAATTTGAATTGATGGGATGCGTAATTTCGTTAATGAAGTACAAGAATAAGTGAAACAACAACACTGATATTTGTGGACTACCGCAGTCTAAATATATAGAATCAGAAAAAGCCCTAACCGGAAGCGGATGCTACAGCTTACGAATAAAATACCAATCCATTCAAGGACATAGGTTCCAATTCCATACGCTTGCAGATTTCGGAGAAGAGTGAGGTGATCTAATCGGTTGAATACTTTGGCAAAGTCGAAGTAGGTGACATTTGTGCTGGTTCCACTATCAGCTTTATTGGTCCAGCTGCTACGCGCAATAAATAGATCGGCAGTACGTGATCAATACTTACGGAATGCTTTGTTGCGCAGGCGCTATAATGTTAGACATTTCGTAGTAGCCCACTAGTAACCAAACAATGATCCATTCCATCAAAATTGTGAGTACTGGGAGGAGAAACACTGGAAGATATCCAGCCGTTTCCGAACGGCTACCTTCCTTGAAAATCTGGGTAATGTGTCTCTGGTTCCACACTTTGGGGATTTGTTGTTCATCCAGTCATTTTGATGTAATTATGTTTATGATTTGCATCTCATCGTACCTGCCACTTCTCCTGCTTTTGGGGGAATGTCGGTAACATGGCAGAACGGTGCGTGCGCAACCATAGCAGCCTTCTCAAAACGGTCACCGTGATAAAAGTGATGTGTGTGTATACTGTATTCTGAGGGGGGGGGTGGAACAAGTATGTGACACATGCTAGGATCGCATCGGAATATTAGGGAATATGGTAGCCCTAGTAAGTTACTTGCATCCTCATCGGTTTGTGCATTTCGTTTGCTGAAATAAGTTGAGGAAAACCACGAGCCACATTTCACGGGCTATCACCAGGTTGTACAAAAGCTTGTTCCTATCATAAAACCTTTCCTTTGGTCTTGAGAGTGTACTACTCTCTTCACATGGATAAGTGTAAAATATTGACTACGGTGTACTACAGTTTCATGACTAGTGTTAGCTCTGTATACATGCCGCGCTTACCTCTCGACACCATGCGATTTTAGGCTGTGCTCTGAAGAAATGATGAAGCCCTGCAGAAGCAGTTTGTCTATTTTCCGTACGGAATGTCAGCAACATGGGCCTAAAGAGTTGATTTGAAATCGATAGCGGAAAACGCAAATTTAAGCTTCTGGCTGCACTGACCATTGTTTCTGTAGTTGATATGAGTGTAGAGATTGATGATTTTGCACTAGAATTCCAATTAAAGAATCATTAATTAGATGCTCACATACCACTGCACGTACGGTTGCAAAACGATACAGAGCAAGCAGCATACTTTACTTAATAGTCACATTGAGAACTCACGCCATCAAAATCGTAAAAGTTGGAGTAAAATCATTGTGTGCCCGAGTTTTAACCCTCAAATATCGGAAGGCTGAGCCAGCCAAGCCACACTTGTTTAACAAAGAGGATGGCAAATTGACTGCACGGAAATGCTGACTATGGAAAGAATTCGTGCATTGTGGATCTGTTGAAGATTATAAAGTGTACTCGGGGCAACCAATTGCATGCAACAGCGCGAAAACGAGCAAATACCGAAACTTCGGAGAGCAGCTTGCAACCGCAGCAACAACTGCTCCCAAGAGGATATTTGCATCTGTGAAGCGACAACTGAAGCCGACAGGTTATGCAACTGTGTTGGAAGGCTCTGAAGAAGAGACCAAGATTTCCAGCACTGAGCTTGTTTCCGCAGTGGAGGCGCACTTCGCTTCTGTTTCCGCAGTTAACCAGGAGCCCGTTCTAAGTAGGACGCAAATCGCACCTACCAACATGGACAGCCTGGATTGCAGCGTTGAGGATGTGCGCAAATTGCTCACAATTCTTGACGGTATCAAGCATACGTGGCCTGATGGGCTCAATCTGTTGATCCTCAAACCGCTATTAGCCATCATCACGCCTTATGTGACTGAGTTACTCAACAGTTTGCTGTCCACCAATTCATTTTCGAGCGACTGGAAATGCTTAGTGGTGAAACCGATTCCGAGATGCGGCGATCTGAGCAAGGTGGACAATTACCGGCCGATATGTCTGAACTCTGTTTTGGCTAAGACCTTCAATGAATACGTGAAGCGTGACCTACTGCAGAATCTCGAGCAGAAAAGCATCCTAAATTTCGAGCAGCACAGTTTCATGAAAGCTCGGTCACGCATCACAAACATGCTGCCATTGAGGCACGAATGGTTGCAATCAACAGACCAAGGGAAGAGGTTTGACGTCAATTACATCGATTTCAGTAAAGCTTTTGTGGTGAAACATGAGATCCTCCTTCGGGAACTGAACATGTGCGGTGTTGGTGGTCCAATGCACCCGTGGATCAAAGACTTCCTTGTTGGTCGGAGGTAAAGGGCGCAGTTGGACAACCACCTGACCGAGTGGTACACCTAGACCACTGGCTTACTGCAGGGCACAGACGTTGTAACCATTTTGTTCCTGATCCAAATTAATGATTTGTCTCAGTTTCTCAGTTCAGCTTGTATGTTGTTTGCAGATGACTTTAAGGTATGGAGGTAAACTGAAACGTCCGACGACTACGACATGATTCAGCGTGACCCTGACCGCCCCTCCATGTGGTCAGAGAAGGTCAATCTTCCGATCAACCCGGTCAAGTCAGTCTTCATGAGCCGGTCTTCATGAGGGTGGTAATGGCCGAGTCTACAAAGTGTCCGGCCAACAGGTACACGCATCGCCATTAATGAAAGATCTCGGCGTACTCTCACGCTGCGCCTCGAATTCGGTTCTGAACACGAACAGGCTTTACCAAACTGGACTGCGCATGCTCTGGGCGCACAAACGCAGCTTCTGCCCTTGCTCCAAAGAGGTTACCACCCGCCCTTCTCCAATATCATCAGATCATTGCTAGAGTACAGCTCACTCGCCTATTGTCCGCTCACCCGTGGTGAGATGTAAATGATAGAGCCGGTACAGCATGTTGCCACAAGGTATCGAGGTGTGCCATCAGAAGATCGGATGCGGGTTGATCTCATCATGACTCATCGGATATTACATCTCGGTGATTATGCAATGTTGAGACCGCTACTCTCTTTGAGAACACTAAGAAGAAGACGAGGATACAGGTAGAAACTTGTCGTACAAGATTTGAATTGGGTCGCTCACCGACTCCACTTCGAGCGGAGGGTGGTGCAGGTATGGAACAAACTGCCTGCAGACGTAATCGAAGCAAAGTCAGGGCCGCATTTTATGTAACTTCTGGATTTGCACTTTATATGCTTGAGCTTTCGAGAATAATCACCGCCAGAATAGATATATCTGTTCGAGAAATCTTAGGCGTGGCAACACAGAGGTTCCTATACTCGCTACTTTTTCTCAGTATTCAGTATAGTTATGCAGTTTTTGTTCCTACGAGTACGATTTTACGCCGAGCGCAAATAGTTTAACGCTAGATTTAACACCGCCACGAACAACAAGGGCAATTATTGTAAATTATCTAATATGTGCAAATATTTAAGCCGGTCTGCCCTAGTTACATTATCTCAAACACAAGAAGCAATGATAACTTTCAACGCTTCATGTATTTTCTTCTTCACCTCAAAGTAAACCACATACGAATTGGATAGTGTGTGTGGCAGGCTTAGTCACTATGTAGTCCACCAACAAATACCATAACGCTTGGATGACTGCATGGGAATAAGGAATACAAAGCCCTGTAAATTCCTTCACAGCAACTGGTGGTTTCGCTTGACCTATCAAGAGCGGCATCATGATGGTTCCACATTTGCGTTAGATAGTACGGTTATCGGCCTGCTGCCATTTTACCGTTGTTAGTACAGAATAAATAATTTAGCACCGTATCAAATGGCACTTCGTTTGGAAATGTGTTAGCTAGATCACCAAAACTTATCTCTGTTCAGTTATTAGACTAAGGATAGTGCGCCAGCTACTTCAGCCGTAGTTGGATTTTGACATCCATTTCAAAAGCACTCTTTGGGTCGACGTTGCAGACTTTGTGCAAGTACGTTGTCGTCAGTGGAAATAGCATTCTTTAAGTACTGCGCCGGGAAATGTCAACGGTGCAGCGTTAATAGACGTCTTCTTAATTTGACTAATATCCTTGCTGACATAAATCCAGTAGCAGTAGATTTGTTATTGCAAACCTACTTGTATAGATCTACAAGAGGATGTAACGGTCAGCCAAGTTGGCTTGCCACGTATATCGCAGATAAAACATGTTGGAAGATTTGTCAAAAGCGCCGTCCTGTATATGGTATCTGTGCACAGTTCAAGTATAAGTTCTTTATCAACTAACACTAAAATTCTTTCTGGATCATCCATACCTGAACCATGTAGAATTAGTCCGGAGTGCTATAAAGGAATGGCAAAATTTGTGCCAGTTAGTCAAGGCACACGACCTATTTTCGGTGAATCAAATGAGTTCTTGCAATGGAGCATTGTTTGGGAAAGTGGACCAAAGCATCACTACAGTGCAGACAACATATTTCCTATAAGTTTGCGAAGTGTATCATTGACTGCCCTCATGTTCATTTTCAGTTGGCTTTCTACAGCATTTGCTTCCGCATTTTAGGACATGAGTCTTGATAGTGCGAGGTCGACTGCTGCAAGGTGATACCGTCTCGTGTGTGCATCAGTGGGTGATAGATCACACCTAGTTCTTGCATGCATCTCGAAGTAACCACCCATTCGATAGTGTGGAAAGCAAGGTATTCAAAACCCAACTATGTTAGAACTTGGTTTCCCTTCCGATTGCTGGACCACTCCATAGGTAATTTGGCAACAAACATAATCTATCTCTCATTAAACGCAAGCATCGAGTGATTGTCTGTATACGGGACACACTATCAAGCAGAACCGAGAACGAACGCACTCTGTCATAATTCACACTCGTTTAGGCATGCATGCGTGGTGATAATCGTCCATTCGTGCGGCTGTAATATGATTGCGAGGTGTACAATTTTGTGGTATCTTGTTACTAGCTTTACACCCTAAGTATGAGTCAATACTTGTCTGTTTTCTTAAAGCCTTTGCTAACCTGTTTATGTTACTAGGTAAGTTGGCTTATACCTTGATGGTTGGAATTGTTAAACTGCTAAGCCTGCATTTGTGAAGATGAAGAATACCGTTCGATCATATTGAACCAAGCGTTGGAGATGTGTCCAATTATTCAACCCCCCGGGTGCAATGTTCTATCAACAGCTGTGGTGTGACGTATATCCCGATACCGATGATAAGCCTTATTTTCTCATAGTCACTACCAGCAGCATGTCCAATAGATCGCTTTCTGCGACGTAAATTCCTACTGTGAAGATATTAACAGCTTGCGCAAATGTGTTCACTTTTCTTCTGAACAATCATCCTTGTGTACAATCTTCAAGGTGTGTAATCTTCCATGTCCGCAATATTCCCCGTCCGCATTCTTCCGTGTCTGCAATCTCTCGCGTGCGCAATCTTCGTGTTCGCCATTATGTCTACACGCTTTTTCTTGTTCTCAATTTTTGTGTGTGAGTCCTTCGTGTGCGCTTTCTTTTGTTCAGCGTTATCACTATAAAAACTGCACAGATATACAGGCAAACATTTCTACTATTGTGCATCTTGAACTTTTGACTGTTAGCTTAGAACACTTGGCATTAGACTTTCCGAAGCAACTGCAATACTGGATTTGATTTTCACTTTTTTCTAGCACGAAGTATAGCTAAATGGTAGTGTGATCTTGACAATAAATTATCATCATTTATTTGAACGTTACAGGCCTTGCCTCGATCAGTGCCTGTCTGGTTATTGATGAAACGCATGCGGTTGCCTGCCCATTGCATACGCGTTAAATTGGCTGTATTTTCATCGTCGACATGTTCGGTGCCTCACTGTATATCAAGATAGGTTTAACCTTCTGAGTTTCGAATGAATTTACCTATAGCTAGGCATGGACCTCCAAAGTTTACCCCACACATGGTAGAGAATGTATGGGAGGTATGGCACATACCTAATTTTTGACAGAATGCCATTGTACCTATCCTCGTGAGTGCCTGCAGGAATGACATTTGTACTGAAGCAGTATTACATGTTAAACAGTGTGGTACGTATCAGTACCGCCAGGACACAAAGGTTTAAGCGGCTGCATCCATCGATGGCTAATGGTTCTGAGATGTCAGCGATGTAAATGAGTGATGGGGAAACACATTTGTTATAGCTACTTCACTTATCGGCTGACAGCTCTGATTGATGGCTCTTCGTATATATCTCCGAGTTGGTTATAGTTTGAGATCGCATATGTTGTGGTGTAGCTCGGGATTCGATAAACTTCGGGCTTATGGTTTTTGGAAGCAGTGTAAAAAAATGCGATCTAAGGTGATCCAAGCTAGCTCCGAAAGATTTAATGTACTAAATAGCGCTAATGCAGCTGCGTCAAAGGAGTGTAAGCAATCGCTCGTGGTGTTAAGTGTGACGCCAAAGCCGACTTCGCTTCGAGGTCAGAGGTTTTACTGCTACGTATCCGTTGATCAGTTCACTGAAAACTCAATACTGAATACTAAAAAAAAGCGAGTAGAGAAATATCTGCGTTGATGCGTCGTAGATGGACCGGGCAACTGCGAGGAAACACGTCGCTGATTCATGCGCGCTGACAGCCAATTACAGTTGCACTACTTCACCTTCTTCTTCTCCGTGTAGCCCGAAAAGTGGGCTTCAAGAAACCTCTTTAATTCTGACATTGATTTCGCCTCGACTAGCGTCTCTCTCAATTTGCTCCAATATTTCATCATTTGACTCTCAAAGCAAATACAGTGAGCGGTACTCTTCAAATCGGGTACCAGTAGTTCGTACCGGTATTCACCTGTACAGCTTGATGCGCGAACGTGCAACGGCGGCTCCAACATAGCGAAGTGGCCAAATTGTAGTATCCGGTGCTTCATAATGGGATCAACTCGAAGCCGGCGATATGAGAGCGTATGAAGTACTGGTCATTTACCTCGGTCCTCGTACGACATACCCCTTAAACTGGGGAAGAGCAGAGTAGCTACGTATGGGACCCGTTCTTTTCTGCACCTCATCTATTGTGATCAAACAATAAGCGGATGAGCCATACTCAAACAACGGTCATATTATGGAAGAGAAGAGATGGGTGACAATCTCTTCAGACCTGGTACAGAAGCGGCGTCCAGTTGCCAAAACGGACCTAGGCCGTTTGCTTACAGTCCTCTCGTGTTGTCGACAGGCTTAGGTCACAGCATGAACGTACGCATAATCCTTTACGGAACCAGTGAAATGCAGCGCGTAGCCAGCCAAGGTGTGCGTAAAGCGCGTTGGTCTAACGATATCCGATACAGATTTAAATGGTCGATCAAAGGCTTGCGACAGAACACGTTGAAATATGCTAAAAAAGTTTATTGGAAGGTTGCTAAATTTAAGAGTAAAAATAAAACAACGGAAGACGTCTAGCTATGGAAACGGCGAATTTACTGCACACAGGTCAATATAACAATAGTTTATTACGGGTAAAAAAGCATCGCTTAATAAGTCCAGTGAGATGGAAACTATTGCGAATATCAAAGGCATAATAAAGTGAATAGCATTGTGGTGGACTCACCATAGACTCAAGTGGAAAAGCGGTGATGTTCGCATATCAAACGTATAAATCCATAAATCCATTGGTTAGGCGTTTGGCAAGACACCGTTTGATTGCGTTTTGTAGCCCCTGGCTAACAAGTCATAAAAGAAAATGTAAGGGAGACAGTGCATTGTCAACACGTAGCTTTAACATCGCCAGATTGGGAGCAGAGACGACATAATTAGAGAGGGCGTTCCAAGGCTCACACACGCGGGGAGAAAAGAAATTTCTAGGGCATTCAAGCCGGCTATACTGAATTGTCAGTTTCAGGGGGTGACCTCTAAGTTTGGTTTTGTGGTTCACTTCCAGCAGCGAAAAAGGCAAATGTGGTTTGGGTTCTTCAGAATTTGGTAAACCATTATGAGATCCCCCGCAAAAGCCGATATCGACTGCTGTAGATTCTTAGAGATTTCAGTCTTAGCTGATAAGGCAGATAAAAGAGGCCCCTGACGTTCTTGATTGCCCGTCGTTGAGGAGTCTCGAGAGCAACGAGATCTTGTTTCTGCCACGGCTTCAATGCCTGAATAGCATATTCCAAGTGGGGCCGCACGTACGTTTTAAGCATTTGGAGAAATACTGAGGGTCCACACCGATGGTAGGCTCTGCGACGAAGGCCGGAAAGTTGGCTTCCAGTTCTCGTCGCCTTCTCTGTTTGTTTTGAACACCCGAGGTCTTCCTCTATCAATACACCCAGGTCAAGCTCCTGAGAAACCTCCGCGAATTGGGTTAGATAGTGATCCCCTAACACTTACTTGGAGTTTTTTTGGTGAAGGAAGTTGCCAATCCAACCAAGTACAGGATCTCCGATTCCGTAACTTTGTAGTCTTTGAAGTAGGATGCGGTGATCAAGGCGGTCGAAAGCTTTGGAGAGGTTCAGCTAGATGACGTCGACTCCGACCACATCATCAGCCACTTCCGTCCAACTACCTCGTGAAATCGGTATGTTGGTGGGGCGTGACCGGTGTTGACGTAAGCCATGCTGTTCCGGTACCAAAATGTTGCAGGTAGTCCATTAAAGCCTCAGCGACGACTGCTTCCATCACCTTCGCGAGCAAAGGGAGGAGAGTCACTGGACGATAGTTTGCAGGATCTGAAAGGCTACCGACTTAAAATTGGGGTGAAAATGCCACACGTCTACATAGTGGGGACTTGTTGTTCATCAAACCACCTTTGGAAGAACTGTGATGGTGGTTCAGCTAGCTTATTATCCACAGCCTTCAGTGCCTTCGGGCGGATGTTGTCTACTCCCGGAAAACTATGCTCTCGCAGTGAGAGTAACTTCCTTTGCACAACTGATGGGTTGAAAAGTACATTTGTAAACAAAGTTGTCGGCAATGGGCTTGATATTATGGGACAGGTAGAGGTGGGGAGGTCAAAATTGGGGCGTATTGTAGCCGCAGGGCATAAGCTGCTTCTTCGGCGCTTTGTACTCTACCGCCTGTCGTGAAAAGTGGGGGTATTCCATGCTTCACTTTTCGAAGTTTATTGACATGCTTATATAGCAGTTTGTTGTTTGCCATGAACTTTTTGGCTAGGCACTGTTGATAATTTATTTTGTCCTCACGGACAAGTGCGGTGTAATGGTTGCGATGAGCCAGGAAATTTCCCCAAGTCTCTGAGTCGGGGTTAATCTTGTAGGCACGCCATGCTGCATCCCTTATCGCCAGGCATTTTCGAGTCCTGCTCCTTATAATTGAAGGCATTTTCGCGGGACAAAGGGGTTTGGTCTCTGATGCTTTGTTGACGATGTCGCTGAGTCTATTAACGAACTCTGCCCAAACGTTGTCAAGGGGACTTTTGTTTGAGAATTCCCAAGCAGCTGCGTGGGCGAGTTCTTTCAATACGTGGTAACGTGTGATTGTATGAGTTAGTTCCGAGTGTTCAGATGGATACTCTGCATAACACCCATAGTCAAAAGTTATTACTACATGGTCACTGAGATCTAATGGACTATCCATCAATAACTTGTCAACCATGAGCTCTTCATGCGTGAGCACATGATCCATTATGTACGGTTTGTTTGCTGTCCTGAATCTAGTGGGAGTGGTGACATGATTGTAAAAGGGAATATTAGCGATCAGTTCATGAAAGTCTGCTTTGAACTTCCCACTGGGCGATGCCGAAACCTCCAGATTGTGTAGATTGAAGTCCCCGGAGTTGAGAATGTGGCTGTACCTAGTGCGTGTTACTCTGTTCAGGCCACGGATCAAGCAAGAATCCATTTCCAGAGTGGACGTTGGGGGGCGGTAAACGATAGCTATGAGACATGTGTCGTTGTGTCTCAGTCGGAGACGGCACCAGAGTGAGTCGGTAACGTGTGTTTCCAGATCATCAACTATTGTACATTGTAGATCGCTGCGGTAGTAGAGTAGGACCCCACCTCCTCTGCTAGGGCGGTCGTTCCGGATGAGTGACATTCCGGCTATCTCAACCTCAGCATCAGTCACCTCTTGATGTAACCAAGTTTCGGTAATAGAAATTAGGTCCCAAGCATTTGCAACCTGACGTAGTCGAAGTTCGGTAATTTACTGAGGAGCCCTTGGGCGTTAGTGTACATACATGAAAGTTTCTCAGATTTAATCAATGTTTCCGAGGTTTTACAACCCAAATGTGTAGTATCGCCAACCAGTGAGTGGCCGGCGACTAATCGTTTTGTCGATGTGTACTTGGTGAAGGGTTTAACGTCTTATTCATCTTCCGTGTAGTTAGTCCCGTATCTAATCTTCGACGTACAGTGTAAGGTGTCTGGTCAATACCATCTTCTACAGGTTGTATGGGCTCATTCGGCACACTACTGGTGCATTGTTCTTTCATAGATCCCATCGCGTTTGGTTCTTTGAGTGACATATCATCTCTAGGAGGCATATCGCTGATTGTCTTCAGCCGAACCTCAGATGGTAGCTTGCAACGGAACATGGACCAGCTTTTTAACATCCGTGCTACCATATGTTTTGACTGAAGGACCACCTTCAACACTCTCGGGCCACTTCCTTTGTAGTTCGGTGAGGTACGCAGTCGTGACACGGATTTCGCTAACACATCATCCAAGCGGAGTGTTTCACGAATATAACACCACTGTTCTTTATCATGGGTTGTTATTTCATGCTCATCACATGCTTCGGTTTCAGGAACCCCGTGAAGAAGTATGGTTCTGGTTGAAGTTTCCTTCCGGTAGTCCTCTAAGGTGCGGTTAACTCGATAACGCTCGCCCCATGGGATGTCTGGAAAGATACGGATGGAGCAGTGTTCATTGCTGAGACTACCTGCCGACAGTAGTACTGATTCTACTTCAGTGAATAAGTTCAGCACAACACGCAGAAGTCTTGGCTCTCCGAAATGTTTAGAGTTGGGGTGTCGTGTAATACGCATTACGTGTACAGGTTTAAGTACAACTCCGATTAGGTTACTAATAATGTCCCACTGTTTGAGGTCATCCAACTGCCTGCCTCTTATCTATGTCGAATTTGATTCTGGAATATTGGAGCACAGTACGCTCAGCACAGTTACTTGTTTCTGTAAACCTTTCAACATGTCGCGGTTAATGACTGAAGTAATCGGAGATTTACCGCAGGAAACCGGTGGTGCTTGTATCTGGAAAACTCCGCTACGCTCCTCAGTTTCCGATCCATTTGGGGGTGATGTTACTTTTAAATTGGATGCAACCGTAAGCCAACTTTTTCGCTCGTAACGGCTTGCTCTTTATCTACGCACTCCGTCGCGAGTTTGGTAATAGCCTTACGTGTAGTTATTCCCATCGAACTGGGAACCGCTTTAGTCAAATGTGAGCTCACGTGTGCACTCGTGATTTTTAAGCTGTGGTTCAACAACATTTATCGCACCCCTTTGGGTCTATACTCATTCGTCGTGCTTTTACAAACTCTACTTTGTGATACCAGTTTCCCGAATGTACCCTAGTGCATCCTACATTTACCCTGATTTCTAAATTCCGGGCCGTGTTTCGTCGATATCCAAGCGCCAAAAGTTGTCTAACTCCAACCATCGGAGACATTGTTTGATCTCACTCGATAGAGCATTTCAACGGCTTTCGAACGAACTGTCAGTCGTTCAAATCCAACATTGCTTGGTGCAGCTACAGGTCTCAAAGCAAATTCACCCTGCGCAATCCATAGGCTTAACCACGAAAATTCTCAATCACACTTTCGTGTATTCTGTCCCACGTTCAAGCCGACACATTCAAATGGCACGCCAGATGACAGTCTAAAAGTACACAACCGCAACGTGACCACTGTGACCTTACCGACAACGTCAATAACAGAACGACATTTTACCATAGGTGAGTCAATCAAATGGTTCGTAACATTTGCTCAACAATCGTGATGCCCGGCTTGCCACAGACTAAAGACCTGTGTGGATCATGTTCCAAACTTGATAAGGGGGCATTTTGTGCCGTAACTGTTGCAAGTTCTTCCGTGCGAGATGCCTCAGAGTTCAACCTAGTCAGGCCAAGTTATTAAACAAACCAGACTCGCTATGGTTATGTGTGGAATGCACATCGATCCCACAGATAAAAAGCGTGCTCCTATTATCTCAGAAGCATAATCAGTTACTATCGAAGTTTGAGGAAATGGTGACCACCAAAATCACTGGGGTTGGGGTAAGCATAGCAGATTGTGCAACCCAATCCTCCCCCGTAAGTGCTTCTCCTAACCCGTGAAGAACTATTAATAACACCGTAAGCAACACGACACCTAGAGTCCAGAACATCAACAGCTGTCCCAATACCACACGTAGCTCACATTTGACTAAAGCGGTTCCCAGTTCGATGGGAATAACTACACGTAAGGCTATTACCAAACTCGCGACGGAGTGCGTAGATAAAGAGCAAGCCGTTACGAGCGAAAAAGTTGGCTTACGGTTGCATCCAATTTAAAAGTAACATCACCCCCAAATGGATCGGAAACTGAGGAGCGTAGCGGAGTTTTCCAGATACAAGCACCACCGGTTTCCTGCGGTAAATCTCCGATTACTTCAGTCATTAACCGCGACATGTTGAAAGGTTTACAGAAACAAGTAACTGTGCTGAGCGTACTGTGCTCCAATATTCCAGAATCAAATTCGACATAGATAAGAGGCAGGCAGTTGGATGACCTCAAACAGTGGGACATTATTAGTAACCTAATCGGAGTTGTACTTAAACCTGTACACGTAATGCGTATTACACGACACCCCAACTCTAAACATTTCGGAGAGCCAAGTCTTCTGCGTGTTGTGCCGAACTTATTCACTGAAGTAGAATCAGTACTACTGTCGGCAGGTAGTCTCAGCAACGAACACTGCTCCATCCGTATCTTTCCAGACATCCCATGGGGCGAGCGTTATCGAGTTAACCGCACCTTAGAGGACTACCGGAAGGAAACTTCCACCAGAACCATACTTCTTCACGGGGTTTCTGAAACCGAAGCATGTGATGAGCACGAAATAACAACCCATGATAATGAACAGTGGTGTTATATTCGTGAAACACTCCGCTTGGATGATGTGTTAGCGAAATCCGTGTCACGACTGCGTACCTCACCGAACTACAAAGGAAGTGGCCCGAGAGTGTGGAAGGTGGTCCTTCAGTCAAAAGATATGGTAGCAAGGATGTTAAAAATCTGGTCCATGTTCCGTTGCAAGCTACCATCTGAGCTTCGGCTGAAGACAGTCAGCGATATGCCTCCAAGAGATGACATGTCACTAAAAGAACTAAACGCGATGGGATCTATGAAAGCACAATGCACCAGTAGTGTGCCGAATGAGCCCATACAACCTGTAGAAGATGGTATTGACCAGACACCTTACACTGTACGTCGAAGACTAGATACGGGACTATCGACACGGACGATGAATAAGAAGTTAAACCCTTCACCAAGTACACATCGACAAAACAATTAGTCGCCGGCCACTCACTGGTTGGCGATACTGCACATTGGAGTTGTAGAACCTCGGAAAAATTGAGTAAATCTGAGAAACTTTTATGTATGTACACTGACGCCCAAGCGCTCCTCAGTAAAATTACCGAACTTCGACTACGACAGGTTGCAAATGCTTGGGACCTAATTTCTATTACCGAAAATTGGTTGCATCAAGATGTGACTGATGCTGAGGTTAAGATAGCCGGAATGTCTCTCATCCGGAACGACCGCCCTAGCAGAGGAGGTGGGGTCCTACTCTACTACCGCAGCGCTCTACAATGTACAATAGTTGAGGACCTGGAAACACACGTTACGGACTCACTCTGGTGCCGTCTCCGACTGAGACACAACGATACATATCTCATAGCTATCGTTTACCGTCCCCCAACGTCCACTCTGGAAATGGATTCTTGCTTGATCCGTGGCCTGAACAGAGTAACACGCACTAGGTGCAGCCACATTCTCAACTCCGGGGACTTCAATCTACACAATCTGGAGGTTTCGGCATCGCCCAGTGAGAAGTTCAAAGCAGATTTGCAGGAACTGATCGCTAATATTCCTTTGTACAATCATGCCACCACATCCACTAGATTCAGGACAGCAAACAAACCGTACATATTGGATCATGTGCTCACGCATGAAGAGCTCATGGTTGACAAGTTATTGATGGATAGTCCATTAGGTCTCAGTGACCATGTAGTAATAACGTTTGACTATGTGTGTTATGCGGAGTATCCATCTGAACACTCGGAACTAACTCATACAATCACACGTTAAAACGTATTGAAAGAACTAGCCGATGTAGCTGCTTGGGAATTCTCAAACAAAAGTCCCCTCGACAACGTTTGGGCAGAGTTCGTTAATAAACTCAACGACATCGTCAACAAAGCATCAGAGACCAAACCCCTTTGTCCCGCGAAAATGCCTTCAATTATAAGGAGCAGGACTCGTAAATGCCTGGCGATAAGGGATGCAGCATGGCGTGCCTACAAGATTAACCCCGACTCAGAGACTTGGGGAAATTTCCTGGCTCATCGCAACCATTACACCGCACTTGTCCGTGAGGACAAAATAAATTATCAACAGTGCCTAGCCAAAAAGTTCATGGCAAACAACAAACTGCTATATAAGCATGTCAATAAACTTCGTAAAGTGAAGCATGGAATACCCCCACTATTCACGACAGGCGGTAGAGTACAAAGCGCCGAAGAAGCAGCTAATGCCCTGCGGCTACAATACGCCCCAATTTTTGACCTCTCCACCTCTACCTGTCCCATAATATCAAGCACATTGCCGATACCGTTGTTTACAAATGTACTTTTCAACCCATCATTTGTGCAAAGGAAGTTACTCTCACTGCGTGCGCATAGTTTTCCGGGAGTAGACAACATCCGCCCGAAGGCACTGAAGGCTGTGGATAATAAGCTAGCTGAACCACCATCACAGTTCTTCCAAAGGTGGTTTGATGAACAACAAGTCCCCACTATGTAGACGTGTGGCATTTTCACCCCAATTTTAAGTCGGTAGCCTTTCAGATCCTGCAAACTATCGTCCAGTGACTCTCCTCCCTTTGCTCGCGAAGGTGATGGAAGCAGTCGTCGCTGAGGCTTTAATGGACTACCTGCAACATTTTGGTACCGGAACAGCATGGCTTCCGTCAACATCGGTCATGCCCCACCAACATACTGATCGCACGAGGTAGTTGGACGGAAGTGGCTGATGATGTGGTCGGAGTCGACGTCATCTAGCTGAACTTCTCCAAAGCTTTCGACCGCCTTGATCACCGCATCCTACTTCAAAGACTACAAAGTTACGGAATCGGAGATCCTGTACTTGGTTGGATTGGCAACTTCCTTCACCAAAAAAACTCCAAGTAAGTGTTAGGGGATCACTATCTAACCCAATTCGCGGAGGTTTCTCAGGAGCTTGACCTGGGTGTATTGATAGAGGAAGACCTCGGGTGTTCAAAACAAACAGAGAAGGCGACGAGAACTGGAAGCCAACTTTCCGGCCTTCGTCGCAGAGCCTACCATCGGTGTGGACCCTCAGTATTTCTCCAAATGCTTAAAACGTACGTGCGGCCTCACTTGGAATATGCTATTCAGGCATTGAAGCCGTGGCAGAAACAAGATCTCGTTGCTCTCGAGACTCCTCAACGACGGGCAATCAAGAACGTCAGGGGCCTCTTTTATCTGCCTTATCAGCTAAGACTGAAATCTCTAAGAATCTACAGCAGTCGATATCGGCTTTTGCGGGGGATCTCATAATGGTTTACCGGATTCTGAAGAACCCAAACCACATTTGCTTTCCGCTGCTGGAATTGAACCACAACACTAAACTAAGAGGTCACCCTCTGAAACTGACAATTCAGTATAGCCGGCTTGAATGCCGTAGAAATTTCTTTTCTCTCCGCGTGTGTGAGCCTTGGAACGCCCTCTCTAATTATGTCGTCTCTGCTCCCAATCTGGCGATGTTAAAGCTACGTGTTGACAATGCACTGTCTCCCTTACATTTTCTTTTATGACTTGTTAGCCAGGGGCTACAAAACGCAATCAAACGGTGTCTTGCCAAACGCCTAACCAATGGATTTATGGATTTATACGTTTGATATGCGAACATCACCGCTTTTCCACTTGAGTCTATGGTGAGTCCACCACAATGCTATTCACTTTATTATGCCTTTGATATTCGCAATAGTTTCCATCTCACTGGACTTATTAAGCGATGCTTTTTTACCCGTAATAAACTATTGTTATATTGACCTGTGTGCACTGTGCAAGAAGGTGAGTTGCATTTGAAAGTAAAAGCTTACTTGTGTGATCGGTGCCAAAATCCGTTCTCTTGTGAGCAAATTAAAAGTGCTGAAAAGTGTAAAAAGCTGTCGCAAATACTCCCATGTTGGTCCTAATGCTTCAAGAAACGTAGCTGCACGATGACGTAGAAGATACATTTGTGGCACTTGACTGATTTACAGTGCATCCCGCTGACCGCAAATGTACACACAGGCACTGTGGCGGTAGCTTCGTCACATACCTACATTATTCATGGGGTAATTTGACAAAGACTTTTAGTCATTAAGCGCAGCGCATTCGCTGTATAATTGTGAAATGGAGGCCTCGATACATGTGTGCATTTCGTTCGATTCTATTAGCCAACATTTATATTTCTCCTAGCTGCCCTACAGCTGATGCTTATAAATTTTAAGACGACTTTGCACCTACCGTCATCGAACATGTAAGTTTTATTTTATATGTGTTTGCCGTTGACTTTACTAGATTGGACCATAGTTTTATTACCAAACTTGGACTGAGGAACAAGGTTACAAGTAATGCTGGGCTTCGAATATGTCAATGATTTAAGCCTTTCCTCTATGTACAAAGGCAACGCTTGGAAGCTCAGATTATGGCATCATAAATTTGCCTCCCATAATCGACGACAAAACGAAGTTTAAAAATGTTATTCTCTGCAAAGATAGCAAGTTAACGCAAAGACCGTGTCTTCCCCGAAATATTGATTCACTACGCAAAACTGTTGCCTCTACAAACTTCAACATGTTTTACAACTGATGTATCAACATATTGGGATCATTTAACAAGCTAATTGAAACATTGCTTTGATATTCTTCTCCTCTGGAAACCATTTTCATTCGCTCAGGTAGGTTTTCATCTCAATGCCTCAAAAGACTGCGCAGACACAAGGAGAAAGCTTACAAGCGCAAAGACGCCGCTTCAGTAAAGTCTTTACTGGCTGACATGAAAAATGAAATGCGCCGCCTCAAACATTTTTATATCCAAACGAAACATGGAAAGAATAATTGCCGATGAATATGGAAAATGATTAAGGACCTGAGTTGGGTAGTCAAAACTGTCACACACACTGCTCTCGATGTGGAGAAATTAAACCGCAACTTCTATGATCATATAAATGTTTCAGCATTGCGCTTGCCATGTTTACCGTTGAAAGTCTCCTCATAAACCTCACCATCCGTAGCTAGTTTAAGAGTTCATGATGAAATAATAAGTATGCAGTGGTGCAAAGGGTCTGGGCTAGATGCACTATTTAATATCGTCCACAAGGAATGTGCCAGACTTAGCACAGTCTTTTACTGAACTCTACACCATGTAGCGAGGTCAGCAGAATATAGTCGACTACTGGCGAATCGTCTGAATTAGCTTGTGGCAATGGAGGTTCCTCTAAGTGTCGACCTGTAAGTCTGTGGCTTTGAAGACATTGGAATGATTCTTAATGGAAAGAAACTGAATCGCAAGTGTTCACATCACGTGAATGAAACATTCACTAAAATCAGGAGAATTTCGTTCTACGTCTCCCGACTTGGGTATTCATCCTTGTCTCGTTATTGATTCTATGGTTTGTCACCGTCTGCGTCATACCGCACTGGACGTATTGCTCACCTGTGATATTTCCCGAACTCTAAAACGGAAATTTCAAAATGATCAACTGATCGCTGAGGCATTTTGTTCGATGCAATGGCGTTTCTCCCATAGTTTATTGACATCATTGTGCCCAATCATGTTCACTCCTGCAAAAACATAGCATCAACATATTCGCTGATGCCAGCCATTATCTCCAATATGCATTGTCGGAAAGCATCTCAACTTCTTCGACCAGGTAAACGTACAAAGCCAGTTATTCCACCACACGGGCTTACGCCACGTCAGTTGTTCCTTATTTGTCATGGTTTCTGAGGGATCACGTTGTCACCAGACAAGAAGTTATTGCCAGACCGAATCCATGATATCACCGATGCCAATTATTGGTGGCGCACCGGATACATTTGTCATATGGTTAGTGGCTTTTATTTGCGTCTTTATTTGTGTGTTGTAGCTGAATATTCAGTCATCATGATTGCATAAAGCGCATCGTTGGCTTTAGTTGTCACCGTTGCTGAAATAATATTGGAAAAGAGCTTAAGTATTAGTGGGTGAAGTTTTTCTGGTCCGGGGGAATTACACCATCGAGATTGACGAGTAGCTGATACAATTCGACTGCATCACATCGTAGGCTGTCAAAACAGAATGACGCATTGTGTGCCGGTACAAGAACAGCCGCCGGTTTACTGGAAAATACGGTTAGGAAGTAGGAAGCTAAGGCGTCCGCATGCTCCGTGCTTGAAATGAGCGTCCATCTGTTCAAGTTCAACGGTCGCAACGAGACTGGACCTTAACGTGATGCGATGTTTTGCTTACCTCCTTGACCCATTGACTTACTTGGTGATGCCTGTGGTCACCTTGAGAGATGCTCCTATCAGATTGGTCAATGGGGAGAGTTCAGACAATTCCAGTCTCCTGATTCTCCAGGTTCCTGGTTCGAAATAGGATGGCGTCCATTTCTGCAAAACCAAATCATTGCTACCTCCCAGCTGCTCTGCGGACGAGCTCTTGAGCCAAAGGCGTGGAAGAGGATCCTAATCGTCCTCCCGTCTAGATCTGGGTGCCCTGGCAGTATTCCAGCTCACATACAACCCTGACGTTTTCTTCAAAGATAAACTTCATCCTGCATCGGCCGTCAAGCAGATTAGCAAGGATCGCCTTATCTGCTGCGTACAGCAGGGCGGATAAGTGGAAAAATGCTACTGCTAACGCCTCCCATTTTCCACCTTTTTCTCGTACTTCCACCCCAACTTCCATTAATAAACTTCCTTCTATAATTCCCAGCTTAATTGAAAGCAACCGAATTGCCAGTGTAGTAGAACCTGCTGCAACCACCATCCCACAACAGCCATCTGAAGCTTATCTGCAACAGTCCCGTCTAAGTTCATGCTGTCCCGTTTCTATGGCAACGTTCAACCTTCGCACTCCAAGACAAGTAGATCAACAGGCTGCACCCACACGCACCTTGGCTACACTGGGTATTGATGTGTGTTGTGTGTCCGAAACTAGGATCAGTGACACCAACGGGGTTGCTGAATTAACTGCACCCGGATTATCCGCTCATTATTGGTGGCACGCGTCATGAGACATCGATGCAGCACTCACGCGTCAAGGTGGTGTAGGCAGAATTCTAATCTCCAAGGCTGAGCCACCGTTGGTTGATTGGAGTCCCTTAGACGCCGATAACCTCCATTGTATATTTTGAGGGTCTTCTGCCTGAGTGGGTGGGAGAGGCTGGTCAAACCTCTGACGCTCTTCGCTGCCCTCCGTTGTGCAGTATCGAGCGCGGTGAAATGGTTCTTGAGCCAGGGTTGCCACGCTTAAATATCGTAGTCCGCGTTTGGCCTCACGTACGCACTAGGCATTTTTGGAAAGACTGAAGTGTCAAACTTCCCGAAAGCTCTGCGAAGAAGGTCGAGATACTAGTTTTCTTTCTGAGATGCCTTTTCAGTCTGCCTCAAACAACTGAGGTCATCTTGAACTATCACGTCGAGATCGCACTCGTGAGAATCCCGCTGTAGAATTCGGGTCCTAAATGGTATTGTGCATACACTTGTGTCGTATATTGAGAAATTTGCACTTAACTCATAGGCCTGCAATTGGGACACTTCAACGCCAACCTGGTACATTGACGGTTGTCGATGCACCAGGTGGGCCTGTCCGAGGTAGCGATTCCCACCCGTTAGAACGATAGTAGAGTTTTGAACGACTAAAGAGTTGGGGTAACGAGCCACAACCAAATAAGTTTGCCGTGTGATTGTGCACGTGTGATTCAGGCAAACACAATGGTTGGATTGTGTGCGCGTCGCTCGATAGAGGCGGACAAGCTAATACTGAAAACGTACGAGGAGGGAGACGATTAGCTGCGGGTTGCTTTCCCATTGAAGGTGAACGTGAAAAATTACCAAAATTGGATACGACTGGACGAATCGACGGAACCGATGAGGCAGCGAAGGGGTGCGCGTCGCAGAGCACTGGGTCATAACCACATCAAATCCCTGGTGGAGTAGGTTTCTGCGTAGGTCGTTCCTTTCGCAGCTCATGGATTACGATGGGGAAGGAAGGCAACCGGTGTGTACTGCTGAGAGTCACTTAAACTTACTTTGTTCCCTCACTACTATGCGCTCACGAGTTGGTAGTCGAGCACAATCTACAATGGCGAACAGCCTGAGACCGAATGCTTACCTTGTCGGCGTCGTGACAAATAACGGCCGGTAGCGTGGTCGGTTTTGAGAGTTACAGCAAGCAAATGTGCGCTGGATGGCTGCGACAACTTTCCGATACCAAAAGAGCAGTGTTTGGGGAAAGTTGCATTCTGATTTATGACTACGTGCTCTGTGAAATAAAAATAGACAACGCTTTCCTCGAAGAACCGTGCAGCTCTGAGAAGGTTCTATGCTTCGTGCCATACTTTCAAGGAGTCAATCCCATCGAGGGCGTGTGGTGCACAATAAAGGCACATATAAAACAGGCAATGAGAGGACGGTTATCCGTGATGTGCCTGGGGACCGCCGTTCGCATCTGTGCATGCGGTACGCAGCTATGCCCACGTGAAATGGTTCAAGTTTAGTTCAAATGTTAGCGACCAGTCAGGTGCTTAAGTAACCAATAGCCCACTTCAAAATTAGACATCGCTCCAGCAAAGCAATTGGTCAAGGGGTCGTCCATATAGCCGAACCCGGAGAATCAACCCGAGATGACAACTAGTGCATAGATATGCACACGACGAATCGTCTTCAATTTCCGGCGACACTGTTGCTCTAAGATAGTTTTACTATAGGTCATTTTCCCATGGCAGATTTCAGCTGCACCGAGGCGCTCCTGTGGCATTTCGCAAAACAGACGAGCATAGAAGAGGACCAAGTGATCCCGTCAGTGTGCTGGAAACGGATAGGAAATAGCTATTGAGCTCTTCCGAGTAGTTATGAGGGTATACCTACGCAAATCGGTCTTCTTCTTCAATACATCCTTCGATTTTGTACACAAACTGGCTACCCAAGATTACTGACACATACCTTCACCAATTGTATCGTCGATGGGACTATTTGGTAGTGGTCGATGATGGTGTTATATTCGTTGGAAGCGTCGTTGTTGCAAATTCCATGCAGACAGGGTTATTGATATTTAGACCTACATCATTCCAGTTGCAAGTACTACCCAGAAGATACATTTACTGCATTTTTACTGACAGTGCCATCCAGGAATGTCGCCAGGCTTGGTAACTGTGCTTAAGTAGTGAAAACTCCAAGTAACCTCATCCGGCACCGGACGCTAGCCTCCAAGCCTTGGTAGAGAATTCACGTTGATTATGATGGCAAAGTGCAAGTGCATTGTTTCTTAATTGTGGTTCATGCGATCCCCCAAATGGCTAGTTGTGTACCTAATGATCACAGTCGCGACATCGGTCACCGTATGAAAACCAAAACAGTCATTTGAACAGGTCGGTTCACCGAAAACGTTGTTTTTCGATAACGGTACAAAATGTATCTCCGTTGTTGTGATGGCATTAATCACTGCTGGTCACCTCTGGAATGTTCCAAGTTCAACCCGTAAGTTCAAGGATTCGTTTGTATTGAATACAATCACTACTAAAGCTGTAGACGAAGGACCTGCAGTGGAGATCATGTAGCTGTTTCGGTTGAGATATTCGTCTCTGCCTGACCCCGCTTCACCAGGCGACAAACCTCATGCAGAATTTATTTTCCAGATTGAAATCCGTCTACCAATCTATACACTCCATCCGAATATTACGCAACCGCTACTAGCCTCAAGCTTGAACTCTCATTTACTTCCAGCATCTTCATTGTACACATTGGATTCAAGACCGAACCACCTAACCTGGCAACTTGCAGTGGTATGTTAAAGGAACTTCACGTTGCCGTACAATGCGCCTATCAGGCCGCTATTTGTTGGTTCATTAACCAGTTACGGAAACAACCGATTAAAACACGATCACTTGCTCTACCGAGTTACTCTTTTGTTTATTGCTGATCACGTTTGGACCTCCAAACACCATGAAGTTCATTGAGCCAACAAAATTGCGTATGGAGTTGTACCATGAAGTCATTTGTAGATTCATGCGCATAGCTCAAGAGATCTCACGTTTATATTTGATCCGGGGACTATATTTCTACAAACCAGGAGAAAAGCGTATTTTCGTATGAGAGATGTTAAGTATGTGGCGCCGGCACCTTATAAGTACTACATTGTCACACGGTAAGGCCATGAATTGCTCGCTCAACCATAGCTTGTGCATGATGCCGACGATCAGGCCAGACCCCTGCCTGGCACACTGTTTCGTTGCCTCATACTGTCCGCCTTCTCACCTGTATTATGTGAATTAAACTTTGCTCAATACATTGTCCGGTGCGGTAAATTCTTTGTTTAGACGGCACTACATCCCATCTAGCTCGGTTATAAGAGCCTATACCCGACCCATTACAAATTGAGTTTGTTAAAGTCAAATTTGTTGTCAGCGCGAGCACTTTGTACACTACGATCTCTACCAATTGGGGAAGAGTTCCTCAATTTACCGTGAAAAGCATTCTAAGCAGTAAGCTCAGTTTAGCTCGACCTACATAAGCTTGATGCGGCACACCCACAAAATGCCCAAATGCCTCCTCCACCAGCGAGCAGTATGTGCTGTTGCTGCCGATTGGAGAGATTTGTGTTCTATTACGGAAATTCTCCGATGACGGAGTGGTCAGCCAAAATGTTACGGGAAAACTGTTGGACAGCACTTTTTTCCTACCTTTTTTATTGTGAGAGCACATCCAATACATTCTACTGGCTCCGAAACTTGAATTTAATTATCGGATGGAGATGTTTAATCCACATGGCCATTAAAATGGTGAGGCACAGCCTGCGCTCTTGGGTATGTCATGAATGAGTACGGGATAGTTTTAGCCTATAAATATGTAACAACTAATCCCAACGACTCCACAGGTTAATATCAGTTTGCAAGTTGGTCAAACCATAATCTATGACAATCTAGATGGTCGTTTATACAAAATTGCAGACGGAGCATCCAGTTCAAATTTCCAACATGAATACTGTGTGACAACAAAAGTTGAATGCTGTGTTCATAGTTTGCTTCCTGTTCATGTTCAGTGCCCAATGAGTAAGTGTAGCCGCCAATGAGGGCGCGTTTGGAGTCTGCATTTTTGTTATCCACTCAGAACTTCATGAATTTGCTTGCGGTTCGGTAAGTGTTTCAAGCGCTTCGAATGGATAGGCATGTGACTGCCCCAGTCCCTACCTTCCCATAATTTCCCTGTGCGAAATTCCAGTGGAAGCCATTCTAACACTTTATGCGAACTTATATTAACCCCAGCTCTACTGGTTCCCTCCAATTACGTGTTTGTTGTCTTGTATATTCTTGGACTTCACTCATTGGCATGTGATACACATTAAACTATCATGTCAATAATCACATCTTTTCTCATGTATTTCTGCGTCCGCGAGGTTACACTATGTCACGTGCTTAGATACATTGTAGATTAATCAACAGGACTAGCTATATTTTAATCGTCAAATGGAATCTCCCTTAGTTGGCTCCGGGATTGGTTTCATCTTTGTTAACTGCTGCCTCCGTTTGCGATCAGGTTACGGCCGCTTGCATTTTGAGAACAGAATTACCGTACATCGTATGTTTTGGGTATTTTTGGGGCTCGTTCTTAAAATGCTAACCTAAGTTTCTATAAAATAGCACCGTAGCTTATTTATGACTTGGAGGTCAAATGTACCCGTGATCCTACGGGTTGCTCGATATTCATTTCCGATTGTTGGTCAAATTAACTTACTTAGGTACGTTCCTATTATAATGCATGTCAAAGTCCCTACAAGTAGGCATTGCCTGGTAGATACAAA
>OX104069.1:83407682-83582631 GCA_944474145.2 Dicrocoelium dendriticum | reverse complement strand
AACATTTTATAATCCATTTGGATGCAGTAATTTGATAAGGCATGAGGAGAGGTCACAGGGAGGATTGCACATAACTACTAGATAAGATGATTAGCTTGTCCGATGGAAAATTATCCACAGATGAGCTACATCTGGGCGGCCAACATGGTATAGGCTCCCGTAATGATAACGGTGAGCGGTTACTGCATTTGTGTGTAGATGCTCGCTTATTTCTTGCGAGCACTAATTTCAGACACAGCATCCGCCGGAGGTTGACTTGGCGCCTACCAGCCGCGAACCAGCTATGGACGCAAATCGATTACATTGCGATACGTTACCGATGGAGAGGCTGCGTCCAGAACTGTCGCTCGATTTAAAGCACAGGGGTGGACACCGACAAGGCACTTGTGTGTGCTGACCTGCGTATTCGCTCTGTTGGACGCCCACGACGATTTTGTGAGCGCATTGACACGAGCCAACTGGCGAAGCCAGCTGTTCTGAATGCGTATCGAAGTATGCTGTCATGCGAGTTGGATAAACGCTCACTGGATGCAACCGAAGGTCAATGGTCTCATATTCACCAGACGTTATTAGGAGCAAGAAAATCCTCATGTGGTATGTCTAATCACCAACATGGACATTGGGTCTCTTCACAGTCTCTGGAACTTATAGATGCTCGCCGGCATATTCCGGCTGGAAGCGAACACAATAAAACTCGCAAAGTGCTCCAGGCAAAACTTCGTGCTAGCCTAAAGAGAGACCACTAATCCTGGTGGTCTCATCGTGCATCACAGATGGAAATGGCCGCTGCCCTTGGTAACCATCGTATGTTATGCCGTCTGATAATAGAAACGAGCAGCAGGAGACCTGGTGTTAGTGAAATTATACGTGACGAGAGTGGACAGCCTATTCACAACTTATCAAAACGCTTAGAGCGTTGGGCTGAGCACTTTGAAAGGCAATTAATCGGGCTGAATGGTTAGATTTCTCGCCGGTCAGTGATCGCCCCGCTCCCTGGGCTGTCCCATGGGATCCACCCTTTCGATCAGAAGTCCAACGTGAAATCGAACTGTTGGAGTTAAACAAAGCCGCGGAACCTGATGACCTTCCTCTAGCCCACTACAAATTCGAAGGACCTGCTCTTGTGGATGATTAACACGAGCTTTCCAGTCAAACTGTGGGAGCAGGAAACTGTCCCAACCGATTGGAGCCGCTCCGTTATAGTCCCAATTTTCAAAGGAGGATCACGCTCGGAATGGGGCAGCCATAGAGGAATCAGTCTGATCTCCATTTCCTAAAAAGCGCTTGCCTCTGTCATCCTTCACAGACTGACTGGCACTCGTGAAATCCAGATTCGGGAAGAGCAAGCTGGATTTCGTCGAGGTCGTTGCTGCATTGACCACATGTTCACCTTGCGTCAGTTGCTAGAGCACCGTCACATATATTGGCGGCCCACCGTTGTCGTGTTACTTGATATCAAAGGTGCATTAGATTCGGTAGATGGACATAAACTTTGGAAATGTCTACTCAGGAAAGGTGTGCCTGAGAAAGATGTGAATATTATCCGAGCATTATATGCTCGTAGCTCGGGCAGAGTGAGGGCTTACGGCAAGTTGTCGTCGCCCTTTAATATCTCCAGCGGTGTGAGACAAGGATGCTTGTTGTCACCATTCCTCTTCACGTTCGCTGTTGTCTAAGTCATGGAAATCGCATTTACACGACACGAATTAGGTGTGAATCTGCTACCAGGAGAACGAATTCTTGACTTAGAATATGCTGATGACAATGGCCTAATCTGTGACAGCTCACAAACGTGCCAAGCGACACTGGACAGATTACCACTAGCTGTCCGTCACTACGGGCTTTGTTTCGTACCCGCGAAGTGCAAAGCGTTCCTCCAAGATTGGACTGGACCGCCGCCTAAGCTGACCGTTGGTGGGCTCAGCTAGAAGTCGTTCAAAAATTCAACTACCTGGGAAGTTTTATCAGCGTCCGTGGGATTGAAGATGAGATCACAAATCGTATGGCAAAAGCTCGGGGCGTTTTTGCTAACCTTCTCCACTTATGGCGACGACGCGACATCATTCTTGCCTTGATGGGGAGAGTGTACAATGCAGCGGTAAGTTCGACCCTACTGTACTGTTGCGAAACCTGGCCGCTTAAAGCAACGGACCTGAAGAGTCTAGTTACGTTCGACCACCGGTGCCTTCGTAATTTGGCTCACATCTGGTGGGAACACCGTTTGGGTAACGAGCGTGTCCGACGCCTCGTTTACGGCACAGAAAAATCATCAGAACCGCTCAGCACCGTTATGTCACGCATCAGGCTCCGATGGCTCGGCCACGTGTTACGCATGCCAGCCCACCGATTTCCGCGACGTGTGTTATTTGCGCGCCGGGAGTGTGGATGGTAGAAGAGGAGGGGTGGCCAAGCGATGACTTGATCAAGAGGAATGAAGGCCCTCACTTCTGAGCTGGCCTCGGTTGGAGCTTCTCGGCTTCCTGGTTGGGGTCCGAAAGACGATGAACACGTTTGGTTGGACACACTTGCTGATATGGCTCGGAGCCGACCTCAATGGAGTTCGTGCCCTGAGTTTCTTTTCCCACCCCATCCCTCTTAACCACCCCCTCCAACCACGATCTCATTATTTAGCCTTATATAATTTTGCATAGTAATTTTTTTTGGGTGCAAAGCAGCTGGCTGGTAGTTTACCGGAACGATGCCCATCCGTTACCGGTAGCTTAGCCAGCTTGCACTAGTTCCTTTTTTCTCTCTCCTTTTTTCTATGAATTGCGGCACAGTAGCTGAGGTTTTCCCCACCTTCAGCTAACGTGTAGTATGATGATGATGACCCCATCACGCACACACAGATTTTTGAGGATATGACCATTCTGATCGATTATAAAAGAGCATGACCCCATATCCCTACATACTTTAGATGGTCCGCGTATGCATATTTGAGAGCGGCAGGCGCTCCCAATATTTTCCTACCTTACACACTGAAACTTGTGTCAGCTTGCCAGTTCATTCTATGACACAAAGCAATTCACCAGACGACAATCGATTAATGCGTGAGAGGGTTAGTAGTGGACCTGGCGAGGGCTTATAGCAAACTGTTGGCACTATGCTATATGTTCAACAATGTGTGGGAAGTTTGCGCACTGCCAACCGTACTTTGAAATTCGACTTTCGCAAATTCAAGGGAACTGGGATCACTTGAAATAACTAAACCATATAGCCGCTTCCGGTCTATAGAAATTTTCATTTGAAACTCTCCGACAATGCTGTATATCCGTGACAGCTCCCAAAATAAGCCAAGCTGCACTTGACTAATTAGCAATAATGTTCAAACAGAATTTGTACTTTCCACAATTCAACTCCTCCTACATTGGCGCGGACGCACTCCTCACTTGGTCTTAACTATGAGCAGTTAGATATTGCCCAGATATTCAAGTAAATTCGAGGGTATATTAACGCTCGTGGAATTGACGATAAAATGTCTCCCCGTGTAGCAAATTCTACAGGAATTTCACTAATATACGGCGACTGTGTTGCTAATGTTCCATCACTCTCGATCTCAAGGGAGGAGGTTATAACGCAGCCGTCCGTTCAACCATTCTGTACGGATGGGAATCCAAGCTCCTCAGCTAGACAGATATAAAGGGCCTTGTGAAGTTTGACCTCAGATGTTATCGTAGTTTGGCTCATAACCAGTGGGAACTCCACGGAAGCAATGAACGGGTTCGGAGTCGTGAACTTAGTGCAGAAAGTGGGAGCGAACCGCTCAGCACCGTTATTTCAAGCATCAGGCCATGATGTTTAGGTGAAGTGTCGCGCACGCAAGTGCCCCGACTACTGCGAATTGCGTTTATTGCGAGTCGGATATGAGACTGGAAAAAGCGGAGCGGATGCAAAACAATGACTTGAAAAACAGAATGCATTCCGTTAATTGGAACTTAGTATCGGTTGTTGTCTCCGGGCTACCGAGCTTGGGTCCAAAGAAAGATGAACACGTTTGGCTAGATCAAACTGCTGACATAGCAAGGAGCTGACATCAATGAAGTTGATGTTATGAGTTCTCCTGTTCATCCACATCTAATTATTGCACACCACAAAGAAACCCAGTCTTGTAACATAATATGTTACCAAGCAGGTTTTAACTTGTTGTTTCCGTGAATTCCGTGTAGTTATATTTCTCTCTGTCTTCCGACCCTGTTAATTAAAGTGGGTTGCTCAGATTCAACTGGCGTGTAATGAGAATAATACTGCCGAAGTTTATGAATAATAATACGCATCACAGTAGATTGCTTGAAGGAGGTTTGTGAATAGCGTAAGGTTCGTAGAAAGTAGAAGTCACGATTAAACTCCACACAATAATCTGCCTCGACGGGGAATCGAAACCCGGTTCCACGAATTTCCGGTCCGCTGCTCTACCACTGAGCTACCGAGGGCTGACGATTAGGTGCGAAATTTCATACATGACTTCTGCTTGTTGCGCGACGTATTGCCAATGAGCTCACAGTATCTCTCTTGATGTTTTTGATTAGCTCACTCACTCATCACTTCCCAATGGACCGAAGTAACTGTCCTTCTGATGTCCAAAAGTCAACGGTAGATTACTTGAAGGAGGTTTGTGAGTAGCGTAAGGTTCGTAGAAAGGAGAAGTCACGATTCAACTCCACACACTAATCTGCCTCGACGGGGAATCGAATCCAGGTCCTAAGAATTTCCGGTCCACTGCTCTACCACCTAGCTATCGAGGGCTGACGATTAGTTGCCCAATTTAATACATGACTTCTGCTTGGGGCGCAAAGTATTACCAATGAGCTCACAGTATCTGTCATGATGTTGCAGGTTTGCTCACTTTCTACAAAACTTGTGCTGCTCACAAACATCCTTCAAGTAATTAAGCATCACCCTTTGGACATCAGCAGGACAGTTACTTACATCCATTAAGAAGTGACAATTGAGTGAGACAATCTGCAACACCAGGACAGATACTGTGATCTCATTGGCAATACGTGGCGCAACAAGCAGAAATTATATATTAAATTGCACATCTAATCGACAGCCCTCGGTAGCTAGGTGATATAGCAGCGGACCGGAAATTCGTGGGACCGGGTTTCGATTCCCCGTCGAGGCAGATTATTGTGTGGTCTTTAATCGTGACTTCTACTTTCTACCAACCTCAAACTACCCACAAACATCCATTTAGCAACGGGGGATCACTTGAAGCAACTAAGCTGTGGAGCTGCTGTAGTCACTTGACTACGGTTCAGATGTTCAAGTAGTTGCGGGGGTATATTAAATCCCGAAAATTGAGGATGAGATTTCGCACCGGATAGCAAAATCTATTGGTCTTTTTATAATATACGGTTATTGTGTCGTCATTGTTCCAACACTCTCGATCTGATAGGATGAGTTTACATTGCAGCAGTAAGTTTAATTGTTCGGTATATATACGAATCCAAGCTACCCAGATCGACAAAACTAAAGGGACTTGTGAATTTCGACCGCGGATGTCATCGAGGTTTTTCTCATGACCAATGTGGATTTCAGGAGGACAAGGAACTGGTTCGACGTCGTGGAGTTAATACAGGAAGTAGGAGCGAACAGCTCAGCACTGTTAATTTAAGCATCATGCTCTACTGTCTAGATCGCGTGTTGCGCACGCAAGTCCGCCATCCTGCAACGCATTGTTTGCGATCCGGAAATGTGACAGGAGGCGGCGGAGTGGATTCCAAGCATTGCCTTGACAAACAATGAATTCGCCTACTTGGAAGTTATCGTCGGTTATTGTCTTCGGGCTGCCGGGCTGAGGACCAAATAAAGATGAACACGTTTGGATAAATACACACGCTGACATATCAGGCAGCCGAGACTAATTAATTTTGTGTTATGAGTTCTCCTACGTAACACTATATTGTACAATCTACCGTTCACGGCGAGAGGGACATCGCGCCGGAGACATACGTGGCGAAGACTGCCAAAAGCGCCTCGAGCATTTACTATACGGTTCTTGATCTCATCGGCAATCCCACGGACACTGATACAACTTCCCAGATAGTTGAACTTTTGAGTGACTTCAAGCTGATCCCCACCAAGGGTCAGCGAAAGAGGCGGTCTAGGCCAATCTTGGAGAAATGTTTTGCACTTCGATGGTGCAAATCAAAGCCCGAAGCGGCTGACAGCCAGTGCGAAAGGGTGAAGTGCCGCTTGGCACGTCTGGGAACTGTCACAGATTCGGGCAAAATAGTCAGCATTCAAAAAGCCAAGAACTCGTTCTCCTGGGAGCAAATCGACACATTCTAATTCGTATCCAGTGAACGCGATTTCCATGACTTTGTGAATACCGAAGTTGCAGAGAAGAGGTGACAGCAGGCACCCTTGTCTCACACAGCTTTAGATATTGAAGGGTGACAACAGCTTGCCGTAAGTCCCCACTCTGCCTAAACTACGCGCGTATGATGATCGGATAATATTTACATATTTCGCAGGTACAAATTTCCTGAGTAGACAATTCCAAAATGCACTTCTATTTGCCGAATCAAATGTACCTTTGATTTCGAGAAACACGAAAAATTTGGGCCACTAACATATATAATGGTGCTCCAACAATTAACGCAAAGTAAAGTTGTAGTCAATGAAGCCACAACCTCGACGAAACCTGGCTTTCTCTTCAAGAATATGGCTTTTATGTGTGTCAGTCAGTATGTGAAGGATGACAGAAGCAAGCAATTCGGATGCCTTGGAGATCAGACTGATTCCTCTGTGGTTGCCGCATTCCGGTCGTGAACAATCCTTGAAAATTAAGACTATGACCAAGCGGCTCCAGTCTGTTGGGACAGTTTGCTGCTCTCACATTTTCACTAGCTACTCGTATAAATCATCCATAAGTGCAGGTCCCCGAAATGTGAAGATGGCTGGAGGTAGATCAACTGGTCCCGCAGCTTCAGTTAACTTAACAATTCGACCTTACGTTGGGCTTCTGATCTAGAGGGTGGATCCAATGGGACAGCTTAAGGAGCAGGGCGATGAGTGACCGGCGAGAACTTTAACCATTCCGACCGATTAAATTGCCTTTCAAATTGCTCAGCCCAACGCCCAAAGCGTTTTGGCAAGTTGTGCATAGGCTATCTATATTCATCATGTAAATGTTCACGAACACCAGGTTTTATGCTGCCCGTTTCCCGTATAATACGGAATAGCCTACAATTGTTATCAATGGCAGCGGCCATTTCCATCTGTGATGCAAGATGAGACGACCAGAATTTGCAGCCTGTCTTCAGGCTACCAGGGAGTATTGCCCGAAGCTCTTTACGAGTTTCACTGTGTTCGCTTCCAGCCGGAATGTGCCCGACGAGCATTGATAAGTTCCAAAGAATGCGATGAGACCAAATGTCCATGTTGACGATTAGACTTTCACCATGATTATTTGCTTGATGCTAGTAAGAACTGGTGAGTATAAGGCCAGTGAGCTTCAAGTGCATCCATTGAGTGGGTACTCAACTCGCATGACAGTGTACTTTGATAGGCATTCAGAACAGCTTGTTTCGCCAGTTGGCCGGTAAAATGCGCTCACAACGCCTTCTTGGGCGTCCACCAGAAAGCATCCGCTGGCCAGCAAATACATGTACATTATTCGTCGCAACGAGACTGGACCTTAACGTGGTGCGGCGGTTGGCGTACCTCATTGACCCATTGAGCTATACTGGGTGATGCCTCCGAGCATCTTGAGAGCTACTCCTACCAGGTTGGTCAATGGTGAGAGGTCAGACAAACTCAGTCTCCTGGTACTCCAGGTTGGGGGTTTGAAATGGGATGGCGTCCATTTCTGTAAAACTAAATCACTGCCACCCCGCTGCCTTGCGGACAGGCTTTTTAGCCAAAGGCTTTGGATGAGGACCCTAATCGTCCTCCTGTCTAGGTCTGGGCGCCATGGCAGTATCTCAGCCCACATACAACCATGACATTTTCTTCAAAAATAAACTTCATCCTGCATGGGCCGTCGCGCAGCTTATCAAGGGTCGCCTTATCTGCTACATACAGCAGGGTGGATAAGCGAAAACACGCTACTGCTGTCGCCTCCCTTCTTTCTTTTCCACCTTTTTCTCTTACTCCCATCCCGGCCCCCATTACTAACCTTTCTTCTATAATTCCCAGCTTAATTGACAGCAATCAAAGTGCTACTGGAGTAGTACCATCTGCAGCCACCATCCCACAGCACCTATCGGACGCTTATCGGCAAAAGTCCCTTATAAGGCCAGCTGTCCCGTTTCCATGGCGACATTCAACGTTCACACTCTAAGACAAACAGGTCAGCAGGCTGCACTCGCACGCACCTTGGACACACTGGGTGTTGATGTGTGTTGTGTGTCCGAAACTAGGATTAATGACCCTAACGGGGTTATTGAATTGACTGCACCGGGCTTATCCTCTCGTTATTGGTTGTACGCATCCGGAGACGCCGATGCAGCACTCACAGGTCAAGTTGGTGTAGGTTTCCTTCTCAGCTGCAAGGCTGAGTCATCGTTGGTTGATTGGATTCCGGTGAACAGCCGTTTATGTGCAGCCCGTTTGACGACATCAGCTAAGGTGAATTCGCGAAGCAAAACAAAACGCTGTTTGTTTGTGATTTCTGCTTATGCTCCCACCGACTGCAGTTCTAATTCAGTCAAGGTCACTTTCTCTCACGAACTGAACCCCCTACTACGCAATGCTACTAGTTCAGATATTATAGTATTTGCAGGGAATTTGAACGCACAACTAGGGCGTCTGAGCTCTTCAGAAGCTCAGCTGGGTGGTAATTATGGACTTAACTCCAAGCGGACTGACAACGGCGAGCGTCTGCTGCAACTGTTTGCGGAGCACCAGTTGTTTCTTAGTAGCACTGCATTTAGACACAGTGGGCGCCGAAGTGCCACTTGGCATCCTCCTGTAGCTGGCCAGCGATGGACCCAAATTGACCACATATCCATAAGTTACAGATGGCGCGGTTCCATTCTGGATTGCCGCTCGTACTGGAGTGCCTGTGTCGACTCTGATCATGCCTTGGTGCGCTGTCGTTTCTCCATGGACTTTACCGGAAGGCGCACAAATCATCTCCTCCGATTGGCAACGGAGAAATTGTCCCAGCCCTCGTTCAGGCAAGCCTATCAAGAAGCACTGCACAGCGAACACTCGCTGTCTTGTCCTAATGACACTGAACTTCAGTGGAATAGGATCTCGGCCGCCATGCACGACGCAGGAGCATCTGCTTGTGGCACTATCCATCGTCACCGCATCAGTCACTGGATATCCGAGAGGTCCGTAAACCTGTTGGAAGCTAGAAGACACCTCCCGGCTGGTTCTGAACACAATGTGACCAGACGGGCTATTAGGCGTGAACTAAAGCGGAGCCTACGTGCTGACAAGGAAGCCTGGTGGACCATTCGGGCCCAAGAAATGGAGGAGGCAGGAGCAGTAGGCAATTATCGGAAGCTCTTCCAGCTAATCTGCACCACTGATCTCAGAAAACCAGGCGTCAGTGAGACAATCAGGGACAGCGCGGGTGCGCTGATACAAAATAAGAAGCGCCGTATGGCTCGCTGGGCTGAACACTTTGAAGATCCGTTCAGCTGGTCCCCTGCTATCGGACCTCTTCCAACTCAAGTGATGCAGGACGAGCCATGGACGGTTAGTTTAGATCCTCCGACAGAGGCCGAGGTCCGAAACGCGATCACAGCCTTCAATCGTTTTCATGACGCTGGCCCGGATTCCCTCCTACATGCAATATTTAAGGATGGAGGTGAGGTCCTCTGCAGGGCACTGACCTCCCTATTCGAAAGTATCTGGAACGAAGAGAGTGTGCCGGCTAATTGGAGCGAATCGATTATAGTGGCGATATACAAAAGGGCAGCCGCACAGACTGTGCGAACCACAGGGGTATTAGTCTAACGTCAATTGTGACAAAATTATTGGCCTGGATTATCGTTTGTCGCTTCACTGCAGAACGGGAATCTCGGACTAGGGAAGAGCAGGCCGGTTTTCGCCCAGGACGTGGCTGTATAGACCATATATTCACATTGCGGCAGGTGCTAGAGCAGCGTCACGCATACCCCAGACCGACAATAGCTGTGTTCCTCGATTTCAAGAGTGCGTTCGATTCAGTCGATCGATCGATTCTGTTCGAATTACTTGCGCGAAAAGGTGTTCCCACGAAATATGTGAACATTCGACGTGCTCTATATTCGAACACTACAGGCCGCGTCAGGATCTATGGTGTCCTATCGGATAGCTTTTCGACTACAAGTGGCGTTCGTCATGGTTATCCGATTTCCATGTTTTTGTTCAATTTCGTCGTGGATTCTATCTTGGAGTGTTCCCTGACGGAATCCAACGATGTAAGCGTTGAAGTGCTGCCTTGTGTTAGGTTAGTTGACCTAGATAATGCGGACGATATTGTCTTGCTTTTTGACGACGTTGGCGTGGCAAAATCAACTCTGAATAGCCTGTCTAGAGTGGTCCCATTAATTGGTATGCACTTCACACCTTCAAACTGCAAAGTGTGGCTGCAGGATCACCAGCCACTTGATGACCCCTTGACGCTTGCTACCCAGGCACACGAGGTGGTTGATCATTTCACTTATCGTGGCAGCTGCATCAGCAATAATGGGCGCATAGAAAATGACGTCACCTCAATCATTGCAAAAGCCAGAGCTGCCTTCCTGAACCTGCGTCATCTTTGGCAACAGAAAGGAGTTTCCCTCCGTCTGAAAGGCCGGGTATACAAGGCCACAGCGAGGGCCGTTCTGCTCTATGGTAGTGAAAATTGGCCCCTTCGGTCTGAAGATCTGAGGCGCCTTCAAGTGTTTGATCATCGTTGTTTGCGAAGCATTGCTGGTGTCGGATGGCACCAGCGTGTCCGCAACGATGGTGTGCGTAGGCAAGTACTAGGTTGTGAAAATCATGCTAGTACCCTAGAACGACAGATAGCACTGAATAAGTTGCGTTAGTTTGGACACGTGCTACGCATGCCTGGTCACTGCTTACGTAGGAGAGCCTTGTTCAGTCAACTAGGTGTAGGATGGCTCAAGGCTCGAGGTGAAAAGAAGTTGACTTGGCAGCGGGAAATGAAGTCACTGACGACCAAACTGGGTGCGGTTGGTCCGTCTCGCCTTCCGGGTTGGAGTCCACGTGACTCACCTTGTGCTTGACTCGAGACTTTGCAGGACATGGCTCGCAACCGACACCAGTGGCGCGTCTGTTGCCGTCTTCTACTCGGATTGCCTGTTTAAAGAATGTTTTGTGCTGAGTTATCTGGGAGGCAATGGCTGATTATGACACGTGGCAGTGAAAGCCGCAAGGAAGCTGTTTCGCCGATGCCGCCTTATCTTTGCATGATAGTCAGCTGTTTGTGACGGTATGTTGTCTACACAAGGTGCAGGCGCCTTGACCCTGAATGTTTGCTTAGGGCATTAAGGTTTTCAGGTAAATCCCCCTTTCTCTCCCGCTTCTTATTCTTTATTTCATAGGTCCTCATGATTTTATGGCAGCAATGCGTCAGTTCAAACGGCTGATGTACTGCTGATGATGATGTGCATTATCCGTGTCCACACCCGTGCTTCAAATCGAGCGACAGTTCTGGACGCAGCCTCCTCGTCGGCAACCTATCACAGTGTGATCTATTTGCGTCCATCGCTATTTTGAGGCTGGTGGGTGCCACGTCAACCTCCGGCGAGTGCTGTTTAGGGAATTAGTGCACGCAAGAAATAAGCAAGCATCCTGACACAAATGAACTAACCGCTCACTGCCATCATTACGGAACAACACACCATGTTGACCGCCCAGATTCAGTTCCTCAGTGGAGAATTTCGCAACTTGAATGTTCAGATCCTCAGCGAGCACAACCGTGTCCGAGCTTCTTTGGTGGCGAAGGAACTCGTGCAATTGGCGACAGAAATCGGCTTTTACCGAATCAACCATAGATTTTGTGGGTGTATAGGCAACTATGACGAATAGACACGTGTTAGTCCGGCGCGACTTCGATGGTTTAGACGAGGCAGCACATCGGGTCGCACATAACCGGCTACTGATTGGAATCCAGTCAACCAGAGCAGCTTCAGCCCAGAGATTCCGGGCAATACCCACATCGGCTTGGCCAGTGCTCCAGGTTTCATCGTTACCGAAACGGCACAATAAAAAGTGTTGCTGGTGTCACCTGAACAGTAACACAAAGTGAACACAGTGCTCGAGTCTTGCAGGCGGGTTTCCGATAAGCAGCAGATATGGATCGAGAGGGTCTCCAATCTTCGGGCAAGTGTTGCCCGTTAACCGATATGGAGCAATATGCGTACATTGAGGCAAGTTACTCCGAAGGACGATCGAGTGCTGCAAATGGAAATCGACGAACTGGGCTTGGCCGCTTGGTTGGACATGGGCTTGTCGACCGAAAGAGTACGACGCACCGCGTTCACATGTGAGCTGAAACTAGAATGTAAATGCATAGCAAATCAAAGTGGGGAAGATCCAGGGATTATAGGGGTTGAAAACCGGGGGATAAAGGTAAAGCTGGAACGAAACGTTAAGAGAGATGAGCGTAAGAGGGGCATAAGAAGATGGGAAGGCTTGAGTAGTAGTAACCATATTCCTATCCACTATGCTCCATGCAGCAGATAGGTCACCGTTGATTATACTCTGTGGTTGCCACAGAATCAAGAAATTGTTTAAAGGGAAATTCCTTGTATTCCTTGCGCAGGGTCCTGTCAGGTTGCCCACGCCTAGACAGGAAAACGATTAGGGTTCTCAACAAAAGCCTTTGCTTCAAACACATGACCGCCAGGCAAGGGTTGGATGATGGGCTACAAGGAGTCCTTTTTAAGGAATAAGGAGCCACCACATTCCAAATTCAAACCTAGAGGACCAGGAGGCTGAGTTTGTCTGGCCTCTACTCATTGACCAATCTGGTATGAGTTTTTCTGATGGTGCAACAAAGCACCACCCAGCAAAGCTCAACGGATCGCTGAGGCACACAAACCATCACACCACGGTAAAGTCCAGCCTCATTGCGATGGACTATGTTAGCCTGAGAACTATTATTGAATGTCGGATGCAATTCAGATGCAGCGCCAAGCAAATTGGTGAGGTTACGAATTCACACGTTTTCTGTTTTGTCTGTTTCTGGCAGTAATTTCATCAGTCACCTAGTAAAGGAGTCGGTGGTCAGAGAAAGTGAGAGCACTATATTTCTTGAGAACATCTGCAGACGTGTGAAACAAATGAATCGCAAATTTTTAATTGCATCCGTGATCGATCAATATAAAAACAAATAGTAATTCCATGTTTGAGTAGCTTCTATACAGTCAACATCAGGTTACTCCAGTCTACTACCGACACAGAGTATCCAATCGATTAGAAGGGGGCACAGTCATTTCAAATTTCTTTCCGTCTGCACCAACGAATACCCTGCGTTGTCCATATGACCGCTGATACCACTTATTAGTCGAAAGTATTATTATCGTAGCTCAACGCAAGGGATATCCTCCTTATGTTCCGATATTTCGCGGAGGCAACAATATTTGCTTAATATGGATACCTTTGTGGATTTAATAAACGGAATCTGATAAAAAACCTTGATGTGGAAAAGTCCGACGACTGTGTTTGCTAATTGGAACCAACAAGCATGCTTATAAGTAATCCATGTAGTGCGGATACCTCAGATATCGCAAAACCTTGAGCTACCGGTTGTTTTACTTCCATATTGTCAGAAATGCGCAGAGAATTAGTAATCGAGAGCCTCGACGCTGCAGAAATACTGGTCCGGATAACCAGTATTTCGGATGTCCACACAACTACACACAAAATGACGACATAGATACTCGAGTTACCTGTAACCTAACATGCCTCATTGATTCAAATGGACACTTCATGAATAGCAGAGGCGGATCGCGCTGATCTTTGTGAATCGTGCGAAAATGTTAATGGTGTAGTACGAATTTGGCTGTTAATTCAATCGGCTGCTGCCAACTGAGTTCATCCCTGCACACTTTCCGCAGGTGGAATTTTGCCAGCATGATGCCTGACATCATTTCGGAATCTAACAATGCTATTATCTGGATCGATCAGCGTCAGCAGTAGGTTCGATTAAAAAATGTAGTCAGCGGTCAAGCAGGCAACGCAGGTTAATCCATAGTGCAGACGGAGACGAATTTCAAACGTATCTTGTAGTTTATTGTTTCAATCTATTGTATCCGCTTTGTCGGTGGTAGGCTGGACTAACTGCATTTGACCTCCTGAAGATGTCCGATGAAACCTTGGCTAAACACGCGCGTAGTCACTGACTAACGTATACAATATCTCAGAGGGATAACCCCGGTATATCTAGCTTTGAGCACGCCTACACCGAAAATATTGAGTTATGTTAGAAGCATGGAATGTTACGCGAATGGGATCGGTAGGTGCTAGACACGTGAAAGACGAGTGACGACCACTGGTTAAAATGGATGTCTTGTCACCAGTAAACAGGGCGAGAAGGGATAGCAGCTACGCAAGCAGGTTGGAACTGATTATTTGGTCCTTTACCAACCCGAGGGGGTTTCTGTGACGCTGCCCTTCGCTGCCCTTCAGAAGCAGAATAGGGGCAGGGTCAAAACAGTGGCGACGAGAGTTCAATCGAAGTCAGAATGACGGTCAGCCTTGAACAATTGCAAGCACTTTTGCAGGAGATGCAGACTCAGTTCAAAAATTCAGAGGCACTTAATTGAACTGCTATTAGAAAAATTAAACAATCAAGTAGAATGGGAACTGGGACTGTAGCTGACATCGCAAGAAATAGTTTCAGAATGTCAGAGGTTGCTCAATTAAACTCCTTGTACAAATGTGGTCGCAAATTCTACAGCCATGGAGAAACAGCACTTTTGACAAACTGCCACTTCCAAATTTGATGTTTCCATCAGAGTTAAGGATGCGACGGTAAAAATTTATGGCAGTCAGATTACGCGGATGAATAGACGCCATGAAGCGATGCTCCAACCTAGTCCAGAATGCTGCATAATCTACAGTGTTGCCGTGAACCCAAAGCCAGTCACCAAACCAGTATCCAGAGCAAACGCCTTGTTCAAAACAGAACAGAAAAGCACTGCATTTGTCATGAAGGGAGAAATCGGACAGACAGTTAGCGCCATTTCAGATTTGGTGACACGGGGTATTCGCTAGAGTTCCGAGGACCGAAGATGTGGTCGGAAGTAAGGGTGATCCGTAGTAATGGTGGAGTCAATTACGAACTAACAGTTGAAACCAAAAATTTGATCAGGCAAGCAAATCAGCGGAAACCAAAATAAGAAATAACACAAAAGCCGCATACAACATAGATAAAAGACTGGCCAAAGAAAGAAGAAAACCACCAAGGCATTTGATTGATATCAAAACAAAGAAAGGTCATGTGAAGCAGGTTTGTATGGTGGGGAAGCAGCTTCAATTTGGAGGATGTTTCACAGAGGCGAAACAGTTGACTACCATGGTACACACTAGTGGGACAACGTTGGTCAGACCATATGAGCAGCTTACTGATTTGTTGCCATGGTTAAACTGGAAGCTGACAAAATCAGACCGTCATCGCATTACGGGTTGCTATGTTGCAGACGTAATCCCACCTGCAGTCAGTCACTGAAGGTCGCTACCAGTGTCTAGTCTGTTTAAACAAGAGATGTACGCCAAGTAGGTGATAGCGGTGAGGTAACTTCATGTAACGTATAAAAGTAAGCATGTGCTGCGCCTTAGATACTTCGATAGAGCAGACTCGGCGTTTTGATTCCTAGCATGGTTGACAGCACAATGAGATAGAAGCGAAGGGCAGCGTCACAACAGGGATTGTTAAGGAAAAGAAAATACGGAGAAAGTGGATCTATTCTTCGGGTTATCCTTCATATTGAGTCAGAACATGATGTTGATATCTAACGTAATCTATTATATGTCAAATAGGCGATATACCAATTTGAATTATCCGTGGTGTTTGGTCAAATTTGTGAGCTCAATATAGAGCAGAGCATCAAGGAACTCTACGCTCTTGAATGCCCATATTCAAAGCTTAAGTCTTCCTTTTGATTCACTTTCCTATGATGCATAACAAACTGGATTGTTTCAGGAATGGAGGAACATGTATTCAAATAGTCTTTCACATAAATTCATCAATGATGGCATCTGACCAAATAGCCTCAAATCCGTTTTCCACAAATCCGCTCTCTGACGCGTCGCCGAAATGGTACAAAAGGTGAAAGAATCCGCTCCAAATGGATGATCCGCCATTTGGCACCCTGATGTATCGGAGTCACAAGCAATGTATTTCCGCCACAGGCAATGGATAGCACTGTGATTATTCTCTGGAAGCTTCATCTACGCAATTAACAACAGAATATGCACATCCACTGCGACTGATCAACTTATGAATTCCATTTGTAAATCCATGAGACTTGAAGTAATTTGCGGTATAATTAACAGCCAAAGGTGCAGAGAAGATTTTTAAACAAAATACAGAACAATCCCTAATTTTCCCGTTAACTTTAAGATTTATCAGAGCGACGTGATGTAAATACATTGTGGGCGCATAGATAAACTCATATTCCGCGGCACTGGAATAGAACAACCGTTACTATTATTGGTTACTAATATTAATTACTAATATATCTTTTTATTGTACCGTAGGTAAGATGTTCCGCCTTCCTTTCATGACTGGACCCGAGTGTTTGTACGTGTTATTCGAGCCCCCAATCCAGTTCTTATTTTACATATATAGCTTTTTGCCACCGAAGAATATAGAGCCACATCTGCCAACATTTGGGTAATTAGATGTTAGCAGGCGACATTTTAAAGTGGCTAAAACAGTTTGAGCACTTTTTCGGAAACGGTATATAAGACAGGATGCAGCAGCACTTATTATATGTATTTTTACTGTGATTGCGTTAAAGCGGTTTTCAGATAATGTGTGATATTACGGAATACTAACGCATATATCAGAAAGCATTTATAGCACACACTAACAATATCACTACTTTAGTGTACATCTTATGCGTGCATCATTCAACCTGGCAACCATATCGATGACATTTGCTTCAATATTCCCATCTCTGTCTCTAGCTATTTTTGATGCCCACACTTCGGACTAAAGTTATGACTGCCATTTCTGTTCACGATTAAAAGTTAACTAACCACCCAAAATGATATTTGCTTGCTTACACTTGTGCATGTAATCTTCCAACACTAGAGGAATGTAGTCGTTAGTCTTACATTTAATTCATACCCAGGCACGTTCGAAGTGCTACTGCTCAGGAGGGCTATTGTTTCCGCATCCAGTTTGTGGTAGTTTATACACAAGTGTGAACGAATGCCCGTTCACAACACTGCAGTACTGCAACTCGAACCAGGGATCGTTGGTTTGTCAACTGATATCTCTTGTTGAATGACTATGCAGAAGCCATTTAAAAACAATTGTAAGCGCCACACTTCAGCTTGATAGACGGATGTCTAACTGGAGCTCGCCCAAATTACCTGTCACGCAAAAGTCCGTTCGCGTCTCGCTAGCTTCCCACTTGACAGATGAGTATTATTACATATCTTCTCGTTTGGCACTCTGACGTATGACAGGTTGCAACATGAGGTCAATGTATCGCATCTTAATTGCCTCTATACACACCAATGTACGGCTGCTGCATTCAGGTATACGCAATGAGATTTAGACAAGTCATCAAGATTGATTCCCGAAACAGTAGCAACAGGATGTGACATCCAAATTGAAATGCTTGGGCACAGGTAGCATTCTAGACACTGATGAACTGGTCGAGATATGCTAACGATCAGAACGAATGATCGGGCGGAAATAAATAGTAACACACGACGGACTGCGTAGTAATTCTACATTCTTGTTGATTCTCGCTCACCTCGGACAAGAGACGATCATAACCGGCTCTGGTTTTAACTTACTACACAGATAGCCTGCAGTGCACATAATCTCACCATTTCCCCGCTAATTTGAAAAGTTGCCTACTCCAGCTTCGTCAGTTTATTGTGTCATCCGTATTCCATATCCCACAGGTAATTTGCGCTTGGGTACAGATTCATTCTAGAATGATTCACTGCTGACTTCGGGTAATGTGGTATCCTTATTGCACATGCCTAGAACGGATGAGTCACAGCTAAATTGCATTTATTGGGGCTTAATTAACTCAGTTGTATTTCGCCATGACCACATGTCGCTCATTACAATATTGTACTCATCATCACCTATGCTATGCTATTCTTGCTACCTTCTCAAATGCATTCTAGTATGGCGACATACCGAGATAGTGAGTTACGGTATCTTCTCCTCCTATTTTTATTATTCGACCGTGACTCACATCACTATGTAAACTCCATGGTATTCCTCAACAGACTATGCTATCCACATTCTGCTCCTTGAAATCGATTTGCCGGTTACATAAAGGTAGCTTGACCAGCTGCTCAATGTAAACTAACACGATGCTTATAGATCCGGTTCATCGCAGAATAATGGTTCAGTCTATCCATGAGCTCATTCGTAATTGACGAGCGCGCGGTGTTTTTCAACGGATTGTGTACTTGATACTGATCAATCTTAGGGTGGCAAATTATTGTGTATGTTCCCAGTTCGATGGTTATGTTTGAATCAATAGTTTACCATCGCTTGGTCGCTTACAGTACGCATACATTCTAAAGTTTGATAATTGCAACACAATACTCAACGATTGTCCCTCATGTGACCATATTGAGTAATGCATTCGAAGGGAAATTTCCATGGAAATTCTGTGACAAGTGAACAATCCCGACGATTGACCGAGTAGCGATTATCATGATGTCGCCATTTCATGTTCTACTCTGTAGGTTAGTGATGAGAGTGAGTGAAGTTATAGTTCCAATTGTCCCTCAAGCATACTGCATTTACCGGGGCTTATGAAAACGGACGTACTAAACGGATGGAAGGTAGAATCGCAGAGACGCCTACCAAAAGTTGAAATGGACATTACTAATCTATGGATGGACTAAATAAAAGGTTGAATCTAACGGGAATGGTACGCCAGTGTGTTAGTATATTACATCGGAAAGGAATCAGCGCATAGCAATAATCGTTTTGTCAGCACCGAATGGCTGTACTCGAGAAGTAAGTTATAAATCGTTAGCAAATAGCTCATGACCACAGTACGGTTGAGTACTTGGATATTTGCAAAATAATGCGAACACTGTTTGGAAAGTCGCATGTTTGACATTGGGCAGCGGGACTTAGTTGATGTCACCTGTCAATCCCAAAGGTCGCGCATCAATCGCTTTGAGTATGTACACATACCTCGGGCAGCAGACGACCGGACCGATCGGCGACACGGAGAGTCAGAAATGGACACTGCGTTGCATTCGCATGCTGTGTTATCTCCCCCTTCAGCTACGCAAACCATACTGTACATGTAGAGGGCAACACGCAAGTGCACAATTTTCCACTGTACCAGTAGTTTATTTCTCATTCTACCTAGCAATTGCTTCACCATTGCCATATTAGGTTCCTTCAAATATGGATGCCCAAGATTTAAGGCAGTCACGTATAAATGTAGAAGAAAACATCAACAGGTCGTATTGGGTACTTATTCTTATGCCTGTGAAAGTGGTTGTTAGCCTGACCTTCAAAAGAAAACCATACAAGTGGGTCGTACCATTGATCATGAAGTCTAATATGTCTCTATCCAATTTGTGATAGTTCACACTTCAGTTTGGATAAACGCAAATGTATACTTTGCAATTGAACTGCCATTGGAAAATTATGACCCCAATCCAGGTGTATATGTATACCAAACGAATTCGACGATGATACTCATAACTCTTTTGTACGGTCAAATTCAGGGAAACGAAACTTGAGCAAACCTAATATAACATTAGCAGAACATGAAGAATGTGAGTTTACGACAAACTCATGTTGATTTCAAGTGTTACTAATCCAAGGCAAATTTGATCGATGCAAGCAAATTGGACTGATCGTAAATGTGATTGCTGAGGTGCAGGAGAAGTTACTATTGAAAGTCGAATGGAAGCAGGAGGCTTAGGCTCCCATTCGATTTACTAATTCAGGCCAATAAGGCGGCGTATTTGGTAGTTTGCTTGCGTGCTGAGTAATCTTGCATTGCAGAAATGGACGTTGCTTGTTCTACCCGGTTTGGATGCGCCTGATTTGAATGTTGACATGGTGCCTACATGTCTATTACCCACTACCTCGTCAATACTGGCTCCAGGAGACAGTTGATCGTCGCTGGAGAGGACGGAGTGCACCGTCCTCATGACGGTGCTAGGATCAAAGACTCGTTCCATCCTGTGTGGAAGGGGCTACAATCCAGCCACAGCCTCGCATACGTCTGGTGTGTATGATTTCCCAATTAGGCCGAAATGCTTCTGTTCTGCTTATCGAAGGAGTGTGGGCCGGCTCCGTTGAAGAAAAGTAGTTCCCATCCACATGCCTGCCGGTCTAATTTCTTCGGGTTTACACCAGATATGAAATGTGTGGGTGGAACTGTGGTTGGTGCAGCGCAAGACACCTACGGTCCCCTCTGTAGGCGCAGGCGTCCTGTGACTGCCCCCATGTAGATCACAGTGACAGGCAAATCCGGATACGGACGCCGCCAAATCATCTCTATCAGGAATGGACTCTGTGTTGAAAATGTAAACTCGGAATACCCTGCTTCATTCGAGGAATAATTAGTAGCGTTGACCACGAGACCGGCTTGTTGAAAAAGATTAGCGGTAGAAATCGCCCTCTAAAAAGGATATTAACAGCAATCGTTGTCCCGATTTTTGACAGGTCTGTGGCCTATCTTTGGACACTTGTAGCATCCTCCTATGAAATTTATGAGAACCCACCTGCTGTGTTTATCTGATTTCAGGAAATCCTGACAAAACTTTGTTACCTGCTCGATGGTCAATCATACTTGTCTCAGCGAATCATTGAACTGGTATAAGGGATAGAGCCACGATCCTTCTGCTTGTCATGTCATCCTGGTTCTTTCCCTGCAGACTTGTCAAAACAAAAATGGAAACCCAATTTAACCATGGCTATCCCGTCCAACCCAAACTTCCGCTACATGGAAAACCGCTTGGTTTTAGAAGTCATCCTATGCGATGGGTCGGCTGCTTTATTTTAAATGGACAGTAATTAAGATAGTGTGTCGCAATCCAAGTGAGACGGGGAAGCTTCAGTACCAAAAAATAAAAATTGTTTGTAAGCTGTTTGATAGTAGGCGAACTACACACTCAATGGTACCAATAGAACTCAAATACAGAGAAAATTGCTTTTCTGCTAAGGAGACATGACTAAATTATTCTCAAATATTTCTTTGAAACATATTACATGAATACAGAGAGTGGTAATAAAAAAACTATTAGTCCATTAATCAGTGATCTATCAAGTTCACGGGTTTCACCAAAAAGCTCCTGGAGAACACATAGTGATCTGGCATACGTCTTAGCAGGAGGTAACATGACGCAAACGATGATGGTCTATTTGGCGCAACTACCGCAATGACGTCTGATGTAGACACTGTTAGCTCATTTTCGCTCGGTTCCATAACGGTATTCAAACTTAGACATTGAATATTCATGCTGTTTAACAATTTCCAATACATAGTGGGGATACAGTCGATATATATTCCCAGTCAAACTTTGGCCCATCTAGCTGCATGTGGTGTTGTGGCGTTAATATATACAAATATGGTTTAAGTAGGTTGGTGGTAAGCCTGCTATTATCACTATAAGGATATGGAGTTTCATAAGTAAAAATAAGCGACCGACGTATTTTTCCAAGGCCGCGAAATTCCATGACAGACAACGCTGATATTATGCGTCAACAAATAGCGGTATTTTCAGACACCTTCCGCCCACAATTTCACGGAAAATCTCATATACTTTTGGTGAAAGAAGAGGATTTATCTCAATGATATCAATTTGATCGCAGTGCAAACTATTTATACTTGCACCCTAGGATATAGCTAATCTGTCCTCCCGTGTTTTTGTACTGCCAGCATCTAATCGTTCAAAAGTTAATCGACAAGTCCGAATTGCCGTCAGTCTACAAACTTTATTGAATACTAGCCAAGATTTTGTGATAGGATATGATAAATATTGCGCGTCCTGCATCTATAGAATGAAAGGGGTTGTGAATTAGTATTCATTTATCTCGAATGCATATAGCTCATTATGATGTGACTTTATTACCTAGGCAATTAGCACGACAACATTTTGCAACCTTTTCCAAATTCAAACGACTGAATCGTGTTTCTAGAATGTTGAATATAAACTCATAAAGGCGGAAGACAGACACGCAGTGGAACAGCGATTCGTACCGTCACGGATCGTACTCTGATTTTTCCAGTTAATCAACCACTGCTGATGAGGAAGCAAGTAAAATTCATCAGCATGGTCACCAATATACCATCGCAAAGTTTTCCGATATGAAATTAAATGTCTACACTGCAAGTATCTCGATGTTTGCGACATATATTCCAAAAAATTCACGCGCATCTAAATTTCTGCGCCCAGAATTGCGTAGCAGGTAACTCCGACCGCATAGCCAGTATTAATCTGTGAGAACACATGCAACGACACTAGGAATACTTGGCTCAAAATTATTGGAAGACACACCATAAACATTACCCGCACGCATATAAATATTAACAAGTGAGGTTTGTTTCTCGCAACCACTAGGATGTGGTGTTGCCTTACACAAACACTTCATGAAGATTGAGTCATTTCACGGAGTCCACAGAAGAGTGATCGAAACGGCATTTCAGCAATACAACGTAGGGCAGAGACGCTGGGATAAGAGCGAAAGGGCATCAGTGTATAACGCGGTATACTACGCTGCATACATTCATACAAATCAAATTAACCAACAGTTTTACTTCGTAAATTCGAGAACCCAGGAAACTCTTGTATTTACTCCATCATTGCAAGCGTAATGGAACAAACAGCTGGGTCGAAGAATTAATTGCACAGTTAACTGGACAGAAATACATAGCTTACGTGGGTGCCAGTGTTGGATAACGAAAAATGGTCAGTATTTCAACAGCTTTCAGGCTTGTATTAAGCGTGTGATCAATGGGAGCTGACCTAAACATATTCCATTTTCGCTGACTAAGTAGCTAGCTTAAGTAACGAACGCATCATCTTAGGGTCGCACAAGGTTTTGCCGTAGCGCATTTGTTGCATAACAGGGGCAGTGATCAAATAGAACAGGCCAAATTACCGCATCACTTACCATATATTTTGTGCCGCACAATATATTTGATTAAACTAAAGTAAATTTCAACAAATGCTCAGAAATCAGTCAGCTTGATGCAAAAGCAACGAGTTAAGCGTTCCGTGTGTTTTGGAAGCACGCAACGATGGGATTAGCAGGGGAGACAGTGTGCTCCTGTATTATCGATCCGATAGGCACGTTGATATCATTGAGGACAAAGCAATGCAAGTCGTTGCTGCTCTTTGGTGTCGTATGCACCTAAGAAGTGATGTGTGCTTGTTAGCGTAATTTTGCCGCACTCCAACGTCCACATTAGAAAGGGATAAATGCCTTGCTTCCGCGATGAAGCGAGTCCTGACACGACCACATAGACCTCCATTTTGTGTAGGAATTCAACCTTCACACAATTGGAATTTCTGCATTGCAGACAAAAAAATGGCTTACTTGCCAATGTACCACTCTGCAACTATGTTATCTCTCCCACTTGATTCCAAACGTGTGACACACCCCCTGATTTGAAAATTGTTCTCAACGATGAGAAAATAATGGTGCGCACTGGGACCATAGTTGCATTACTTTGTCGTATTGATCACGCAAGGTTGCTCTATCGTTATATCTGCTAATCAGAGTACATCGATGAGAACAACGTGGAAACCTATGTCGTTATACATTACGATATCTTGCCGAAACTCGTTCAAGAAACCGACTTTTCCTTCTGGATCAAACAGCCGCCCGATGACGCTTGGATGATGTTTGTCATGCAATTTACCAAACCAGTAACAAATGCGTCAAAAGGATATGTCCTTCGCCCGAAGCAAGTGAACTGGTATCTGAAGAGCCGTACTATAAAATGAATTGGCGTAAAATATTCAGCCTGGCGCGCTTACAAAATCTGTCCAAATATCTGACCTAGGGTGCTTATACAAGTCAACGAAACCAATGCGTCATGCTGATCCGCAAAGACAAACGCAACCACCAACGGAACTAAGCGGCGAAATTCAGTACAAACCCAAGTTGCTGAACAGGCACATCAACAAGCTCCGCAGATTGCAGTGTGGAATACCAGTTTTACGTGCAACTGATGGCCTGGCTCACGCTACGCAAGATGCGGCCAACCTGCTTCGCCAACACTTCATTCACACATCCCACCGTGAATAATCATTGTACACGCTTTTGATGCAGCTCCCACCGACACCAGGATTAAACCGCGCATCGTTTACAGCAGCCAATATGATTCAAATGCTTGTATTTACACGTGCACAGCTCACCTGACGTGGACGACATCAAACCAAAGGCATTCAAGACAGCGGCCATGATCCTTGAGTAAACATTAACTCGGTTTTTCAACGGTGTTTCGACGAAATGCAGATTACCACAATGTGAAATCATAGACCAATCACTCAAATTTACAAAAGTGGTAATCATGCGGAGCTTTCGAACTAACGTCCAATCACTCTCCTCCCAGTCTTAGCCAAACTAATGGAAGGTATGTGCACAGAGGATCACATGGGACACCTTGAGAGCAACGACATACTATTGTCAAAGCAGCATGGATTCCGCCGAAACCGGTCTTGCACTGCAAACATGATTCTAGCACGAGCAATCTGAGCAGCGTCAGCCGATGCCAAAGTGGGAGTCGACGTCGTCCACCTGGACTTCTCGAAAGTGTTCGATAGTTTGGACCACCACATACTCTAGCATAAGGTTGGAAGCTAAGGATTCGATGACATTGTGTTCGGTTGTATCGGCAAGATCCTCATTCTATGTCTGGTGAATGTGAGAGTCCGCTGCCCAATTTCCGATCACCTTGACATCCCGTGTGAAGTGCCTCAATCATCAGTATTGGAATCACGTTTATTCCTAGTATTCATTAACGATGTTGCTAGTGAAATTCAGTCGAAGATTTTACCTTTTTCAGGCAATGTCAAAAGTCGGCATGATGTCAGGAGAGCGGATGATCACATGTCATTGCAGAGCGATTTCGGCAGGGCTTATGCGTGATCATCCGACAACCTGCTGCAGTTCAAAGTGGCGTAGTGCAATGTCGTGAGCATAAGACGTCAGGGTATCTAAAAATATCGACTTGCGGACCAGCAGCTGCATCGAGCTTCCCAGGAAAACGACCTAGGGTTGATAGTGCAGGACAGGGTTTCCGTCACGCACATAAGCTCCAAAAGATACTCGGCCATATATGTCGCGAATTCAGGAGACGGTGTTATAGCAAGCTCACATTGCATGTGTCTGTTAAGCGACCCAGCAACGCAACAATCGAAAAGTGGAACCTGTGGAACGAACATTCAAACAACACGAACAAGTAAGAGAGAAGCAGAAAGCACGATGAGAGGAGAACCTCAAGTGTTCATGTGATCCCCGAGCATCCCCTAAGGAAATAAAGGATGGAGAGCAATAAATCTACGTCCGTGCGGCGCAAATTAGAGAATCTTATTGAAAATCAACTTATTGTCAAGTAAAAAAATTGTGTGGCCTGTTTGCAAAGGCAGCAGTCTGAGCTAACAGTAAGCATTGCCACAGAACTGGATTGATTCGCTATTCAAGGGGCAAACAGAAATTCGGCTAAATGCAGCAGAGCAAAGTACACATGTTGCTGATTACCAAAAGGAAGCGGAACCCTCAGCAATGTGTTCACTGTCGAATTCAACACAGCGAATGGGATAATGACCGTCAGGATGGGCACTGCAGTATATATGTGTCCATCAGCGTCATTGTGGACAGGAGAGCTTGGCGTCGCAACGTATCCTAAATACATATCGAAAGCTGGAGAAGTCCCAATAAAAGAAGCATAATTTCACGTGACTTTGGTCGACTAGTTGAAATAATTTCTGTCTACAATTCTCACAATGCAATTAAAGTAAACGGGATTTTCGATTAAATATCCTAGGCATCTTATTTGCAGTAATTTGATAAAGAGTAGTGAATTGACATGGTTAACAAAGAATAGCTGGCGTTCGCTCTAAATTTATGTATCAATCGCTGAGAAGACGCCGGCAATTGGATTCAGGTGCAACGGATAAAACGTTTGCAAGTGTAGGCAGTGGATTTTGCAGAGAATTATTTAAGTGCCGCTTACACACAAAGTACCTTCACTTGATGGATAATCAATCGAGTCAATAGCTCATATTCCAAGTTTACTCTGGATTCATCACGGATTATAACTGAAACATGAGGAGAATATTTCCGAATTCATTGAATGGATTCACGCAAATTAGGTTACGGAACTACGACCTTTTGGGCCGAAGATACCCATGAGACTGAGACATAACGAGAGAACACATTAAAGATATATGCTTGGAGACAACTGGTGATAGGCTTGCGGATCCACAATACCCACTCCGACCAATAATCGTCACGTTTAAATACCAATGCTCGGCAATTGCTGATGCGGTAATTTTGCCTTATGAGACGATATGCTGTAGACATCAGCATTTATTTAAGGGTATTCCACTCAACATTTACAAGCTGCGTAGCACAGATAAGTCCGGAGATACACCAGATGCGTTTCGTTCTATCGGAAATCATCAATAGTGCGCATTCACTCAGTCCCCAAATGGGGATCGGACCCATGATCGTTAGAGGCAGGTGCCTACTATCCAGCAGCTTAAGCCACTGAACCATGGGAGATGTTGGCTGCGATATATAATCTGCTAGCTAACTATGATATAACACGACCTATCTTCCACTGTCACTGACAGAGGAATAGGAGCATGCTAGTACGAAACGCCTCTGGTGTTTCCTGGACTAGGCTGTGCTACGCTGTTTGCAACGTACGGCGATGAACACTTTAAAAATATTCAAATGAAATCTGGCTAACTCACGAGCAACACCCGCATTGTCACTTGTCTCGTAGGCGAAGCAAGTGTTAACTTAACAGCTAACTTAGAGCTCAGGAGAAATCTCTCTCAAACGCAAGCTCAATACGTAAGATTTCAAAACAAGTAATTAGTAGTTATCTACCGCCACCGTTATCACCCACGGATTAGGTCACTCACGCGTAGGGGTGAAAACATGAGTTCGCATTCGGTAGCTGCGTGCTAGGTATGAAACAGTTGTTTAGCACTTTTCCAGGTGTGTATTAGATGGCTTCTAATCATCCCACAAAACGGCTTCTACTATGTGAGAGGAAATTCTGCCAATCGTGGCGCAGACTTTGCAGCACTGGCGAAAATCAGTTGTACAGCTTGCATGTTGACTCGCGAGATCAGACTGTGCTTCTTACGAGACAAGCTACGTTCTCTAATACCAAATGAGCCAAGTACCTTATAGACTACCTTCCGAGTGCACGTTTTGTGAATGAAACACTGACAGAGATACCATGACGAAAATGGTGGGTAAAATTGTGATATACATTGAAAGGCACATACGCAAATTAAAACCCTATGTGTAAACTGTGAACTCACCAGAACTGTGAGAAGCCAAAGTAGCGCACACCGCGAGGACAATGCAGAGAGTACTTGTGAACATTTTGATCTTTCCAATGAAATGGTTGGCACCCATGAAGGTGGTATTTATACCGCAGCTTGAAGCACAGAATATGTTGCGAATCGCAAACAAGTCGAAATTAGCCAGTGAGCTGAAAATGGATGAATCGCTACAGCAGCTGCGTTCCTGAGCTGGTAGTCAGTTCTTACAAACACTGTTTGTGTAGCAAAGTGCCACTCGAGGAAAAAAGTACTTGTTTCATTTGGTTAACCAAGACAGACCCGTGGTGAATTGGCACAGTAGTTTTTTCATGCTCAGAGAAACTTGATGCTGTTAAACGATGCCATTGATGACATCAAAATGGTCCCACACATTATGGGGATCCAGTCGTTAGTAATGGTCGAGGAATTGTAGCATGGGAAGCAGATATCATCCCTACAAGGATACCGCGTGTTTTTCCTGTGTACAGCACAGTTCGTCGCGTTGTTAAGATGCATTCTACTGTGAAGCAATTGCCGCCATTGACGGTACCAGCAGATTCGAATATTCGCTGATACTTTCGTCATCAGTCTCTCGAAATAATTTCTAGTAATGCGCATTCACTGCAGTTCTTCTTACTGAAATTATTTTAACCGTTTTTCTCACTACATATGCCTCCTATTGGCGACAATGTTTTTGTTTCGATAATTTATTCTTCCTGTCCTTAGCAACGTTTACATTTAATCACACCTCACTTATTCTGGTTAAATTTTAGGCGTTCATTATACACATTTGCGACCAAATGTTACACCTTTACCACAGGTCATTAACACGCGGTCTTTTTTGGGAAATTCCGTCTCCACTTTAGTGACAGATCCTTCGCCGTCCCGTTACTTCACGTTGCTCAATGTACATTCTACCTGGGATCGAGCACAACGATACATTTACAGAGCTGTGAGCAACACTTCATTATAGACTAAAATGGGCCGCAACACAGGTGGTTCCATCGTGCATGGGAGATGGGAACGACAGCAGCCACTGGTAACTGTCAGAAGTAATTTCAAGTTAAATGGGTAACGAGCAGCAGGTTAACTGGTGTCCGCAGCAGTGTATGCGAGGAGATTGGAATTACGTAACTACACTTCGAAAAATGCTTGCAATGCCAAAACAAACAATTTGTTTTTTCGAGTTAACTATTCCCAGATCTAGAAGTGGGATCAGACTATAGCAACGGTACAAGACCTTCTTCAGCCTTGCTCGAATTCAAGGCATGTGTTTATGTGGACACGTTGCAGGATTCGGTAGGAAATATATGAGTGTAGAAAGCAGCCGTAATGAACTGAATTTTCTTCACTGTGACACCAAAATTGGCAAGGATTCACGTCTAAATCGCGGCTATCGCAGCTGTTTTAGTCTGATCTTGATGGCCATTTCTAAGTTTGTATATTCCATAAGCTATGAATTCTAGACTCGTGAAGAGCAGGACAGTCCTCGTCAAATGTGAGGCTGCTTGTCAGTATCCTCACGTTGTGAAAAGTTTTGAAGCAGCGCAGATTATAAGCACAGCTCACAGTATTATTGCTCATCGACATCAAATTGGATTTTGAATCATTGCAAAAATGTTCGCTTTAAAAATACTTGCTCAAGAAAGTTGCGGATTTAGTGAAGTGTGATTAAATGTACAGTTTGCGATGGCCTAACTTATCCTAAATGCCAAACATTGTCGCAAACCGTCGGCCTATTCAGCGAGCAAATGTATTTTATTCTTGTGAAAGGTGGTTAGCGCCTCTGTATTTTGATCTCCAACCAATAAATATTAGGATGGAATTCGAGAAATTGTTGGTTTGGTTGTTGGTAACATGTATCAGCTTTTGGTGAGGTACTCCAATATGTCGTGTATGTACTTCGATAAGCGAAATACGAATTGCTGTTTTTGCATAAATGAAACTACGGCCCTTCCCTAAATTCCATGCCTCTTAGGTGCAACTTTAGCAGTCATGCAGGAGATGCCCAATAGACTGATTCGCTGACTTTTAAGTTTTAAAATCTCATTACTGCCTTTAAATAGTAAGTGCTGTAGCAAGTTTAGGCTGCAGTGCCTCTAGCTTGCTACAGTAGGCCTGTTGCACAAAATTAAATATCGGCTTAATTCTGTTAGTCTCTATTACACCTATGACAGTTGCATCCTTTTGGAATTGCCGCATGCATTGCTGATTATCGTACAGCGCATCAAAAATTCATTTATATGTTGTTCGGAATCAATGCTTAGTTCTCAAGCAGGACATTTTAGCACTACAGTTTGACAAGTATTAGGATATTGTTCGGTGGTTGACACCTACGTAATTAAGGCCATGAGAGTCTGAAATATTTTATAGCCAATGCCTCCGCAGTAACTCAACCTAGTAGGAGAATCGAATGAGTAAATGCGCAATTGGTCATCCACTCGTTAGTAATACCACAGCATTATAATAAGCTTTATAAACCAGACGGCACATTTTCATCAATTTTTACACTGTTACTGCGGAAAATAAAAGTCAGCTTCAAAATTTTTACTTAAAATGAGAGGCAAATGGTGCAAATCAAAATTTACATACATCTACTCGTCGTGAATTTAAATAAAAGACGGGAAAAATAAAGCAAAGCAGAGTTAGGATAAGAAGCGGTGCAAGAATAGAGAACCTTACATTTTGAGCGTGTAGATGAGAAGGAATGTCTGTTTGATAACTGACCGTTGATTGGGTAATAAGGATCCTTTAAAATATGTGAAGCAAATCTGTGAATTATCTTAAAAGGCTTGGGAACAATGTAGCCAACAAACGACACTCGGAGTATCCCACTGAATTTGAGATGAGCTTAATCGAACGGACAATAATCGTAAAGTTAGTTTGTGGAAGACCAACGAAAAGTACATGCAAGCATTAGAACCAATGAGGGAGAATACATGTAGCAATGAATTTGTAGATTAAATAGTGTGGTACTGAATATATCTTGAACCAGAGTGCATAAAGTAATAGTATCCTTACCTTGCGAACATTTCGTCGATGCGTGCAGAACAAATTTAGTATTGGAAGAAAAATGCGCCAAGATACATTACAATGAGTGAATTAGATATACCGCATTCGTTCTCAGTAATGGAGCTTAAAGCGCTGGGGAAAAATTGGCGTTCGTCAGATTGAAGAAAAGGTTAAACTATAGCAATGTGAAGGATTGCGAGCAATAGAACGAAAAGATGCACACCGTTCAAGCTCTTCCAACCTTTTTAAAGCGGCGAGGACGACTCGTTCTTAGGGATGTCATCGCCTAAAACGATCTCGCTGGAGCATTTACATCCAATAAAACGTGACGCAGTAAGAAGTCTCTGCATGTGCAAAAGAAAAATTGGAGAGTGGCATGCTGGCTTTAAATAACCCTAGTCATTAACAATAGTAGATGATGTTTTCCCGTTCAGTTGGGTAAAATGCCAACAGTTTGAAAAACCAGTTCCAATTAGATTGCACAAGGCAGCCTGGAAGCCGTTCGCGAATAAACGTTTGACAACCGGTGGTCTTACGAAACTCCCAAAAGCGTTTAAATTATCCAAGAAAAACAGACGTAGTGCCTTACATTTAACTTCTACTGCAGATGTTATTAAACGAACGAGATAGTCTGCCGCATTCAAACTGGAGCATTTATGATAATACGAACAAGGATAGGCATCAGTAGCTGGGGAGCTTGTAGAAATCAAAGTAATACGCAGTCGCTCTAAGGCTTTAAAGTTGACTGGGACACATGAATGAGACGAAATTGCTGAGTTACTCTCTTTGGGACTGATGTTATCTTGATCGGTCTACAAATCTCGGGAACGGTGCCACTGTGTAAGCGACAAATCAATAGATTTGTTAAAGTCAAGGTGAGGGAGTCGGCGCACTTCTTTAAAATAATTGGTGACAGAGCATCAGTTCATCCGGCCTTCCTCACATTCAGCACCTTGAGTTCTTGATAGATCACGAGGCGTTGGAATGCAAATGTTGGACTAGTTGTTGAGAGTTATGACAAGCAATAAAGGTAGAGAACAGGCAATTTTTGGGGTAGGTCAGAGTTCAGAGTTTAGTTTATCGATGTTTACAAACCCTAGCTATTTACAAAAGCTTTTACCACACATTTGTCTCAAAAGTTGTCACAATTCATAGCAATTGTTGGTGGACAAAATGGCATTAATGAACAGTACATTCAGACATTTCATCTCAGGTTTGCTTGCTGAAGTAAGTATTCTAACATTATCAGACAGTATTCATTTCTATACACAAGCTTTATTTCGTCTTAGTTGTTTGAATACTGAGGAGAATAACCGCGCCTCCCTTAAATAAATGCTATCGATTGGGCAGCCAAGGCATAAGCCACATTTGTTTGTAGTCACAAAGATGCTCACAGTAAACGGACAAATTTTCGTTGTTGAGAATAGTACGATTAGAAAAAGACAACGTTGTTTGAAGTATCGTGATATTGGACAAGTAAAATTCTCGTCGTCTGATAGTTTTGAATGGTATATGAGCCAAAGGAAGAGTTTGTCTTATTGTAATTAATAAAAATATACATTTGTGATGCAATGTTTAGAGTTGCATATTGTAACCGTTTTTAGGCTGGAAAAAATTCGAAACATGTTTGTGGAGACAATATCTAATTTTTCTTCATTGCCAGTTGAAAAATTCACTATGTTCACCAGATCAACTGCCTCAATAAAATTGGTATCACATTTCTTCTGATCTTCAGCAATCACACAGACTGAGTCTTGGAGTTTCCGTAGTAGCACCGGGAGTAACACAATAACAACTTTATTCACTTCGGACGCTGGTGATTTAAGCGATAAGTATCCGTTTCCGACGAAAACAGAACTAAAACCGCTTAGGAACCGTGTCTTACATTCAGTCATACGACAGCTAAAATGGCTTATTTTGTACGTAAACAGTAAGACTGCCGATTTGCTTCGGGGTTAGTTGATTTCACTATTTGCACTGCCTTCACGATTCCGGGGAAATCCTTTTCGATGAGACTTGATAAAACGATAGATAGGTAGTTGAATAGTTTCGCCTTCCATATGAGAAGGCAATCAACTTCCCTGTAACATGAAAATGGCGGCATTTTATTAACCACAGCAATGCAAGTTTGCGGTAATACACGCGGATTTCCTCGTAATGATCGAAGATTTGTGGAAAGGATGGTTGGTAACTAAATCCGATTTACTAAACGATGTCTTAGACTGATCCATAAATCAGCAACGTGCATCCTCCTTCTTCTAGAATGCGTATGCATAATTCATCTAATGTTGTGACCGACTTCTTGAGAATATTCTACACTCTGCGAGCAAATGCTTTGTCGCGAATAATCTTCAAATATCGGCAGAATAGGATCTTGAAGTCATCAAGATTTAGCAAGGTAAACAAATTGCATAACGATTCCTACGTATGTGACGATTTCGTATTAACTAGTAGAAAAATGAATCCCCAACTGCAAAGGACAATTGAAAGGCCTTAGTTGAAACGCTGGTGCATTATTAGCATCTCAATTTTTCGGAATGTTCAATAAGCTGGAAACCATTCCAAGCTGACTCAAGTAACATAATCTGCTCATTATTTCGCGTTATGCAATTTTGACAACCGGAACCAGCTAATAGAATTCCAAATAGTATTCTGAAGCTTGATCATTGCATTCTACTCACAGCGCACCAGCTACACACTATCATAAGCACAAAGTATTTGCCAAATCCGAACTTTGGACATCAAAAATTAAAACGTGTAAGTAATCAAACTAAGTGCTTCATCAGATTGGTGCATTCATTTTCGAACTGGGCCATCCGCTCCAGTCCAAAACTGGCACACAGCTTCTCTGCGAACCGTAAGAAAGTCGCAGGATCTGTGTGGATCTCACCTACATACGTTTCTTCTGGTTCATCATTACACAGCGCGGTTAAATCAAAATGTACACCATAATCTTGCTCTGTTAATATAACTTTATTACTACTTGAATAAAGATAAAGGAAGACAGCCACGTCAAATAGATACGCCACATACTATTAGGTGGAAAAAACTTAAGAGAAAGGAAATCGAAGGGAACACGCATTACTAGAAATTATTTCGAGAGACTGATGACGAAAGTATCTGCGAATATTCGAATCTGCTGGTACCGTCAATGGCGGCAATTGCTTCACAGTAGAATGCATCTTAACAACGCGACGAACTGTGCTGTACACGGGAAAAACACGCGGTATCCTTGTAGGGATGATATCTGCTTCCCATGCTACAATTCCTCGACCATTACTAACGACTGGATCCCCATAATGTGTGGGACCATTTTGATGTCATCAATGGCATCGTTTAACAGCATCAAGTTTCTCTGAGCATGAAAAAACTACTGTGCCAATTCACCACGGGTCTGTCTTGGTTAACCAAATGAAACAAGTGCTTTTTTCCTCGAGTGGCACTTTGCTACACAAACAGTGTTTGTAAGAACTGACTACCAGCTCAGGAACGCAGCTGCTGTAGCGATTCGTCCATTTTCAGCTCACTGGCTAATTTCGACTTTTTTGCGATTCGCAACATATGCTGTGCTTCAAGCTGCGGTATAAATACCACCTTCATGGGTGCCAATTATTTCATTGGAAGGATCAAAATGTTCACAAGTACTCTCTGCATTGTCCTCGCGGTGTGCGCTACTTTGGCTTCTCACAGTTCTGGTGAGTTCACAATTTACACATGGGGTTTTAATTTGCGTATGTGCCTTTCAATGTATATCACAATTTCCACCCACCATTTTCGTCTTGTTATCTCTGTCAGTGTTTCATTCACAAAACGTGCCCTCCGAAAGGAGTCTATAAGGTACTTGGCTCATTTGGTATTAGACAACGTAGCTTGTCTCGTAAGTAGCTCAGTCTGATCTCACGAGTCAACATGCAATCTGTACAAATAATTTTCCCCAGTGCTGCAATGTCTGCTCCAAGATTGGTAGAATTTCCTCGAACGTAGTAGAAGCGGTTTTGTCGGATGATTAGGAAGCCATCAACTACACACATGGAAAAACACTGAACGACTGTTTCATACCTAGCGCGCAACTTCCGAATGCGAACTCAAGTTTTCACCCCTACGCGTGAGTGACCTAATCCTTGGGTGATAGCGATGGCAAATAAGATGCCTAGGATATTTAATCGAAAATCCCGTTTACTTTAATTGCAATGTGGGAATTGTGGACAGAAATTATTTTAACTAGCCGCTCGAATTCACGTGAGATTATGCTCGTTTTATTGGGGTTTCTTCGGCTTTCGATATGTATTTTGGATATATTGCGACGCCAAGCTCTCCTGTTCATGAAGACTCTGATGGACACATATATACTGCAATACCCATCCCGACGGTTATTATCCCATTCGCTGTGTTGTATTCAACAGTGAACACATTGCTGAGGGTGTCGCCTCCATTGATTAACCGGCAACATGTGTACGTTCCACTGCTGCATTTAGCCGAATTTCTGTTCGCCCCCTGAATAGCGACTCAATCCAGTTCTGTGGAAATGCTTACCGCTGACTCAGACTGCTGCCTTAAAATTCAGCAAATGGGCCACACAATTTCTTTTGCCTGACAATAAGATGATTTTTAATGGCATCCTCTAGTTAAAGCCGCACGGACATACAGTTATTGCTCTCAATCCTTTGTTTCCTTAGGGAATGCTCGGAGATCACATGAACAATTGTGGTTCTCCTCTCATCGTGCTTTCGGTTTCTAACTTGCTTGTTCGTGTTGTATAGACGTTCGTTCCACGGGTTCCGCTTTCCGATTGTTGCGTTGCTGGATCGATAAACAGACGCATGCTATGTGAGCTTGCTCTAATACCGTCTCCTAAATTCGTGACATATATGGCCGAGTATCTTTTGGAGCTTGTATGCGTGACGGAAATCCTGTCCTGCACCATCAACCCGAGGTGGTTTTCCTGGGAAGCTCGATGTAACTACTGGTATCGAAGTCGATATCTTTAGATAAACTGACAGCGTATGCCCACGACATTGCACTACGCCACTTTGAACGGGAGCAGGTTGTCGGATGATCACGCATAAGCCCTGTCGAGATCGCTGTGCAATGACGTGATCATCAAGTTTCCTGATATCATGCCGACTTTTGACATTATCTGAAAAAGGTAAAAGCTTCGACTGAATTTCACTAGCAAGATCGTCAATGAATACTAGGAATAAACGTGGTTCCAGTACCGATCCTTGAGGCACTTCACACGGGATGTCAAGGTGATCGGAAATTGAGCAGCGGGCTCTCACATTCAGCGGACATTGAGTGGGGAAATTGCCGATTCAACCGAACACAAGGTCACCGAATCCTTAGCTTCCAAGCTTGTGCTAGAGAATGCGGTGGTCCAAACTATCGAGCACTTTCGAGAAGTCCAGGTAGACGACGTCGACTCTCACTCTAGCATCGGCTGACTCTGCCCAGAAGCAGGTTTGTAGTGCAAGACCGCTTTCGGCGGAATCCATGCTGCTTTGACACTAATATGTCGTTGCTCTCAAGGTGTCCCATCAGATCCTCTGTGCAAATACCTTCCATTAGTATGGATAAAACTGGGAGGAGAGTGGTTGGTTGTTAGTTCGAAAGCTCCGCATGGTTACCACTTTTGTAAATTGGAGTGATTTGTCTATGTTTTCACATTGTGGTAATCTGCATTTCCTCGAGACACCGTTGAAAAGCCGAGTTAATGGTTCGACGAGGTTCATGGTTGCTGTCTTCAATACCTTTGGTTTGATGTCGTCCACGTCAGGTGAGCTGTGCACGCGTAATTCTGGCATTTGAATCAAATTGGCTGCTGTAAATATGCGCGGTTTTATCCTTGTGGCAATGGGAGCTGCATCGAAAGCGGGTACAATGATTATTCACGGTGGGATGTGTGAATGAAGTGTTGACGAGCAGGTTGGCCGCATATTGTGTAGTGTGCGCCAGACCATCAGTCACACGTAAAACTGGGTTTCCACGCTGCAATCTGCGGAGCTTGTTGACGTGCCTGTTGAGCAAATTGGGATTTGTACTGAATTTCCCCGCTTAGTTCTGTTGGTGGTTGCGTTTGTCTTCTCGGATTAACATGACACATTGGTTTTGTCAGGTTATTTGGACAGATTTTGTGCGCTCCAGGCTGAATACTTTAAGCCAATGCATTTTATAGTACGGCTCTTCAGGGACCAGTTCACTTGATTCGGGCGAACGACATTTTATTCTGACGCATTTGTCACTAGTTCGGTAAATTGGATGACTAACATCATCCAAGCGTCATCAGGCGGCTGTTTGGCCAAGAAGGAAAAGTCGGTTTCTTGAACGAGGTTAGGCGATATATTGTAACGGATAACGAAATACGTTTCCACGTTGTTCTCATCGATGTACTCTGATTAGAAGATATAACGAAAGAGCAACCTTGCGAGAATGCTACGGCAAAGTAGTGCATCTATGGTCCCAGGGTGCGCCATTATTTTCACATTGGTGAGCACAAGGTTCAAAACAGAAGGTGTGTCACACGTCTGTAATGGAGTGGGAGAGATAACATAGTGGTGCAGTGGTACATCGACAAGTATGCCCCAATTTGTTTGTCTGCAATGCAGGGATTTCAATTGTGTGAAGGTTGAATTCCTACACAAAATGGAGGTCTGTGTGCTCGTGTCAGGACTCGGTTCCTCGCGCAATCGAGGCATTGATCCATTTGTAAAGTGGTCGTTGGATGGCGGTAAACTTAGGCTAAAAACCACACATCACTACTTAGGTGCATACGACACCAAAGAGCAGCAACCACTTGCGTTGCGGTGTCCTCAGTGATATCAACGTGCCTGTCGGATCGATAATACAGGAGCACACTGCCTCCCCCGCTAATTCTATCGTTGCGTGCATCCAAAACACACGGAACGCTTAACTCGTTGCTTTTGCATCAAGCCGACTAATTTCTGAGCATTTGTTGAAATTTACTTTGGTTTTAGCCAAATATATTGAGCGGCACAAAAGATATGGTAAGTGATGCGGTGATTTTGCCTGCTCTATTTGATCACTGCCCCTGTTATGCAACAAATGCATTACGGCATAACCTTGTGCAATCCTAAGATGATGCGGTCGTTAGTTAAGCTAGCTACTTAGTCAGCAAAAATGGAATACGTTTAGGTCAGCTCCCATTGATCACACGCTTAAAACAAGCCTGAAAGCTGTTGAAATACTGACAATTTTTCGTTATCCAACACTGGCACCCACATAAGCTATGTATTTTTGTCCAATTAACTGTGCAATTAATTTTTCGACCCTGCTGTTTGTTTTATTACTCTTGCAATGATGGAGTGAATACAATTGTTTCCTGGGTTCTCGAATTTACGAAGTAAAATTAATTGTTAATTTGATTTGTGTGAATGTATGCAGAGTAGTATACCGCGTTATACACTGACGCCCTTTCGCTCTAATCCCAGCATCTCTGCCCTACGTTGTATTGCTGAAATGCCGTTTCGATCACTCTTCTGTCGACTCCGTGAAATGACTCAATCTTCATGAAGTGTTTGTGTAAGGCAACACCACATCCAATGGTTTCGAGAAACAAACCTCACTTGTTAATATTTATATGCGTGCGGCTAATGTTTATGGTGTGTCTTCTAATGATTTTGCGACAAGTATTCATAGTTTCGTTGCATGTGTTCTCACAGATTAATACTAGCTAGGCGGTCGGAGTTACCTGCTACGCAAATCTGGGCACAGAAATTTAGATGCGCTTGAATCTTTTGGAATGTATTTCGCAAACATCGAGATACTTGCAGCACAGACATTTAATTTCATATCGGAAAAATTTGAGATGGTATATTGGTGACCACGCTGATGAATTTTACTTGCTTCATCATCAGCAGTGGTTGAGTAACTGGAAAAATCAGAGTACGATCCGCGACGGTACGAATCGCTGTTCCACTGCGTGTCTATCTTCCACCATTATGAGTTTATATTCAGCATTCTAGAAACACGATTCAATCGTTTAAATTTGGATGAGGTTGCAAAATGTTGTCGTGATAATTGCCTAGTTAATAAAGTCACATCATAATGAGCCCTATGCACTCGAGATAAATGAATACTAATTCACAACCCCTTTCATTCTATAGATGCAGGACGCGCAATATTTAACATATAAGATCACAAAATCGTGGCTAGTAACCAATAAAGTTTGTAGGCTGACGGCAATTTGGACTTGTTGATTAACTTTTGAACGATTAGATGCTGGTAGTACAAAAACACGGGAGGGCAGATTAGCTATATTCTAGGGTGCAAGTATAAATAGTTTGCACTGCGATCAAATTGATATCGTTGAGATAAATCTTCTTCTTTCACCAAATGTATATGAGATTTGCCGTGAAATTGTGGGCGGAAGGTATCTGCAAATGCCGCTATTTGTTGACGCGTAACCAACGTTGGCTCTCTAGGAATTTCGCCGCTTTGGAAAAAGGCCTCAGCGGCTTATTTTTTCTTATGAAACTCCATATCCTTATAGTGAAAATAGCAGGCTTACCACCAAACTACTTAAACCATATTTGCATATATTAACGTCACAACACCACATACAGCTAGATGGGCCAAAGTTTGACTGGGAATATATATCGACTGTATCCCCGCTATGTATTAGAAATTGTTAAACAGCATGAATATTCAATGTCTAAGTTTGAATACCGTTATGGAAACCGAGCGAAAGTCAGCTAACGGTGTCTACATCAGGCATGTCATTGCGGTAGTTGCTCCAAATAGACCATCATCGTGTGCGTCATCTTACCTTCTGCTAAGACGTTTGGCAGTGCAGTATGTGTTCTCCATGAGCTATTTGATGAAATCTATGCACTTTCTGGATCACTGATTGATGGACTAATAGGTTTTATATTACCACTCTCTGTATTCATATAATATGTTGCAAAGCTGTAATTGAGAATAATTTGGTTATTTCTCCTTAGCAGAAATGCAATTCGCTCTGTATTTGAATTCTATTGGTACCATTGAGTGTGTATTTCGCATACTATCAAACAGCTTACAAACAATTTTGATTTTTTGGTACTGAAGTTTTCCCGTCTCTCTTGGATTGCGACACACCATCTTAATTACTGTCCATTTGAAATAAAGCAGCCGACCCATCGCATAGATTGTGGAATTTTAAGACCAGGCGGTTTTCCATGTAGCGGAAGTTTGAGTTGGACGGGATAGCTTTGTTCAGATTGGATAACCATTTTGTTTTGACAAGTCTGCAGGGAAAGAACCAGGATGATGTGACAAACAGAAGGATCGTGGCTCTATCCCTTGTACCAGTTCAATGATTCGCTGAGACAAGTATGATAGACCATTGAGCAGGTAACAAACTTTCGTCAGGATTTGCTGAAATAAGATAAACACCGCAGGTGGATTCTCATAAATTTCAAAGGAGGATGCTACAAGTGTCTAAAGACAGGCCACAGACCTGTCAGAAATCGGGACAAAAATTGCTGTAAACTATCCTTTTGTAGAGGGCGATATCTACCGCTAATCTTTTTTTAACAAACCGGTATCGTCTTCACAGCTATTAATTATTCCTCAAATGAAGCAGGGTGTTCCGAGTTTACATTGTCAGCACAGAGTCCATTCCTGATAGGCATGATTTGGCGGCGTCCGTATCCGGATTTGCCTGTCACTGTGACCTACATGGGGGCAGTCACAGGACGCCTGCGCCTACAGAGGGGACCATAGGTGGCTTGCGCTGCACCAACCACAGTTCCACCCACACATTCCATATCTGTTGTAAACCCGAAGAAATAAGACCGGGAGGCGTGTGGATGGGAACTAGTTTTCTTCAACGGAGCCGGCCCACACTCCTTCGATAAGCAGAACAGAAGCATTCCGGCCTAATTGGGAAATCCTACACACCAGACCTATCCGAGGCTGTGGCTGCACGGTAGCTTCTTGCACACAGTATGGAACGAGTCCTTGGGCCTTGCACCAATACGAGGACAGTGCACTCCGTCCTCTCTAGCGACGACCAACTATCCCCTGGAGCCTGTATGGACGCGGTAGTGGGTAATAGACATGTAGGCACCATGTCAACATTCAATTCACGCGCATCTAAACCGGAGAGTACAAGCAACGTCTGCTTCTGCAATGCAAGATTACTCAGCGCGCGCGCAAACGTACCACATACGTCGCTTTATTGGCCTGGATCAGTAAATCGAATGGGAGCCTACGCATCATGCTTATATTTTGCCTTCAATAGTACCTTCGTCTGTATCTCAGCAATCCCCCTTATGATCAGTCCAATTTGTTCGCATCGATCAAATTTGCCTTGGATTCGTAACACTTGAAATCAACTTGAGTTTGTCATAAATTCATATTCTTCATGTTCCGCCAATGTTATTTTCGGTATGCTGGAGTTTCGTTTCACTGTAGTTGGCAGTACAAAAGCGTTATGATTACCATCGTCGAATTCATTTGATATACATATATACATGGATTGGGGTCATCCGTTTCCAATAGCAATTCAATTACAACGTATGCACTTGCGTTTATCCAAACGGAAGTGTGAGCTATCACAAACTGGATAGAGACATATTAGTCTTCATTATCAATGGTACGACATCTTGTATGGGTTTCGTTTGAAGGTGAGGTTAACAACCACTTTCACAGGCAAAAGCATAAGTACCCAATACCAACTGTTGGTGTTTTGTTCAACATTTAGACGTGACAGCCTTAAATCTTGGCATCCATATTTGAAGGAACCCTATATAGCAATAGTGAAGCAATTGCTAGGTAGAATGAGAAATAAACTACTGGTACAATGAAAAAGTGTGCACTTGCGTGTTGCCCTCTACATGTACAGTCTGGTTTGCGTACCTGAAGGGGATCACACAGCATGCGAATGCGATTCAGTGTCCACTTCTGACTCTCCGTGTTGCCGATCGGTCCGGTCATCTGCTGCCCGAGCTATGTGGACATACTCAAAGCGATTGATGCGCGACCTATGGTATTGACAGGTGACATCAATTATGCCTTACTGCCCAATGTCAAACATGCGACTTTCCAAACTGTGTTCGCATTGTTTTTCAAATGTCCAAATACTCAACCGTACTGTGGTCATGAGCTATTTGCTAACGATTTATGTCTTACTTCTCGAGTGCAGCCATTCGGTGCTGATAAAACTATTGTTGCTCTGCGCCGATTCCTTTCCGATGTAATATACGAACACACTGACGTATCATTCCCGTTAGATTCAACCTTTTACTTAGTCCATCCAAAAGGTTGGTCATGTCCAATGCAACTTTGGTAGGAGTCTCTGCGAGTCTAACTTTCATCCGTTTAGTACGTGCGTTTTCATAAGCACCGGTAAATTCAGTACGCTTGTGGGAAAATTGGAACTAAAACTATGCTCAACCTCATCACTAACCTACAGAGTGGAACATGAAATGGCGACATCATGATAATCGCTACTCGGTCAATCGTCGGGATTGTTCACTTGCCACAGAATTCCCAGGGAAATTTCTCTTCAAATACATTACTCAATGTGGTCACACGAGGGACAATCGTTGAGCATCGTGTTCCAAATGTCAAACTTGACACGTTATGCGTATTTTAAGCGACCAAGCGATGGTAACCTATTGATTCAAACGTAACCATCGAACTGGGAACATCAGCAATAATTTGTCACCCTAACATTGATCAGCATCAAGTACACAATCCGTTGGAAAACACCGCGCGCACGTCAATTACGAATGAGCTCATGGATAGACTGAAGCATTATTCTGTGATGCACCGGATCTATAACCATAGTGTTAGTTTGCATTGAGCAGCTAGTCAAGCTACGTTTATGTAACCTGCTAATCGATTTCAAGGAGCAGAATGTCGGAAGCACAGTCTGTTGAGGAATACCATGGAGTTTACATAGTGATGTGAGTCACGGTCGAATAATAAAAATAGGAAGAGAAGATACCGTAACTCACTGTCTCGGTATGTCGATATACTAGAATGCATTTGAGAAGGTAGCAAGAATAGCATAGCATAGGTGATGATGGGTACAATATTGTAATGAGCGACACGTGGTCATGGCGAAATACAACTGAGTTAATTAAGCCCAATAAATGCAATTTAGCTGTGACTCATCCGTTCTAGGCATGTGCAATAAGGATACCACATTATCCGAAGTCAGCAGTGAATCATTCTAGAATGAATCTGTACCCAAGCGCAAATTACATGTGGGATATGGAATACGGATGACACAATAAACTGACGAAGCTGGAGTAGGCAACTTTTCAAATTAGCGGGGAAATGGTGAGATTATGTGCACTGCAGGCTATCTGTGTAGTAAGTTAAAACCAGAGCCGGTTATGATCGTCTCTTGTCCGAGGTGAGCGAGAATCAACAAGAATGTAGAATTACTACGCAGTCCGTCGTGTGTTACTATTTATTTCCCCCCGATCATTCGTTCTGATCGTTAGCATATCTCGACCAGTTCATCAGTGTCTAGAATGCTACCTGTGCCCAAGCATTTCAATTTGGATGTCACATCCTGTTGCTACTGTTTCGGGAATCAATCTTGATGACTTGTCTAAATCTCATTGCGTATACCTGAATGCAGCAGCCGTACATTGGTGTGTATAGAGGCAATTAAGATGCGATACATTGACCTCATGTTGCAACCTGTCATACGTCAGAGTGCCAAACGAGAAGATATGTAATAATACTCATCTGTCAAGTGGGAAGCTAGCGAGACGCGAACGGACTTTTGCGTGACAGGTAATTTGGGCGAGCTCCAGTTAGACATCCGTCTATCAAGCTGAAGTGTGGCGCTTACAATTGTTTTTAAATGGCTTCTGCATAGTCATTCAACAAGAGATATCAGTTGACAAACTAACGATCCCTGGTTCGAGTTGCAGTACTGCAGTGTTGTGAACGGGCATTCGTTCACACTTGTGTATAAACTACCACAAACTGGATGCGGAAACAATAGCCCTCCTGAGCAGTAGCACTTCGAACGTGCCTGAGTATGAATTAAATGTAAGACTAACGACTACATTCCTCTAGTGTTGGAAGATCACATGCACAAGTGTAAGCAAGCAAATATCATTTTGGGTGGTTAGTTAACTTTTAATCGTGAACAGAAATGGCAGTCATAACTTTAGTCCGAAGTGTGGGCATCAAAAATAGCTAGAGACAGAGATGGGAATATTGAAGCAAATGTCATCGATATGGTTGCCAGGTTGAATGATGCACGCATAAGATGTACACTAAAGTAGTGATATTGTTAGTGTGTGCTATAAATGCTTTCTGATATATGCGTTAGTATTCCGTAATATCACACATTATCTGAAAACCGCTTTAACGCAATCACAGTAAAAATACATATAATAAATGCTGCTGCATCCTGTCTTATATACCGTTTCCGAAAAAGTGCTCAAACTGTTTTAGCCACTTTAAAATGTCGCCTGCTAACATCTAATTACCCAAATGTTGGCAGATGTGGCTCTATATTCTTCGGTGGCAAAAAGCTATATATGTAAAATAAGAACTGGATTGGGGGCTCGAATAACACGTACAAACACTCGGGTCCAGTCATGAAAGGAAGGCGGAACATCTTACCTACGGTACAATAAAAAGATATATTAGTAATTAATATTAGTAACCAATAATAGTAACGGTTGTTCTATTCCAGTGCCGCGGAATATGAGTTTAGCTCTGCGCCCATATTGTATTTACATCAATTCGCTCTGATAAATCTTAAAGTTAACGGGAAAATTAGGGATTGTTCTGTATTTTGTTTAAAAATCTTCTCTGCACCTTTGGCTGTTAATTATACCACAACTTACTTCAAGTCTCATGGATTTACTAATGGAATTCATAAGTTGATCAGTCGCAGTGGATGTGCACATTCTGTTGTTAATTGCGTAGATGAAGCTTCCAGAGAATAATCACAATGCCATACATTGCCTGTGGTGGAAATACATTGCTTGTGACTCCGATACATCAGGGTGCCAAATGGCGGATCATCCATTTGGAGCGGATTCTTTCACCTTTTGTACCCTTTCGGCGACGCGTCAGAGAGCGGATTTGTGGAAAACGGATTTGAGGCTATTTGGTCAGATGCCATCATTGATGAATTTATGTGAAAGACTATTTGAATACATGTTCCTCCATTCCTGAAACAATCCAGTTTGTTATGAATCATAGGAAAGTGAATCAAAAGGAAGACTTAAGCTTTGAATATGGGCATTCAAGAGCGTAGAGTTCCTTGATGCTGTGCTCTATATTGAGCTCACAAATTTGACCAAACACCACGGATAATTCAAATTGGTATATCGCCTATTTGACATATAATAGATTACGTTAGATATCAACATCATGTTCTGACTCAATATGAAGGATAACCCGAAGAATAGATCCACTTTCTCCGTATTTTCTTTCCCTTAACAATCCCTGTTGTGACGCTGCCCTTCGCTTCTATCTCATTGTGCTGTCAACCATGCTAGGAATCAAAACGCCGAGTCTGCTATATCGAAGTATCTAAGGCGCAGCACATGCTTACTTTTATACGTTACATGAAGTTACCTCACCGCTATCACCTACTTGGCGCACATCTCTTGTTTAAACAGACTAGACACTGGTAGCGACCTTCAGTGACTGACTGCAGGTGGGATTACGTCTGCAACATAGCAACCCGTAATGCGATGACGGTCTGATTTTGTCAGCTTCCAGTTTAACCATGGCAACAAATCAGTAAGCTGCTCATATGGTCTGACCAACGTTGTCCCACTAGTGTGTACCATGGTAGTCAACTGTTTCGCCTCTGTGAAACATCCTCCAAATTGAAGCTGCTTCCCCACCATACAAACCTGCTTCACATGACCTTTCTTTGTTTTGATATCAATCAAATGCCTTGGTGGTTTTCTTCTTTCTTTGGCCAGTCTTTTATCTATGTTGTATGCGGCTTTTGTGTTATTTCTTATTTCGGTTTCCGCTGATTTGCTTGCCTGATCAAATTTTTGGTTTCAACTGTTAGTTCGTAATTGACTCCACCATTACTACGGATCACCCTTACTTTCGACCACATCTTCGGTCCTCGGAACTCTAGCGAATACCCCGTGTCACCAAATCTGAAATGGCGCTAACTGTCTGTCCGATTTCTCCCTTCATGACAAATGCAGTGCTTTTCTGTTCTGTTTTGAACAAGGCGTTTGCTCTGGATACTGGTTTGGTGACTGGCTTTGGGTTCATGGCAACACTGTAGATTATGCAGCATTCTGGACTAGGTTGGAGCATCGCTTCATGGCGTCTATTCATCCGCGTAATCTGACTGCCATAAATTTTTACCGTCGCATCCTTAACTCTGATGGAAACATCAAATTTGGAAGTGGCAGTTTGTCAAAAGTGCTGTTTCTCCATGGCTGTAGAATTTGCGACCACATTTGTACAAGGAGTTTAATTGAGCAACCTCTGACATTCTGAAACTATTTCTTGCGATGTCAGCTACAGTCCCAGTTCCCATTCTACTTGATTGTTTAATTTTTCTAATAGCAGTTCAATTAAGTGCCTCTGAATTTTTGAACTGAGTCTGCATCTCCTGCAAAAGTGCTTTCAATTGTTCAAGGCTGACCGTCATTCTGACTTCGATTGAACTCTCGTCGCCACTGTTTTGACCCTGCCCCTATTCTCCTTCTGAAGGGCAGCGAAGGGCAGCGTCACAGAAACCCCCTCGGGTTGGTAAAGGACCAAATAATCAGTTCCAACCTGCTTGCGTAGCTGCTATCCCTTCTCGCCCTGTTTACTGGTGACAAGACATCCATTTTAACCAGTGGTCGTCACTCGTCTTTCACGTGTCTAGCACCTACCGATCCCATTCGCGTAACATTCCATGCTTCTAACATAACTCAATATTTTCGGTGTAGGCGTGCTCAAAGCTAGATATACCGGGGTTATCCCTCTGAGATATTGTATACGTTAGTCAGTGACTACGCGCGTGTTTAGCCAAGGTTTCATCGGACATCTTCAGGAGGTCAAATGCAGTTAGTCCAGCCTACCACCGACAAAGCGGATACAATAGATTGAAACAATAAACTACAAGATACGTTTGAAATTCGTCTCCGTCTGCACTATGGATTAACCTGCGTTGCCTGCTTGACCGCTGACTACATTTTTTAATCGAACCTACTGCTGACGCTGATCGATCCAGATAATAGCATTGTTAGATTCCGAAATGATGTCAGGCATCATGCTGGCAAAATTCCACCTGCGGAAAGTGTGCAGGGATGAACTCAGTTGGCAGCAGCCGATTGAATTAACAGCCAAATTCGTACTACACCATTAACATTTTCGCACGATTCACAAAGATCATCGCGATCCACCTCTGCTATTCATGAAGTGTCCATTTGAATCAATGAGACATGTTAGGTTACAGGTAACTCGAGTATCTATGTCGTCATTTTGTGTGTAGTTGTGTGGACATCCGAAATACTGGTTATCCGGACCTGTATTTCTGCAGCGTCGAGGCTCTCGATTATTAATTCTCCGAGCATTTCTGACAATATGGAAGTAAAACAACCGGTAGCTCAAGGTTTTGCGATATCTGAGGTATCCGCACTACATGGATTACTTATAAGCATGCTTGTTGGTTCCAACTAGAGAGCGCAGTCGTCGGGCTGTTACATATCAAAATTTTTATCAGATTCCGTTTATTAAATCCACAAGGTTATCCAAATCACCCATATGTTTTTGCCTTCGCGAAATGTCAGCACATAGGAGGATATCGTTTGCGTTGAGCTACGATAATAATACTTTCGATTACTAAGTGGAATCAGCAGTCATACGGACAACGCAGGGTATTCGTTGGTGCAGACGGAAAGAAATTTGAAATGACTGTGCCCCCTTCTAATCGATTGGCTACTCTGTGTCGGTAGTGAATTGGATAATCTGACATTGACAATATAGAAGCTACCCAAACATGGAATTACTATTTTGTTTTTATATTGATCGAGCACGGGTGCAATCAAAATTTGCGATTCGTTTGTTTCACATTTCTACAGATGTCCTCAGGAAATCTTGTGCACTCAATTTCTCTGACCACCGACTCCTTTACTAAGTGACTTATGAAATTACTACCAGAAACAGACAAAACAGAAGTCGTGTAGATTCATAACTTCAATTTGCTTGGCACTGCATCTGATTTGCATCTGACGTTAAATAATGGTTCCCAGGCTAACAGTTCATCGCACAGACGCTGGACTTTACCGTGGTGTGACGGTTCGTCTGCCTCAACGATCCATTTAGCTATGCTGAGTGGTGCCTTGCTGCATCATCAGAACCACTCATGCCAGATTGATTAATGAGTAGAGGCCAGACAAACTCAGCCTCCTGTTCCTCTAGGTTTGAATTTTGAATGTGGTGGCTCCTTATTCCTTAAAATGGACTCCTTGTAGCCCAACTCCAAACCCGTTGCCTTGCGGTCAGTTGTTTGAAGCCAAGGCTTTGTTGAGAACCCTAATCGTTTTCCTGTCTAGGCGTGGGCAACCTGACAGTATCCTGCCTGCGCAATACAATGAATTTCTCTTCAAAATGTTTCTTGATGCTTTGGCCACCACAGAGGATAACCAACGGTGCCCTATCTGCTTCATCGAACATGGTGGATAGGATTTTGTTCGATATTGCTGTTTGTCGAAGCCTTGCATAATAATTGGTAAGCAATGACCTCCTAAGACATGTCAAATACGACAGTATAGAAGTCGGAGTCGACTGAAGCCAACGTGTTTTGTGTAGGCCACATTAATAAGAGGCGAATCAGACAGAGCGAGAAACGTGCAGCTAGGTACTCACCAAACCGTTTGTGTCAGCGGATGTGCATTCAGTAAAGCAAGTGGACTTTTTGGAGGTTAAAACAACCGTTAAATCCAAAGTTACAAAATACCGAAAGAGCTTGTTTTCCGGTACACTACAAGGGCCTTCCCCTAGAAGGCTTAAGGATGGAAGCCTTCGATGGAGCTGTTAGTTGGGGAAAACGGAAAGTGAGGGTGGATGCGAATATTTGCATGGGCTTGAGTAAGGGCTTCGAGGGTGGGGTGTGTTGTAGAGTTCGCTGAGTCCAAGTTTTTGTTAGTTATTATTTATGATGATCGTGTGGACCATAGTGCATCGACGGTGGGCCGTCGGGGCGGGCTGGTCGGAATATACGAAAACTGGCTAGTCTATCAAAAGGCCGACAAGACCTTCCCTTTGCTGCAGGCCCGACGGTGCGCTTGGGAGGTGTCACTCACCCTATCGCACTTTAGTCCACGTTCCTCGTCCCATGAAGAAATGAAGGCGTCCTCGTCCCACGAAGAAATGCGAGCGTCTTCGTTTCACGAAATTATGCAGGCGTCCTTTTCCCACGAAGAAATCCGGCGTCCTCGCCAGGAACGCCTAGGCGGAGTTTAGGGACCAATCCGTTAGTGGGTGTCTGCGGTCGAGTGTGACTAACTGTGCCTTGGGTGAATAAGGGGCTATGGGTCGGCTGGCCAGTCAATCTGGGGTTGCGTTGAGCTGATTGGCGAGTCACTCGAGGGTTTCCTGGGCAGTTCCGGCGGTTGAGTTTCTGGAACTTAAAACGCAGAGGGGATGGACAAGGATCGGGTAAGTGACTTGACGCCAGAGAGTGAATATTGCAAGTATGACAAAAGTTAATACGCTTTTTAGGTTTTCAAAATTATTTGGGTATTTTGTGGATTTTGCAAAACATTTGTGAACAAGACGCAGGAAAACCACTAAAGACGAAAATGGCGTGTTAATAGAAATAGCAAACGTTTACAAAATCTGAAAAACGGACTGGACATTTGTCCTGTCTACCGCGTCGGTCGGTTGCCCGGGGTTGAGGCGGGATAGGTTGCGGGTCAAGGGGTACGGAGCGTTCCGGGCTATCTAGTGCTCGGAAAGTCACCACAGGTGCGGGTGCTTGTACGAGAGCATCAAGATGGGTAGCAAGTGGCGCGTCAAAGAAAGCCACTTTGAGGCGGTCGATGGACACCGTTGTTCGTTGACCATTCTGGTTTAAGGTAAAATGTTTCGGCATCCGTTGCAGAACTCTGAAAGGGCCAGTGTAGGGAGGCTGGACAGGGCACCGCACTGCGTCGGTGCGGAGGAAGACGTGGGTGCAGGTAGAGAGTCCGCTGTGAATGTGCACATCTCTAGTCTGTTCACGGAGCGGGGTCGGGCGTAGAGAACGCATGCGTTGAGCTAGGGAGGACGCAAAGTTATGCAGAGGCATACCCGACGATGCGGGAGGTGGAACGATATCTCCTGGTAACTTGAGCATTGTGCCGTAAAGCAACTCTACTGGTGCACATTGCTAGTCAGCTTTGATGCTGCTGAGAATGTCTAAGAGTAAGCGCGAAATGTTTTCACTCCAGCTAGGGTCGGAGGAGGCGCAGATCGAAGCTGTAAGCTGCCTATGGAAACGTTCAAATAACCCATGGGCTGCTGGTATGCATGCGGCGACAGCGTATAAAGTTACAGAACGTATCGAATTGCGAAGATTCGAAAGGTGTTCCTCGGTCAGGTGTAATGGTCGATGGGCATCCGTAGTGCGAGACCCACCGGTCCACGACGGCCCAGATAACAGTCGCAGTCGTGTTGTTTGTTACGGGAATAACTTCTGGCCATCTGGTGATGTGGTTGACACATGTAAGAATGTATACGAATCCGCGTGAAGGAGGCAATGGACCTACCAGGTCTACGTGTACATGCGAGAACCGAGAGTCCGGGGCAGAGAATGAACCAAGAGGACTGCGGGTGTGACGATGTATTTTGCAGCGCTGGCATTGCAGGCAGGCGCGAGCAAAGGTACGAACCTCTTTGTTTACCCGTGGCCAAACGAAACCTTCGGTGACCAGTTTCAAAGCTGAGCGGATACCGGGATATGACAATAAGTGATGTGCGTCAAGAACTGTGCGTCTGAAGGAGACGAGCACGATGGGTCTAGGACAACCTGTGGAAATGCCACATAGAATGGTTCATTCCGAGGTTCGGAGAGGAACAGGTTGCACATGCAGCGATGTAGAATGCAGAGTGCACTGTATATCTTTGTATTGAGTCTGAGCCGACGCCATGGCGGCAAGGTTGACGGTAGGCAGATATTGGAGAGTGAGGTTGGCGAGTGAGAGCGTGTCGGCAACGGGATTGTCGACACCTGAGGCATGACGTATATCAGCAGTGAACTGCATGACAAAGTCTAGGTGTCTTGTTTCCCGTGGTGAGTATTTGTCGCAAGCCGATTTGAAGGCAAATATAAGGGGCTTGTGGTCAGTGTAGACCGTGCCAGCGCGGCCTTCTAGTGTGTGCGGGAGGTGACGTATCGCTAGGTAAATGGCGAGCACTTCTCTGCCAAACGTGCTGTAGCGGGATCCCGGTGGCTGCAGGGGCTTGGAGAAGAACCCAAGGGGTTGCCATTGCCCACCAACATGTTGTTGAAGGACGCCTCCTACCGCGACGTCTGAGTCATCAGTCGTAAAAGAAAGGGGTGCAGTCGATTTGGAATGAGCGATGAGGGCTATGTTGGAGATAGCATCCTTGAGCTCGGCGAAGGCTGCCTGTGCTGTGTCAGGGAAAGCGAACTTACGTTCATTACCTCTGAGTAAGTCCGTCAGTGGCTGCATGAGCTGAGTGTAGTGCGGAAGGAAGCGTCGATAGTAGTTGACCAAACCACAATATCGACGGAGGTACTTGAACGAAGTCGGAGCTGGGAAGTCTTTGATTGCCTGGATCTTATCAGGAAGGACTTCAGTACCAGACGATGAAACTGGGTGGCCTAGGAATCCTACCGTTGATTTGCCGAGTTCAAACTTAGTCGGGTGGACTGTGACACCGTTTTGGGTCAAGGGCTGAAAGAGAGTTCGAAGACGCTCGAGGTGCTCTTGTTCCGATGAACTGGCTATCAAAATATCATCGAGGTAGGAATAGGCGAAGCCTAGGCCCCGAGTGACATCTTGGATGAAGCGTTGATAGGTTTGTGCGGCATCGCACACTCCGAATGGCATTCTTGAAGATTTAAACAAACCGAAATGTGTGATGACGGCTGCTTTAGGAATGTCATTGCCCTCAACAGGTATCTGGTAATAGTTATGAACCAGATCGATCTTGCTGAAGATCATCTCACCTGTGACGCATGCGGTAAGGTCCTGCATGTGTGGGATGGGATACCTAGCTGGGATGAATAGGCGATTGAATGCGCGATAATCGCCGCAAGGGCGCCAGTCACCAGATTTCTTGGGAACCATCTACAGGGGCGAGGACCAAGGGCTGTCGGAAAGGCGGATTATTCCAAGTTAAAGCGTGTGCTCAAACTCCGCCCTAGCTACCTTTAGTTTCACAGGCGATAGTCGGCGAGGACGTCATGACACAGGTGGGCCATTCTTCCGTATATGGTGCGTGAGTTGAACTGCCACGGGCAAAACTGCGAACATTGGCTGAACGACCTTGGGATACTGAGAAAAGAGATTTGCGTAGTCTGGCAAGGTATGGGGCAATGCATAGACCGGGGATATAGATGTGACATCGGTGGTGATGCCATGTACACTGAGTTTTGTTTCAGCGTCGACCATAATCTGGTGTTTCGAATCGACCAATAGGTCGAAATGCCTGAGAAAGTCAATGCCGATAATGGCAAAGGGGACTGCAGCGTCAGTGAATACCCAGCGGAACGTGCGCCGGAGACCTAAATCCAGGATAAACGACCGATGACCTTAGGTGGCTATTGGCGAACCATTGGCGGCACCGAGCCTTGTCGACAGAGAAGTGGTAGGCTCACCTGGCATAAGGGGAATGACGCTGACTACCGCCGCCTTAGCAACTAAGAACTGCGTATCGGAGTTATAATCCCTAAGGTAGAAGAGACCACTTTGAGCTTTGCCGACGTTCGTGGCCATTACAGGCCGGCGTGGCAGATCATCTATAGTGAAGTAGCTACATGGCTGTACGCACTTAAGTGTATTATTACCGAAACGCGAGTGGTAAAAGCAGTAACCTGCGGGTATCAGGTTTTTTGCGACGGGGAGATTATCCAGAGCGGTTGCGGTGCTTACGGTGTTAAGTGAGTCCATCTATCTGACGCTGAAGCGACGCTACCTGCGACGATATTGCGCAAAATGCCGACGTCTGGCAAGTCGCGCTTGTCGGCGTCGTTGCGCCAGCACAAAGCTGCTTTGGTGTTTCGGTTTCAGTCTCTGGCTGGTGCCGTTCGATGATGCGGTCTGCTAGATTTGCAATTGCTGTGAGTGGCAAATCACTTGCTACTTCAAGGGTAGCTTGAGCGCTTCCAGGAAGGCGTTGCATCCACAGCTCACTGGGAATCCCTACGTCCATATTGGACGTGCCGATGAGCTGTTGCATTTCGCGCAACAAGGCTGAGGGCATCCTATCTCCTAGCTGCAGATCACTAAATAGTTGCTGCAGACGGACCTTGTCAGAAGGCGTGATTCGCTGAATAATAGCCTGTTTAAGAGCCTCGTATTTCATTACTAGAGGGGGCAAAGTATGCTGTCTCTCACCTGCGAGGATATACTCTGAGGAAGGCAAGATATTGGCTGATTATACATGGTGAAAGCAGAAGAAATCTTACGAATATAAAATGCGGATTCTAGGTGCAAAAACCATAATAAAGGCTCATTCTCCCAAAAAGGGCGAGGGACTAAGGCAACAGAATTGACCATGACAGGCTGAACGGCGTTAACCGCGCATGGAGACGGTTTATCCTCTAGTTAATCTATTACGAAAAGCAGATAAAAATGTGGTAGGTGAGGAAACAATATGATCACAAGTAATGAATCACAAAATCACTGGAACGAGCTCACCAGAATGAAGACACAAAATGGCGGGCGGCGTGTTCCTGACAGGCGGTCACCAATTGTTGGGCGGAGACTGGGATACTAGTCGGTAAACAATGACACGTAAGACATGTCAAATACGACAGTGTAGAAATCGCAGGCAACTGAAACTAACGTATATTTTTCAGGCTACAAGAATAGGAAGCGGATCAAACAGAGCGAGAAACTTACAGCTAAGTACTCACCAAAACTTTTTGTGTCAGCGGATGTGCAGTCAGTAAAACAAGTGGATGTTTCGAAGGTTAAAACAGCTGTAAAATCCAATCTTACAAAATAACTGAAAAGCTTGTTTTCTGGTACACTACACTGCGCAAGCCTTCTCACATACTTATGCCCATCTTACGCTTAACTCTTTTACTGTCCCGTTCCAGCTTCGCTTTTATCTCCCTGTTTTAACCCCGAACTCTTGGCCCTTCCCCACCTAGCTTTGCTAGGCTTTTACCATCGATACCATTTTACACGAATGTTAGGGTATTGTACCATGTTATTATTGTGACATTTTTGGAATTGCGTTCATTGCTTCCAAGGTAGCAAAGCTACGAACGCTGTTTTGGCGTCGTTGACAATACCATTGTTCAAGGGACGTTAGCCAATGGGACACCGAATGGTAGGCCACAGCATAAGCGACAGATAGTCCATTGAAAGTGGTCGAGCAACACCTTCTGTTCTATTTTGATGCCAATCTGAAGGAAACCTCGATGACTGGTCTCCAAACTGGAACCGTCTAATGGACAAATCGTGATGCTTGTCTAATGAAGGGATCATAGCTACCACATGATTCGAAGCTAAAGTCGTAACTAGTGCGGACAGACATACTAGAAAGCAAATGTAGCGATCTATGCTTATGGACCGCTAGCGGCTAGAGGGAGATCAGCCAATGGGAGAAGTGATTAGTCATGCCGACAATCTGGCGTAAGGTTTCACTACCAAGCGAGCCAGATGACATCTAGGTGAGTGGTAATAAGAAGCCAATTGGTAGCCTTTGTTGAGGCTACAAAACTTGCACGATGTTGGAAGAGAAGCTTTGAAGGCTTACACGAGCGAGATGACATTTAATTGAGTAGTGATAAGAAGCGGATTCGTGGCTCGTGCTATGGCTACAACCCTCGCTGGATGTTGGAAGAGAAGGTTGGAAGGATTGCAGTTTGAATGCACGGTTGCCTTCCTTGTTCGCTTGCTTATCTGGCCACATGTGATACGGTATGCATAGTGTAATGGTGGCAATGCGAGCAACCTGGAGAATGGATAGGAGTTCTATTTCGCTTAGGATATGCGTGTGATTGTTAAGTCAGTGCGAGGTTAGGCCGTTGAATGAGCCATCACCATTTAGCCACCATCGAGCACTAAGTATAGATCGCTTCCTATGCTGGTTAGCACGTTTTATCCTCACTGGTTATGATTTAAGTTTCGAATCATGTGGTAGCTAGGATTCCCTCTTTAGACAAGCATCACAATTTGCAAATTGAACGGTTCCAGTTTGGAGACCAATAATCGAGGTTTCCATCAGACTGGCATCAAAAGAGAACAGAAGGTTTTGATCGACGAATTTCATTGTACTGTCTGCTGCTTATGCTGTGGTCTTCCATTCGGTGTCCCATTGGCAAATATCCTATGACAAATGCTAGTGTCAGCGACGCCAAAACGGCGTTCTAAGCCTTGCTAACCTGAAATCATTGCATGAGATTTTAAAAATTGCACTCTAATATTTTGGTACAATGCACTAACGTGCATGCAAAATGGTATTGTTTCAACCCAGATGTAGACAGGGAGAGTCATTCCTGTCCTGTCGACAAGCCCATGTTCAACCCAGCGACCAAGCCAGGTTCATCGGCTTCCATTTAAAGCTCTTCCTCATACTTCAGAAGGGCATGCCTCAATGTACGCACACTGCTCCAGATCGGTCAACAGGCAACACATGTCCGAACATTGGAGACCCTGTCGATCCATATCTGCTGGTTATCGGAAACTCGTCTGCAAGACTCGAGCTCTGTTTTCACTTTGCGATACCCTTCAGGTGACACCGGGAGCACTTTCTTATTGTGCCTATTCTGTGACGATGCAGCTCGAGCACCGACCAAGTCCGTGTGGGTACTGCCTGGAGTCCGCAGCCTGAAGCTGCTCTGGTTGACTGGAATCCAATCAGTAGCCGGTTGTGTGCGGTCCGATGTGCTGCCTCGTCCAAACCATCGAAGTCGCGCGGGACTAACTGTTGTTTATTCAGCATCGTTGCCTATACACCCACAAACACTAGCGTTGATTCGGTAAAAGACGACTTCTGTCGCCAATTGAACGAGTTCCTTCGCCACAGAAGAAGTTCGGACAATGTTGTGCTCGCTGGGGATCTGAACGCTCAAGTTGCGAAATTATCCACAGAAGAACTTCATCGGGGAGATTAACATGGTGTATTCTTCCGTAACGATAACCTTGAGCGCTTAGTTCATTTGTGTCAAGGTGCTCGCTTATTTCTTTCGAGCATTAATTTCCGACACAGCACCTGCCGGAGGTTGACTTGGCGCCCACCAACCTCGGACAAGCTATGAACGCAAATCGATCACACTGTGCTAAGTTACCGATGGGAGGCTACGTCGAGAACTGTTGCTCGATTTCAAGCACAGGTGTGGGCACCGACTATGCACTTGTATGTGTTGACCTGCGGATGGGTTTTGGTGGACGTCCAAGACGACGTTTGAACGCGTTGACACCAGCCGTCTGACGAAAACAGCTGTCCAGAATGACTATCAAATTACGCTGTCATGCCAGTTGAGTAAGCTCACAATGGATGCATTTGAAGCTCACATGTCTCATTCCCATTCGTCTCCTATACATTCAAAGGTTCTAGTGTGGCTTTGGTGTTGACAGTGTTGTTCACGATATTTAATGACGGACTAGTTATAACCGTGTTAATAAGAATAAAGAGAGGTGACTATGAAATAGTTGGGAACATCAAACTTATATAAAGCAACGATTGGAAAACTGTGTATTGCGGCTTTTGGCTCTACGCACGTAGGATGCAACTCTTCGTACCTGCCGCCTCAGCGTGGACACTTGGAGTACAACAGTCCAATGTGGAAACGTTCAAGCATACCGTTGTGTTTTCTACCTTTTCCTTAGCAACTAAAATGCTAGGGTAAAACAAAGCACATTGAAACACCGAAACTAAAATGTCATGTCGTCATTTGTTTGGGATTGTATTAGCATCACTAATGTTCTATCCAGTGCTGATTTCGTCCTATTCAACTTTCCTGTAGCCCTGATCCCCACTGTGGTTGAGCTAAACATTGTTCTCCGAAACCAAATGTTGTGTGATGTGACCCACAGTCCACATTCTATGTTATCATAGTACCTTAATAATCTTTTCAGATTGCTCTCTGCAAAATAGATATATTGCATTCAATCGCGCACACATTGACTAAGTATTCCCTTTTGAACACCACTGTTTAGCCTTTCACATAGGAACCTCCGACGTGTTATCGGTTCTCTAGGATGTTACAATATCTTCCCACCGTGCTCACATTATGCTTCAATGCGGTGGTGACCTGACTACATTGCAAGATTGCTTGGGTGAATATCACCTTCACGGAAGCCATTGGTTCGTCCGACCTATGCCCTGTGTACAAATGAGACACGTACAAGTTCATCCTTGTATGTAGGTTATATCCTGAATGGTTATTTCTTAGGTAGCCAGTATAAGCGTTCAGAAGCCACAGTTGTGTGAGACGATACTTTTTCACGTGTGAACTGAAGTCATATTTGTTGGCTAATTTGTATGCGTTAGCACTTTTATACACTAGCGTTTGAAGCACAGATTGTTAGGGCATTGTGTATTTAATTGAAGCTCTTCGCAGCCAGTCTCTAATTTAGATAGTCTTCGACTTGCCCGGAAAAGTACAAGACGGCAGTTTCAGCCTGCTGAACATCGTCAGTAGTGCGCATCCATCGGATCCATCAGGATTCGAACCCATGACCACAAAGGTTTGAATCGCCAGTCATTAGCTTATGCAACGGGGCCGCGGGGGACAGCTACGGACCGTCATGATTTAAAGCCAACTGCGATATAGCGCGTCTTATCCTCCACTGCCATGCAAGTTACGAATGTTGCAGAGGACAGGGTTGGACCTGAAATAAACGACGTCCACTAACGGTAGCTATGCGCTACATATCATTTATAAATAGTCAGGGCTGATATCACTTGATGTACTTATGTTTAGGGGTTTCTGATGAACTTAAATGAGGTTCTTCGCAGCTAGTTTTCGAATCAGATAGTCTTCTACATGCCCGGAAACTCAATAGACTGCAGTTTCAGTCTGTTGGACATCGTCATTAGTGTGCGTCCATCGGACCCATCAGGATTCGAACCCATGTCCTCTAGCGGGTTGAATGGCCCGTCAGCAGTTTATGCCAAGGGGTCACGGGGGACAGCTTCAAACGGTCATGATGTACAAGCTAACTGCGATATAGCGCGGCTTATCCTCCACTGGCATGCGAGTACCGAATGTTGCAGAGGACAGGGTTGGCCCCGAATTGCCTCAATTAATTACATCAGAAATCCCCTACTCATGAGTACCTTATGTTTTTGTTGCTTCGAATTGTTTGCATGTGGTACCGTTATCCATTTCGCCTTTGTTTGTTGATCCTAGTAGAAACCGTTCTTTAATGTTTTCCGTGCTTTATGTCACTTAATTGGGCCTTCGGGTAGAACCTACCCATTATTAATCCCGATAGTTAACAAAAATACATAGAATACATCCGTTCAGTGGAATTACACTTTAGTATGGGAGCTGGACACCACAATTAGGTGAAGTCGTCCACCTCTCGGCAATAAAAGTGTATTTCGAAGAGTTTCATGATATATTGCTGAGAATGATCAGATTTTGCAGGGAGAAATAAAAATAACGAAAAACATTGGGTTATGACGAATAAAGCGAATGCAAACTGCCTTCATTCCAGAGTAATTGACTAAAGCGTGGAGAATTCAGCTTAGCAGATAAGTGTGTAATCAAGTGCTTGATGCCCAAAAACATCATCTGCGCGATCTCTTGCTCACTGTGGGGAAGAAAGCTTGAGGAATTGGAATAGGGGGAATGGCAGCAGACTGGTACTTTACGAAATATCAGTTTGTGTTGCGGCGTTATATAACATGAAAGCAAGACTTGGTGACCTAGGTAATCTTCAAAAAAATGGTTTAACTGTATAAAGCTATGTTGTTAAGTAGATCCCTTAAATCTGAAACAGGATTTATATGGCAAATTTGCTACTGCATTCGAGAAAGTATATTCGCATGGTTATATTTATTTGTCTTGTATTTGCAATCCACTAGGGGTAAACCACTGAGTTTTCGGAGTGTTTGTGAAAGAATCATTGCGAAAACAATGTTCCTGTAGCTGAAATCTCAACGAAAGTGCACCTCAAACCAGTATTAGCTTAAAAGATTATTAGTAATTGCTTCAAAGCTGGCACCAAAGTGCTATGCAGCTACTTCAAAATATTTAATGAAAAGCATGTGGAAATCGGTAATAAATAAGATCTTTTACTCACTGACTTGCTTAGAGGCGACAGTGGTTAGTCTGTTTGGACGACACGTGTTTTGTTATGTTGCTGCAAGGATTTACTTTTCATTGAGGTAATGAGTCTGTAGGTCATTGAAACCGGTGGTGGAATATCTGAAGTACTTATTGGTATTGAACATGCAGATGCTGTAACTGAAGTTAGGCTGGATGTTATACATGGCGAAATACATGGGAATTTTACGTCAATATCCATGCATAATCAGAGTTTCATTATTCCTCAATGTTTGGCATCCCATATGGTCATGACAACGCAATCATTGCGAGAGATAACTTGTAACAGATATTACCGTAACGTTGCAATTTTAGCTGAAAAGTCACTGGTTATTTGTACTTAACGGTTTGAATATATAACAAGACAACGAATGCGAACAGATGTAGACGTTGTCAAGATGGCAGCATGTAACATAAAGGAATTGGGGACATTTTGTTAGTCACCACCATGTACAAATAAACCATAGCAAAAATATATGTATAAATCTATGGATGTAAATATTTCCGGTAACCGGCGTACACTTGGCGAATTTCAATGTTTCTACTTGTCACGAGGACCGTCGAGAACAATTACTGCTTTCTGATATGGATGGCTAGACAAATGAGTAATACGATCTAATAATGTACACCGTATTACATGCAAAAAACCGATTCGTTGAAATGTGTCCGTATTTGATGGCCCCAACCCAGATGGTGGATTTTAATGCGGAATTTCGCCGCAGGTTTATAAACGAAAAAAGCGAACCTGTTGATTATGTGAGCATTGAATGGAAATAATCTTCTAGAATAAACAAGATTCTTACTCTATTCTCCTGGGAGAGATCACTTGAGGAATTGTTCCAACAAGTGCCAGACTACAACTGATGGGTTAATATAAATCATTTCCCGCAGTGTGGTACACCCCTAATTCAGTTACTATCCACTGACTCAAGTAGTGCACATTGCTTTGAAACATACCTGGGATTACCAGTATCATTCAAGCAGCAAGAACAGTGAAAAACCGTTTAGCACTCACGCAGGGGTATGACATATTCTGCAAAATATGGTCTGTGCCAAACACGGACAGCATTTCAAACTCGATGAGGGATATACCCAATGTCATGATTGATGGTAACTGCAGCGGTTTCATCGCTACATATCCGGTTGTCCCAGATGCTGTGTTCCATGGTGACATGCACATTTCGCTCATCTACTGAAACCATGTTTTTATTACAAGATTACCCAGTTTAGGCATTCTGAGGTCTTGGGCGATCTGTAGTATTTTTGGCGTTTAGCATAAGGAGTTAGAAGGCTGATGACAAGGAGCCACGGTATTGGAATGCAGTGTTTAGGTAGATACATGGCAAATACCTCAACCGCAACAAATGCGTCAACCCCTTGACGCAGATCGAGAACCCATGCAGCATATCTTGGCATCGCTTCACTGATTCACGACTGTTCCCTGCACAAGTTTTCTTTGCTATTTTCACAGAATTGATATGTATAATAATGGCTAATATAACTATGCCAGCTTTCATATGATGTGCTTCGGAAGCAATATTCCAAAGCGATGTGTTTCATACGTTATTACGCTTCAGATAAATTTCGCTGGGTTTGGTTCTATACGCTAACGTTTTGAAACTAGGATGTTTGTTAACATTGTAGCACAAACTTTTGAAATTATACCAAGAATCTTTGCGCGGTGATAACTTTTGATCTTTTAGGTGTAGAAAATCAACAAATAAACTGTAAGACGCGTAAAGATTTCTTGCTCTGCTGAACGGTACGACAGAGAAGAGTAAAATTGCTGTTGTATTTTGGGCCATGTGCACTCTTACCAAGGAGTTGTCACATTGCAGGTTTAACTGCTGTCATCTCAGCTTACGTTTAGAAATTCTTTGCAACATGACTAATCAAATATATTGTCGTCAGTGGATAAAATACCAGTCAATTAACTTGCAGGTATGCAAAAAGATCTTGCCGCGGAAACGTCGTCAAATTGTGCATAGTGGCATTTCCCATGCCCCCAAACTTCTGGGTTTATAAGGTTCCATTTATTTTTGTTGGTTACACATCTGCGATGCTTACTGATATCCATAATCATCGGCATTAATATTCTCATTGCACTCCAGCTAAAGCAGAGCAACCCAATTTAGTTAACAATGTCGGAAGACAGAGAGATATGTAAACAATTGAAATTCACGAAATCAAAAGGCTCTAATCTGCTTGGTAAAATATCATGCTACAAGACTTTGACTCTTTATTGTGTGAAATAATTAGATGTGGATGGATAGGAGAACTCATGACACAAAGTTCATTGATGTCGGCTCCTTGCTATGCCAGCGTGTGTATCCAGGCAAATGTGTTCATCTTTCTTTGGACCTCAGCCTGGCAGCCCGAAGACGATAACCGATAAAAAGTTCGAAGCAACGAAATTCTTTCTGTTTGTCAAGTCATTGCTTGGCATCCGCTCCGACATTTCCAGTCACACTTCCGGCTCGCAAACAACGCGCAACACGCGATATATACAGCAGAGCTTAATGCCTGAAATAATGGTGCTGAACTGTTCGCTCCCACTTCCTGCACTTAATTCACCGCGCCGAACCCGTTCATTAATTTCGTGGGGTCCCCACTGTTAATGATTGAAACAACGACGACAGCCACGGTGGAACTTCACAAGACCCTTTACTTCTGTCGATCTGAGTGGCTTAGATTCCTATACGCACAGAATTTTTGAACGGATGTCTGCATTATTACCTCCCCCCTTCAGATCGCCAGTCATGGAACATTAGAGACACAGGAGGCGTATTTGAGCAAAAGGCATATAGAATTTGCTATACGGTGAGAAATCGCATCGTCAATTGCACGGGCATTAACATACCCACGAATTGGATTGAATATCTGGACAACGTCATACTGCCCCCAGCTAAGACCCAGTGAGGAGTTTGTCCTCTGCAATCTAGGCCGACTTGTATTGCAAAAGTACTAAGTCTGGTTGAACACGATTGCTTATATTTCAGTGCTGCTTGGCTTAGTTTGGTAGCTGTCACAGAAAAGCAACTTTGTCGGATTATTCCAAGTCAAAATTATTTAGCCTGGAAACAGCTCCACAGCTAAGTTGTTGCAAATGATCCCCCGTTTTTTGACTTCGTAAATGGCGAATTTAAATGGACAGGTGGCAGTGCGCAAACTTCTCTCCCACCGTCGACAGTTTGCCATAATCCCTTACCAGGTCCACTGATGTCCCTCTTACACATTATTTGGTGGTAGTCAGATGAATTGCATTGTGACATAGAATGAACTGGCATGCTGCCACAAGTTGCAGTATGTGAAAGGTTGGAAAGTATTAGAAGGACCGGCGGCTAACAAATGGGTACACGCAGTCGTTCTTATACTTGTAAAGATAAGGGGTCATTTTCTTTTCTAATGAAACAGAATGGACATATACTCAAAGCTCTGTGTGCCTGCTTAATGGTATACCGGGCAATGTAATCAACTCATCTATTAGTTAAGTGTTATGCTCCTTTCTTTTGACCTCTCCTTATGCCTTTGTCGAATGATTGCAACAAAATGTAGCATAGTTTTATTGAAAATATGGAGTGTTGAATGCCTTACTCTGAAGTTAACCACGACTAGCTTATACTTTATTTTGCGTTTATGTTTCGGCCTACATCTGTTGGCTTTATTGGTGCGTGCTACCTATGCGCCATTGTAAAGTAAACTGATTACATCCACATTAGAACTGCTGGGATCCATGGAGATAAATTGCGAAACTAATTGTACTTTTATCCTCAAACGTGTGTTTGAATTGTGGATATTTTTCAAGGAACGCTACAAGAATTGGAAATTTCGTACCTTACTTATTGTTCGCTTCCTTGTGTTTGTTGGAGATAGTATTGAGTTAATACTTCTTGCTTCATTTTTCAATTTTTTGAGCGATAGACAGTAAACTGCGAATATGCTGAGCGTATGATACCTTGCTTATGCTTCATCCCTATTGTTTTCTAGTGGGTTCCGACCTAGATATTTCCTCAATCGACCGTGAGTCCAAATTGTTTTGACCTGTATTTGCGAATTTTTCACTGAATCCCAAGTTACGATTGATGCTTTCATATTGTGTTTACATAAGTTAATACACCCACGAGAATACGGATTGCCTTGCAGGGCATGTGTACTCCGTTTTTGTATTTATATATAGGGAAATGCCAATAGAATGGCTGCAAAAGTTTCCTATGCATCAAACCATTTTAATTTTCCAGTTGTTATATGTGAGTTTGGTTCTAACCTCTATCGACGTTATGGTGTAATAAACCGAGACGAATATTGTGAATGGATCAAGAATTACAATTGAGTTCCCAAGCAGATGTATTGCGGAACTGGAATTGCATTACCGTTTTTTGTATGCTTCAAGCCAAATTTAAAGTTGAGACCTAGGAGTGATGTGCAATCAATTTCGCTGTATCCTCGGTTGCACAGAATTGGAAAGGATATGGTCAGAGAGAATTTATTTCTCTACAAAACTGAATTCACTGCAACAATGGAACAAAGGTATAATGCGTATAAAAAGCCCAGGTTTGACAAGTCCCGTGGGTTGCTTTGTGAAAATAATGTTGATAAAATGAAATTACACCAAATTGAAAAACACACCTGTGAAGTCATCATATTATCCTCGCTAACATAATTATATCCGGCTACCCGATTTCGTAGGTTTGGTGAGCACCATGGAATGATGGCGTAATACGGGTAAATAGCAATGCTTAACGTTTGATGGAAATTATTGAGAAGAGTAAATTGCCGATAAACTGAAAAGCGTTTTGGTGGACTCAATATAGACTTAACTAAAATAACGGAGACGTTCGCCTATTAATAGTATAAATATATTGGGTGGGAGTTTTGTAACACACCGTTTGATGGAATTTTGTAGCCCCTGGCTAGCAATCCATTAAAGGAAATGCAAAGGAGACAGCGCATAGTCAATGCGTTTTTTTAATATCGCCGGAGTTGGAGCAGAGACGACATAATTTTGGTGGGCGTTCCAAACTTTGCACCCTAGGAAGGAAGTGACATTTCTACGGCATCCCGTCCTCCTATTTTGTTTTCTCAGGTTCAGAGGATGACCACTTAATTTAGTGTTGTGATTCCATTCCAACAGCAGGCGGCAACTGTGGTTTGGGTTCATCAGAATCTGGTGAAGCATGATGAGATACCCGCAAAAGCCGATACTGACTGCTGTAGCTTCTTAGATTTCAGTCCAAGCTGATAGGAGAGATGGAATAGGCCCCTGATGTTCTTGGTTGCTCTTCATTGAGGAGTCTAGAGAGGAACGAGATCCTGTTACTACCACAGCTGCCACACCTAAATAGCATATGCCAAGTGCGGTCGCGCCTAGGCGTTAAGCATTTGAAGAAAAGCTTGAGGATTCAAACCGACAGAAGGCTCTGCGAAGCAGGCCGAAGTGTTGATGGCCGGTTCTCGTTGCCGTTACTGCTTATTTTGAACACCTGAGATCTTCCTGTACCAGTACATAAAGGTCAAGCTCCTTAGCGGCCTTCTCCAATGTGTGGTCTTCAAGCTTGTAAGTGCTCACCGGCTGGTGACGCAGATGTACCATCTTGCTTTTAACTATGTTCAATTGAAGCAGGTTCCGCGTTGACCATGCATACATGCAATCTAGATCATGTTGCAGTAGATCTTGATCTTCATTCTTTCTAATCGCCCAATATACCTTGATATCATTCGCAAAAAGTAGGAAATTTGAATACATAACTTTTGCTAAGTCGTTAATAAACATCAGGAATAAGTGCAGTTCCAGCATTGAGCATTATAGAAAAACACATTCTGCCTCACTTGAGTTAGGGAGTGATGCTCTAACGTGTACTTGAAGCATCCGCTGGTGAAGGAATTTGCCAACGCAACTAAGTACAGGATCTCTGATTCCGTAGCTCTGTAGCCAGTGATGTATGATGTCTTGATTCATGCGGTCGAGAGGTTTGGAGACGTCCGGATAGATGACATCAACTCCAACCCCATCATCAGCAATTTCGTCCAACTACCTCATACAATCAATAAGTTGGTGGTGCACGAGCGGTGTTGACAAAAGTCATACTGCTCGGGTGCCAGAATATTGTATTTTCCAGGTAGTCCATTAGAGCCTCATCAATGACCACTTCCATCAACTGTGCGAACACACGGAGGAGAGTCACTGGGCGGTAGTTTGCAGGATTTGAACTTCTGCCGCTTTTAAAAATTGGGGTGATAATGCCACACTTCAACATGGTGAGGACTTGTTGTTCATTAAAGCGTATTTGAAAGAACTGTGACAGTGGTTCAGCTAGCTTGTTGGTCGCAGTCTTCAGTGCCTTCGGGGGATGTTGTCTGCCCCTGGAGAGCTATAATGACGCAGGGAGAGCAACTTCCTTGGCACAATAGGTGGGTTGAAAATAACATGTGAACAATGGAGTCGGTTATGGGTATGACATTATGAGACAGGTAGAGGCATGGAGTTTAAAAATTGTGGCATATTGTAGCCGCAGCTCATTAGCTGCTTCTTCAGTGCTTTGTACTCCACCGCATGTCATGAAAACTAGTGGGATTCCATGCTTCATCTTAAAAGACTGTTAGCCCTAGAAAGCAGCTTGTTGTTTTTCAGGAACTTTTTTGGCTAGGCACGTTGATATGTTAATTCGTCCTCACGGGCATTGCAGTGTTATGGTTGCAATGGGTCAGAAAATTGACTCAAGTCTATTAACCGGGGTTAATCTTGTAGGAACGCCGTGCTTCATCCCTTTCGCCAGGCAATTTCGAGTCCTGCTCCTTAGAAATAAACACATTTTTGCGGGACGAAGCGGCTTAGTCTCTGATGCCTTGTTGAAGATGTCACCGAGTTAGCAATGAAATATCTCCAAACTTTGTCAAAGGGAATGCTTTTTTATGAATTCCCAAGCGGCTGCGTCGACGAGTTCTTTCTATACGTGGTAACGTGTGGTTGTGAGTTAGTTCCGAGTGTGCGGATGGATACTCTGCAGATCACACATAGTTGAACCTTATAACTACATAGTCACTGAGATCCAATGTACTATCCATCAATAACTTGTCAACCATGAGCTTTGCATTCGTAAGCATAAGGTCAAAGATGATTTATTTGCTGTCCTGAATCTAGTGGTTGTGGTGACATGATTGTACAAGGGAATATTAGCGATGAGTTCATGCAACTCTGCTTTGAACTGATCACTGGGTAATACAGAAACCTCCAGATCGTGTAGATTGAAGTCCCCGGTTTGTGCGTGTTACCCTGTTCATTTAACGTATCAGGCGGGAATCCATTTTTGGAGTGGACGGGACATGCGTCGTGTCCTATTTGGAGACGGCAACAGAGTGAGTCGATAACATAACTTTCCAGATCAGTAACTATTGCACATTGCAGGTCGATGCGATATTTAAGTAACACCCTACCTCCTCTGTTAGGGCAGTCCTTCTGGATGAGTGATATTCCGGTTATCTCCACCTCAGCATCAGTCACATCTTGGTGTTACCACGTTTTAGTAATGGTAATCAGGTCCCAAGCATTCGCAAAGTGACATAGCCGAAGTTCGGTAAGTTTACTGAAGAGCCCTTGGGCGGTAGTGTACATACATGAAAGTTTCTCAGTTTAGACAATGCTTCGTCGTGAAGTTTAGCAGACCAGCGAGTGGCCGCTGAATAAGCATTTTTTCGGTGTGTACTTGGAGAAGGGTGTAACGTCTTATTCATCGTCTGCGTAGTTAGTCTCGTGTCTAGTCTTATAGGTACAGTGTAAGGCTTCTGGTCAATTTCATCTTCTACAGGTTTTATCGGCTCTACGGGTGCATTGTTCTTTTATAGATCTCATCGGGTTTGATTGTTTGAGTGAGATATCATCTCTAGGATGCATGTGGCTTACTGTCTTTAACCGAAGCTCAGATGGTAACATGCAACGGAACATCTCACAACATTTTAGCAGTCGTGCTACCATATGATTTGACTCAAAGATCAGCTTCAACACTCTCGGGCCACTTACTTTGTAGTTCGGTGAGGTACGCAGCCATGACACGGATTTCGCTAACACATTATCCAAGCTGAGTGTTTCTCGAATATAAAACCACTGTTCTTTATCACGGGTTGTTACTTCATGCTCATCACATGCTTCAGCTCCAGGAACCCCGTGAAGAAGTGTGGTTCTAGTTGAAATTTCCTTCCGGTAGCCCACTAAGTTGCGGTTAACTCGATATCTCTCGGCCCATGTGATGTCTGAAACGATACGGATGGAGCAGTATTCATTTCTGAGACCACCTGTCGACAGCAGTGCTGATTCTACTTAGTGATGGAGTTTAGCACAACGCGCAGTAGTCTTGACTCTGTGAAATGCTTAGAGTTGGGGTGTCGCGTAATGCGCACTACGTGTACATGTTTCAGTATAACTCCGATTAGGTTGTTAATAATATCACAATTTTTGAGATCATCCAACTGCCTACCTCTTATTGATGTCGACTTTGATTCTGCGATATTTGAGCACGGTACGCTCATCACAGGTCGTTGTTTTATTTTTACAAGTTTCGACGTGTCGCGGTTAGTGATTGAAATTCTCGGAGTTGTACCGTAGGAAAACGGTGATGCTTGCACTAGGAAAACTTTGTTACGCTCCTCAGTATCCGACACATGTGGGAACGTTAGTTTTAAATGACGGCTCTTCCTGAAAGCAACAGTAACCCAACTTCTGCTAATACCGGCTTTCTCTTTTTCTACGCACCCCGTCGGGAGTTTGGAAGTAGTCTTAAGTGCAGTTACCCGATCGAACTGTGAACCGCTTTATTCAAAGCTGAGCCACGTGTGGTATTGGAACAGCAGTTGATGTTCCGGACTCTAGGTGTCGTGTTGCTTACGGTGTTAGTAGTCGTTATTTTCCGGATAGGTGTAGCGCTTACGGGGGAGGATTGCGTTGCATAGTCCGCTATGCTAACCACAACCGTAGTGATTTTGGGTGTCACCATTTCCTCAAAGTTGGCCAGTAGCTGGTCATATTCCTGAGCTAATAGGAGCACACATTTTATCAGTTGGATTGATGTGCATTCCACGCAGAACTATAAAGAGTATGGTTTGTTTAATAGTATGGCCTGACTGGGTTTAACTCAGAGGCATCTCACATGGAAAATCTTGCAAGAGCCGCGGCATAAAAATGCTTCCCTTAACAAGTTCCCATGATAATCCACACACGTCTTCAGACTGTGGTTCACTGGGCATTGAGCTTGTTGAGAAAATTTTGCTAACCATATGAATGACTCATACTCTGTGGTAAAAATTAATTCCGCTACTGACGTCGGCAAGCTCACTGTGATCATGTTGCAGTTGTGTGCTCGAAGACTGTCCTCTCTGACGTGCTAGTCGAAAGTGTCAGCTTGAAAGTGGAGCAGATTACACGAGGGTGTGTGATGGAGAATTTTCATGGTTAATCCTATGGATCGCGCCGGGTGGATTTGCATTGAGACCTGTGGCTGCTCCAATCAATGTTGTATATGATCGTGTAACAGTTTGTTCGAAATCCGTTGAAAGAGTCTATGAAGCGAGACCAAACAATGTCTCTGATGGTTGCAGTAAGGCAAACTTTAGCGCTTGGATGTCGGCGAAACACTGCCCGAAATTTAGAATTGAGTGTAAAACTATAATGCACTGGGGTGTACTCAAGAAATAAATATCACAAGGTGCAGATTTCAAAAGCACGAGGAATGAGTATAGATCCAAAGTTGTGCGACAAAGTGCAGCTAAGCCACAGTGAAAAAACCACCAGTGCACAAGGAAGCGATTTGCACTACATTCGCTCCATGTTTGTCTGCTGCTTGTCTTTACTCAGTAAATAGAAACCAGATCAAGAAATGTAAATGGTGTAAGTCAAAGTCAATTCATTGTTTAAAAACGGGCAGCTGGGACGATAAAAGGACAAAAGTCGAAGGAGCGTTCCACCGTTGACAAAAACTCTAATTAAAAAGCAATTCCGTCGGCACTCAAACGGACTGTTTTGCGTGGCAAGCTTTAATGTTTGATCACTCAATTCCATTTTGCATATAATCTTTAGGAGTTGTTAGCAAGCGGGACCGGGTTTTTCAAAATCTGGAACGCCGGGATGAGGTCATCCCGTAAACGACGACATCTTCCGCTCTACACTTTTAGGGCTTTCAATCACCTATGGTATTGTATGTAGAAACATCTTCACATTTTTAGTTGTCCTTCGCTATGTACGCTTCAGTGAAACGAGCTCGTGTTTTCCTAAGTTTGCCAATCCTGGATGGCCTACTCTGAATGGGGCCTCACATACGCATTGAACATTTGGGGAAAGATGGAGGGATCGAACCTCCCGAACCCCCTCCGTAAAAGACCAACATGTCGGTTCGCAATTATAAACGCCTTTTAAGACTGTGTTGTGCAGCCGAGGTCGTCTTGGATTACTACCACAAAGTCTCACTTTGTGCAACGGTGCTCAGCATATTGTCTCCAAGTTTATGTACGTACATGCGCTTGTGGCGGAAATGAACGGTTTTGAACTTGTCCGTGTTAAACGGAAGTAGATATAAGCATGACCACTCAAAAGCGTAGTCGTAGTCTCGTTTCAACATATCGTGATCTTCCTAACATTCAGTTGCCTTCCATATATTGATGTCCACGGCAAAAGGCATGGATATTTGACGTATTAAAACTCGCAAGATCGTTAATGAAGAACAAAGGTAAACGCGGCTCCAAGCTCAATGATTGTAAAACACCGCAGTGCATTTCCATTTGACAAAAAGATGAACCTGGAAATGAAAATTTATGCGTTGCTTAAATAGGAAGACCACAATCCACTCGAAGACAAGGTTAACAAATTCTTTTGCTTCCGGCCTTTGGAGAAAAATGCAGTGGTCTTTGCGGTCGATTGCCTTGGAATAGTCATTGGTAACCCAAAAGTTTGATCCACCTATCTGGTTGCACACGCAATGGGTCTCGCATTCGGATATATGGTAGGGTGCGTTAAATTGCAAATTGTCCAGTAGTAGATTTTGATCGAGCGCAAAATGTCCCAAGCGGTCACATGTGTGTAGGAAGACTCGTATGCATGCATATTAATACACGTGTACTTGCCAGTGTCGTCCATCGCGCAAACGTTGGATAACGCGCGGATGATTGAGTAAGAGTCAACCTGCGACACGCCACAAGGCAAGTTCACCGATCGATGCATACGGCGTGTAGGGCTGTTTGGAACGGAGACAAGTGTGCAAGATCGAAACAGCAGTGCCTCATTACAGGGCTACTGTTGTCGAATTGTGCTGATGCGTCGCCAAGCGTAACTGGCCTGATCAAGGAGTGTGCAAAATCTTTGGTTTTATCCCAGCAAGTGACAAATTGGTTACTGGCAGAGCTCTTGCAGACTGAAAGTGGCCTTCCAACAACACTCCTTAGCGAAATAGGCATACCTTACAATTAAGCCATGCAAATATGAAAGTTAATTGTAATGTCATCGCCCCTTCTGCTCACAAGCTATGTAGCACATCCTAGTCGACAAAGGCAGCAGATGCGTACTTCTCTATTAGGGCACACCATTGGTGCGCAATCCATCGGTCACGTACTGGAGATCCAACTCATAAACGGTAGAGGCAGTTGCCAAACTAGAAAGCGCCGCTTGAGTCATGGGGATATCGACTATGTTCCAAGATTTGCAAGGCAACTGAAATAAAGCACGACTTAGGTTCTAGTGCCAGGTAGGTTACTACCGTAGCAGATGGCCATGACTAGACTTCGAAGGTCATGATTTCCTCCCAATAGACACTATGTCCATAACATTTGAAGTAGAACAGGCTACAATGTGTATTACTAATGAGTAGGAGGATTTACGACAATTAAAAATCATTTTTTTATCAGAAATATAAATTGTGACGTTTCAAGAATGAAGTATTGTAAAGCTATGCCACCTAAAGACTGCAGGCTGCCGCATAGCCCATTTTCCCGTCGCAGTATTGATCACCGTTGCAGGAATCAAGTCTGCTTTCGCTGCCTATTTTATTTTAGGCAAGATCGTCAGTGTTCATTTCAACCTATTCGCTGATGATGCCATATTCCATTTGAACGGAAGTGAGAACATTCATTTCTAGGCAATATCTACTCCTACAAGCTACTTAGAATCACGTATTGCACAAAAGACGATGCTCGTTGTCTGGAAAAATTGCATAACATATTGTGTGTGGAAAAGGTGTTTTGAAATAAAACGTGATAAGAAAAGTCACCTACTGAGGCTGCTAAATTGTCTTCTGTGTTTTCAAAATTTGCCGGTCGGAAATAATTATTTCAAAGGTAGATGATGCTGTCACAAACAGTACTACTTTATGCAGATATAAAGTGCTGTATAATATCTGATGTGTCCCCGTGAGCCATGGAAAATTCGGTTTTGTAGCTGCTCCACGGAACATGCGAATCGCTCTCACATGTTGCCTCTTTAATGAATGAGAGATGGCTCTCAATAAGCCCCTCATGACGAAGTGTAGCCAAGTCAGACTGTAGAAAGAAACGGTGTTTATAGCACCAACGTAAAATATAAACCTCGGACTCCCATTTACGGGTAACACCGCTTCAACGAGGGCAACCAAATGCTTAGTCTCCGCCGCTCGTATAGCCTACTGCGCTGCAAACGCTGTTGGGAGTAATAGTACAAGGAAATTTTAGCTATTTTTATTAAAGGAAGTGGAACCCATCAGCGCCAAATCACACTGTATTTGCCAATTTGATTTTACCTGCGGAGTCAGGTAGACAGGCAAAAATGGGGTGTGTTGAATTCCAGAGTAAAGCAACACCTAGATGAGTTCAACGTGAGGTCAGCCATTCCTCACCAAACATTTCGCTTGCATGCTAACCGCCCGCACCCTCTTAAGCAGACAATTTTAGTGACCCGTTTTCTGATTGACACCGGCTTGGCATTTCTGCAAACATGTCATCCTAATCCATGATTATTGCGGTTCGCCGAGGCCGTGACTACAAGCCAGCTAAGACCTGCCGTGCGTGTGCAAAAACAGTAGTTGCTGACCTTCCGATACCCCGGTCTTAAGGCGATTGCCACCGTTCACTCCACTGCTTTTGAATGGTTAATAATACTCCTTGGAAGGGAGTAAGATTTTGTCTAGTTGTTGCATTGCCACTGATGAGACGATACGAAACGTGCGCATTAACCATTGCTCTTCTTGTCATCGTATTATTCAAACTGTTGAAGGAAAATAACTGTTATGAAAAAGCAATCCCTTTATTTTCGGCTGAGCCAGCGACTGTGACAGCATAAGAATAGATCAATGCTGACATGAATGAGTTTCCTGAGACCAGTCACACATGCAATTGTAGTGTCTCACTGACGCAATCCGAAACTTGGCGTAGTATGTGAACCGATGGTGTGCATCCATTCACACGGGACTTACACCGTGCGGCCAAATTTAGCAACACCTCGTGCTGTAGTTACCACGCTCGCACTTGTTCAACTGGCAACGGTACGCGACCGATTTCCCCTAAGGACAAACTCTCAGGACTTGTTACAAGTGTCCATTTAGTTGTGCACGTTGCCATTAGTTCTTTGCAGTGCTTAGTCCCTACTTCAACCGAATGGTGGATCAGGTATCTGTCTCCACCGTTACATTGCAGTTGATCGTTGCTGACCCCGCGCGTACGTTCGGTCTAGGTCTGCGTGGTACAAGGCTTACATGCATGACTTGCCGGCAGGTTTGTTCAACCCCGCCACACCTTCGATAACTGCGTTAAAGATGTAGACCTCAGAATGTCCCGCTTCGAACATGTAGTATGCAAAAGTAAAAGTTGGCATTTGAGTGTATTTTAGTGAAGAAAGCCTGCATTTTATCCAGCTTGTTAAGGAAATCACTTTTTACCAACGCTTAAGATGTCTACCCGATTGCAGCGCAATTTTCTGTTTTCATTAGGAAAGAAACAAGCGACAACCATTCGCATGTTCCGTGTGACAAATGCAAATGTGAATTTTTGATGACTAATTATGACACATCAGATATCAAAAAGCACTGTAAATCGGATGTATATAACTTAGCAGTGTTTTCGGCAGCACATTCTACTCCTGATATAATTATTCCTATCAGCAACTTTTGGAAATACAGAAGCTAAGTTTGCATCCGCAGAAGGTACCGGTTTTATCATGGTGTATTTTTTAATCACAATTTCCACTCCATGAAATGCAACAGAATTTCGTAGGGAGCTTGTTTGAGCCGAAGTTAGCTTATGCGCACAATAATGTGGCAATAATAATGATAATATAAATAAGAAAAGTAACTCATATCATGTTTCTGTTGGCCAGAGATAAACCAGGAAATACCGAAGAAAGTAAACTTCGTGTCAAAATGCAGACGCCACAAATCACAAGCAAGTATTTGGTCCCACTCCATGTGCTATTTTGTTCCGTCATTTGGTATTGTCAAGTGATTAAACCTGTAGTCCCCTAATGATGACATGTCGAGTGTCATTTTCAAGTTATAAAGAATGTGTTTGAACAAAATAATATGACAAGAACATTTTGGGATTTTGTGCTGACAAAACCAACACAAAGTTTGATGGCGTTAAGAGTAGAGGGCCAAACAATTGGTTGCGAAATTGACATCTTTGAGTAGAGAAGCAATTATGGGCAATTGTTGCGTGGCTCCCATTGTCCACAATATATTGTACACGACAGCTGACTTTCGTCTTTTTGATATCGAAACAGTAGTGGTAAAATTATATCCCATCTTTTACATTTACACCGTTCGTGCTGAAATAATAGAGGAATTCTGCGACTCATCAATGGTGGAATGCTAACGCATTCTAAGATACAAGAAAAGCAGGAGGCTTTCACTTAGGCTAGCATTACGAGAATCCAAAATGTATTTTGAGCGTTTAAATCCTAGTTTTTAAATCGCTGAAAGTGCCAAAAAATATCATCATTTTTCTTTGAAATTCTCTCCCCTTAACTGTGCCCTTTCTTTATACACAATATCTGTCATTTTCCACGTTACTGTGCAATAGATAAACAAAATTTTCGGTATTATTAATTCAAGTAAATTTTAGCTTCATACATCCGCATGGGTGCAGTTTTATCCTTTTTACAACGAGAGTGCAAATAATTATACAAAAATACATCAGAAGTCTGTGTAAGCGAACATATGTTTTCAGTAATTCTTCATCAGGCTTGTACAATTACATGAAATGCAAATCTTTTGTATACAGACCCAACGGGTCGTCAGTCAACCAAATTGATCTTAGTGCGCTGTGGCACACTTTCGGTTAGTTTACAGTTGTAGTCGTACTTGCGTACAGGTCAACTGCAGTCCGCCATAATTAAATGCAAATACTAACATTTGCATGTTCATTTGAGCATGAGTTCGCGAAAGCGGAGTTTTACTCCGCCTGTGTCGAATATTGAGCTCGATGAAAATGGTAGTACAGAGTTTTGATACGACTAGGTTCGTAAACATAAAAAATTAAGTTTGTCCCCCTTTGGGCACCAGCTATAATTATACCCAGCACCTATAGCACACTTCTTGATCAGACCAGTTACGCCTGGCGACGCATCACCACCATTATACAACCGTAGCCTTGTAATGAAGCACTGCTGTTTCGATCTTGCACACTTGGCTCCGTTCCAACCAGCAGTACACACCGTATGCATCGATCGGTGAACTTGCCTTGTGGCGTGTCGCAGGTTGACTCTTACTCAATCATCCGCGCGTTATCCAGCGTTTGCGCGATGGACGACACTGGCAAGTACACGTGTATTAATATGCATGCATACGGGTCGTCCTGCACTCATCTGACCGTGTGGGACATTTTGTGATAGACCGAAATCTACTACTGGACAGTTTGCACTTTAGTGCGCTCTACCACACACCTGAATGAGATATACTGTCCCGTATAACCAGATAAGTGGATCAGACTCTCAGGAATTGCCATATGTAGATGACATCAATGCCGCTGCCACTGTTGGTTATCCCGGTCCAACTGCACCTGGCAAGCAGTAGGTTGGTAGTGTTGACAGAGTCCATGTTGCTTCATAGCTATAGTTTTAGACCTTTCGAAGAATTCCATTACTGCCTTAGCTATGATCGGTTTCATTACTTTTATAGCACTGAGAGCAAAGGCATTGGGCGGTAGTTAGCTTGTTCTGTAGGGCTGCAACTTTCGAAAATTGAGGTAAGGATATCTTTCTTCCACATGCTAGGGACCTGCTGTTCGTCCAGGCATATTTATCAATATCCCGTTTGTGGTTCAGCTTTCATTGTGGTTCGTACCTACAGTGCTTTCGGGGGAATGTTGTCAAATCCGGGGAAAAGGGTGCGCAACGTATCAGCTTGCTCAACATGGTCGCTGTGTAAACATGGCATGTGTACATACTGGTTTATATTAGAATGAGACAGGTATGTTACAGATGTTGGGAGAACGTCGGAACTTTGAAGCATATTTTAGTTGTAGCACGTTGGATGCATCCTCGACGCTTTGAACACATCCATCCGTTGATATTAGGGGGAACACCAAGTTCCTCATTCCTGCGGCTGTTCACACATTTGTGCACAAGCTTTTATTAACACAACCTTTACGCTAGACTGCCGTTGTACTAATTTTTCCTAGCGCACATGTTTGTTGCAGTGATTACGATGCACAATATCGTTAGTTTACTTGTCAGGGCAAAGTTTCGCTGTATACTCATGTTACGCAGCGTCTCTTACTCTCGAGGCTTTTTGGGTTTAGGTCAAAAGAAGTGATTCTGCTCTAGTAGAAGGATGAGGTTTATTGACGGATGCAGTGTAATACAGATCACTGAAATTGTTTGTAAAATCCAACAAAACACATTCAATGGAACAGCCTTTCGGAAACTCCCAGGCGGCATCTCATAAAAGTTCTGCCAGTATGTCGTAGTGGATGGTTGTTCGAAACAAGTGCGTATATTTTTGTGGATACTCCGCATAACACACGAAGTCGCAGGTTATGGTTTCTTGGTCGCTATGACCCAAAGGACTCTCCAGTTTTGGTTTCTTAATCACCAGCTCATTATTTTTGAACAACAAATCAAGCACATGTGGTTTATTTCTGGCTTTGATTCGGGTGGGTGAACTGATATGGCCGCGGAGCGGAACGTTTGCAAGTTACCTTTGCAGGTCAGCCTAAAACTGTTTGTCGGGGGATTCCGGAACTTACAAATCCTGAAGATTGAATCCAACTGAGATGAGAACATGACTGTATCCTACTCGTAGGACCCTTCTCAAGGATAACACTGTGCGGTAGTCCATCCCTAGGGTGGACAATGCGGGACTATAAACAACGTCTAAAAGGCAAGTGTCGTTGCGTAACAGCGGCAGACTGCACCAGAGTGAGTCCATAATAAGCACATCTGGATCGGACACCGGTTCGCACTGCAGGTCATTGCAGTTGTGTAATATTACCCACGGCCTTTGCTAGAATGATCGTTTCGGTAACGGAGCATAAAAATTATCGCAAATTCTGCATCGGAATTGTCTGAATGCAACCAGGTTTCCGTAACGAGTATGAGGACCCTGGCATGTGATGCTTGAATTAGCCGCTGTTCGGCAAGGTTGTTCAGGGATGTTGTGCATTATTTTCCAGGCACCAAAGTTACTCCGTTTTTTGCAAATAATTGTAGGATGGGTGCTCTGGATAAAATGTTGTGCCGACCGCTAAATTGTCGGCAAATATTCGTTTTTGGTAGGAGGATGACAAGCTCATCTTTGTCCGCTTTATCGATCCTACTATTACCACTTGTCTTCGCTTGCTTTGTTTGTAATTTAGCGGGGATGTTTTTGGTTTCGTTGGTTACTTTATGGCAGTTATCTGCAACCTTGTCGATAAGTCACCTGAATAAGTGGATGCTCCCGTTTACTTGCTTAGAATATGATGCTTTGATCCAGAGCTAAGAAGAGAGCCTGCTGCGGCTCGTATACCATACCTCTACTACCATTGCTGATCTTTGTCTAGTTGAATGACCACTTTCACAATACTCAGGCTATAACCTTTGTAGGTTGCCGATCGATACAGCCTCGATACTGATTGCGCTATGACATTTGCCATGGTGAGGGTCTCGCTAATCTAACGCCACTGTTGCTGGTAGTGAATGGCCGCTTCGCGCTCATCATAACTTCCTCCTCGTTTTTTGTCCAAGCAGTGTTGCGCTTATCTGCGCTCGCTGTACGGAATAGTCGGGAATAGTATGGAACATGACCCATCCCGGAGGCGAGCAGTCGATAATAAGACTGCTTCTGCTTCATTGGCAGAATTCAGCACAATCCGGTGAAGACTTGGTTCACCGTAGTGCTGTAAGTTTGGGTTACGGGTAACGCGTGCCAACATTACGGGCATAGCTACAACACCTCGATTATCACACATGCATTTCCACTGGCTTACCTCATCGCAATGTTTTCCTTTTAACGAATTTGATGTCGATTCAGGAACCTTGATACAGATTACCTTGGTATAATACGTGCAACTCTGCTTGAGGTCAAGCAATCAGTTGGTCTGTTGACACTCGATAAAGGTTGTTGGGTACAGCTTTGTCATTTTCTTATGGGTGCAGTGGGGTGGCCAAATATCTAGTTTTTCGGTCACATTTGGCAACAACCTACTTACAAAACCACTGGTGTCGAAGCCCATTTGAATTTTCGGAACTGTTTGCAGCGTGGACGACGCCATGACCGTGCTCATTCCATTCAGACTGGCGGCGGTTGGTTTAGGCATGGTTGAGAAAATGTTGGTATTGACCTTCAGTGCACCAGATTATGTATTTTTAGCGCGCCGTCTAGCTTATACCTCAGGTTCAATGGGTATATGATGGGAAGGACGGATTCACTCTATGTAAGTTTTTCTACAATCGAATCGCTTTTGGTACCTCCCATTTGTTCAAAAATCGCTACTGTTTTCGTACTTCTGCGATAGTCCATGTACGAACTTTATCAGTAAAATGACTATACACACGGAACAGAACCCCAGTGAATCTGGTTTAGTTTGTGTAACTTCAACTGATTCACTATAAGCTTGGAACATTTGAGATGGAACTTGCCTTGGCGACTGCTACACTGATTCCGATCCGTATATTTGTATGATATGAAGGAGGGCCACAAAGTAATGTCGATCTGGATGCCATGACATGGGCTATTAATTGGTCGCCACAATTAATTGCATCGATCGGTGGCATTCCCAGAGGCCTGCGCGCTTATGATTTCCTGCCTTTCGCGTGTGCGTTGAAATGTCTGCGTGTTCAAGTTGGTCAAGTTCTGTGCGTCTGGTCAAGTTAGGGGTAAGCATAAGATGCCAGATGGTTCACGCGGCAAACAGAGCGACTGAACGATACGGAGCCAAAGTGTACGATATGAAATTTGATGAACAGTCCACAGCTGTATTTTCTGATTCATCAGATGGAAAGTGCAGTCGGCTTAAGTCTGAAAATAGAACTATTTCTGTATGGTTCGTGATTCGAAAAATTCCTCGACTGTGGCTTTGCAAAATGGTGCAAACACCCGCAATGGGCAGAAAAAAGACGATCCACACAAGCAAGATCCAAAAGATAGAGTATACTAGACAGCGCAGATGAAGCTAGGTCGAATGAGTGTGACCACACATTTATGTGATAAAATGGAATTTAAAAGACGGCAACACAACGGGTTCACAGTTGAGCGACTGGAAGGCAGGCCCGTTAAAGGTTGTTCATTGTCAGGATACCAAGACGAATGATCATAATATGTTATCTTATAAGGTGTTGCCAGCGCTCTGGAAAAATATCTAACATTTGCTTTTAATTTAGCCGCCGGAATGAATGGAATCATCGGCAATGTTAACGAAATAAACAGAACACTGTGTATGTGTTATTAAATAAAGTATGCAAAAGGCAGCATAATTGTGAAAAATGAATTTCCAAATGGAGTGAGTTTTTGAGGACAGGTTTTAGAGTTTTCCGATGCACCGCTGGTTGCGTCAATACTTTTTGACTTTGTTAGCGCGATGAGAAAGGTAGATGGGTGGCAGAGTTAGTAAAGCTACACGAAGCCAGCTGATGAATGGAGAATTAGACCAACAAGGTTTTTCTACTACTGAAAATTTGGTTCTCTGCATGAATGGTTTGTGGATTTAAGACGGATATAATTTGCCTGTGCAGAAGCCTTGCAGAATAGCAACTGCCACAATAATAGTGTCCATAGGTTCGCTTTCCCTGAATCCGTTTTCAGGTTCCAAGCATTATTTTGATGTTTACATTTTTAGCAAAATTTTACATATCAGATGATTTTACTGTTTCCTAGCCTGGACTGTATGCAGTTGAGAATCTCTATAATAGTGGCTGGTCCATTTGACTGGGGAATATGCACCTTTAATCTATCGAGACAAACCATAAACGTAGATGTGTAGGAAATCGTTTCGTTTAGTATTGTGTCAACTGGTATATTCATAAATGTTCTTTAGAGATCGAATAGTCTTTCTTGACTCCATTATGTTTTTCTTGATAGGTTTCCAATTTGAAGGGCTCTATGAACCAGGTAATATTCAAGGTAAGCAATGTAATGCAACAAATTTCCGCAGCATTTTAATATAAAGTGATTCGTCGACATTGTTGTGATTTGTTAAGAACGAGTGTATAATTAAGCCTTGTGCTCTGGTGAATTAGAACCAGAGAAGGTCCTGATCAATTGAAAACGTTCTGTTTTACCGGGTCTTAGGCGTTTCGGTTCAGCAAATTGACATTTTGCACTTTAATACTAATGATTTATAACTGAATATACCTAAGTTGGAGTGTGAAGCGGAAATCAGTGTAAAATCTAAAATAAACCATTTTTTCTTCAAAGTGGTCTTGAGTTGCAACCCAGCTCAATATATTTCCATCCGCTGAGTTCAAAGGAGGACAAACCCGGTAATGGAGTGTTAGGGTTAAAAGAAACAACATTGAACCACCAATTCATACACGGTTCTTGTGATCGTAATGACCGTAGTTTATTTCAAATAGGAAAGAGCTCTGATTAGAGATTGTGAGTCGCAATCCAACCAAACAGCAGTACACAAAATGCCATTTGGAATTCTTTGCCCGCTGTGCCATGCTTTCTTCGCAGATCTTAAAGGCATAGTGGTCAAGGTGTAAACCTTTGAAAACTAAGCCTCGAGGTCCACCTTAGTTCAGGCTATGTCCATCTGTTGTGTCCAAAAGAGGACGCAGCCGTTTATGAGGTGTCAGGGTTCGGTGGAGCAACACCGAACTACCTATATTTTCTCCAGTTTCTTTTCGACATAAGTAGCAAGCAACCCGAAATAATAAATTTACAACTTTTCACGAACTTCTGCTTCGAGCATGAATATTCGATCAACAATTTAGGCGACAATGAACTGCAACTTTCACCGACTTTGCAGATGTATGTAGTCAATTGAGATGACAAATTTTACGTAGTACAGCCGTCAAATCTGCACTGAGTAAGTTGTATTTGGTTGTGGTTGTCTTGGTCGACATCGAAGTAGGTAGACTATGTAGGTACATAATCCGATGCATGTTTTGTGCATGATGAAATAAATAGTGCGGTTTGTTTAATGCTACAGCCTTGCTTCAACAGAAGGTATTTAACTGCTAGTTGTCAATGCATTGGTTGCGACATAAATGAGTTGTGTATTTTTGCTCATTAATCGCTAACTTATTTAAAAGCTAATTCAAAAATTCTATTCATTCATTTCATCTGTCTGCAGAAGATGAGCTACACACCTCCACTGTGGCACCAGGTTAGTTAGTTGCCCAGTTTTTAAATCGCTAAGCGCAATTCTTCTTGTTTCTGTCCGACTAATAATACCTTTATATAAACTAAAAGCTGCTGAAACTTCTAGCATCCTTTTCATGGTATATAATGATCTACCATCAGGCAGCTACCAAGCACACAAGAGAGTGCCAACCAGCAATACTAATAGTTGTAATGCCCTGAATGTACATATTTTGTGTTGAGAGTTTGTTCCTTGGTTGCAAGCACACCGCTTATCTTCCTACAAATTTTTCGAACCTTTAGTTGGTAATTCACGCATGACCAGGATTTGGTCGACTAATTGACGAGTGTTTTATTTCGATCTCATTTATTTGATTTTAGTTTTTCACGATAGCTTCCAAGTGCACTGATTGAGAGAGCATGGGATGCTTATTCGAGAATGCACCTCCCGGCATAATATTTGTCAATGGGTAGACATTGTGTTTACAACATTGTGTTTGTAACTAAATCGTGTTTATTGTCACCTAATGTTAGGTGCGAGCATGTGTTGCCCAGTGGATTTCCTCAAACTACGCAGTCGCTGATTTTAAGTTCGTCAACCATTTTACTATTTAACCGCTTTTGAATGTGAGGAGTTAACGGTGACATATTTTACCCTTGTGTATACAGTTTTTAATGCATCTAAACTAGAATAGTGATTCGAAGTTTGACGGAGGGTTAGAAATTCGGAATCAAACAAATAATTCCTATTCAACTTGACAATTGCCCCTGACTGATTCCTGGGTTTGGGTGAAGATTGTGTCTTCAGCCGACTGTTGCCACAGTATCTTGAATTGCCGCGACATACACGGAAACCAAGTAGTTCATGCTGAGATGAAACGGATGTGGGTTGGAATGCGGGGAGAAAGTCACAATTCACTAATGTCATACCGATGTACTTTCCTATTGTAGCTCCTCTGTCTAGTATGCTTAAGGTTACGGGAGTCATTGTTAAACCTGAGCTTACAAATCATGTTTCGAAAGGGATTGGTAAATGTACTAACCGGCTGCTGTTCCTTCGCAATATTCACACTCTACCGTCCGTTTGATCTATATATAGAAGCACATTAGGAAGGGTCGGTTGACATACACCGAATCGGTTAGCGAGTAACCCCATAAAAAGTAGCCTATACATATATTTACTAAACCATAAGAGAAGGATTATGCAAAATTTAATAAATTACGGCCCTATTCTACCCAGTCGAATTTGATAGGTGATTATCTACGTATACTTATACACCATTATGCAAATTTAAATGCAACTTACATCATTCTAATTGACGTTTCGGTCTTATGCTGTATATGTCACTGACTTAATCACTGAATGCATGATCAGCGTAGTTTTGTCCAGATACTCTATTTATGCCATCAACGACAAGCACACTTTTAGTAAGGTTCGGTTTTTACCTGGAAGGGCATTATACGTTTAGTTTGGGAAATGCAAAGAGCTGACAAATTGTCGTTATCTGCATCTGCAAGATGCTGCCGGCGTAAAATACATTACCGTAATTTCCGGGTTTTCAGCGCTCGGTGCTGACAGACACGTTTTCCAACACAATTTAACCAGCCTGATTTACGCTGGTGAAGGTGTATTAGCATGGTATTCTGCATCGCGCTGTTAGCTACAATTAAATGGAGTACGTTCCCTGGTGAAATATTGGTTACAGCACAATGTCTTCCTACAACATGTTGACAAAAGAGTAGTTGCATATTCCCGGCACATTAGCGATCTGAATAAATCCAATCCATGTTGTACGTAGTGCTCTCATACGCATGCTAAACATCAACTGTCGGAGAATTTTGTTAGAATATCCTTTAAATTTTGTCTCAATTTTAAGTCCACCAGGTAAAACATTAGATGATAAAACTTAATATATTTATAGCTGCGTTCATATCACGCGTGGTAACTAGTGAGCTGTTGCATGGGAAAATCATGGACCCCATATGATTTGGTTGATTTTGTATTTAGGCATATTTTTCTAAGAATACAAATAGCACGACTGATCCGTGGTTTGGGGACTAGGCCAGCCAATATGTGCAACCTCCCAATAAACGATAAAGTTTCCATTTGCTTTCAGGTAGTTAAACAACTTATATTCTTGCATTATAACCAAACAAACTATAACTTTTATCTGATTGTGTGAAGTGAACTTTTATCCATTTAAGTTTCGCATAGTAATCCGCATTTCAACTAATGGAAACACTAGGCTTTTAGAAACACATATAAAGATACTTGTCGGAACACACCTCCTCATCGTCTGAGAAGTTGGTTAACAAAGTTCGTTAAATATAAGTATCCAGAGAGCATAAGTGAACCATGTCTTGAGGAATTGGTTAACTTATATGTGAAGGCTCCTAATAAACGGCGCATTTCGCTTTCTGCTCCCACGTACTTCAGAAAATACTCTTCTTAGAAACTGGGCAATCCAAATCTTCGGTCGCTATAGTTTGCCTTACGCATATGTTGCCATATCCTGTATTGTCTGAAATGTGTAATCCACAAGAGAAAGACTACTGACTCTGTGAATTTGGCATAAGCATAATTGTTCGAACACACATCCTTATCATACGAAGTGTTAGTTTTCAGGAATCGGTCATTTATCTGTTCACCCTCGACAAAACTTGTGCTTCTGAACCACTAGTAGAACGCGTCAAACAGTAAGATAGTTTACTACAATTTCGCTGAAATTTTTGTGTATCTGCAATGCTGTCTTCTAAGGAATATGGTGCGATTTCCCATTACCACTGCTGTAGATTTGGGTTGCGCACTGATCAATATTTCCTGTTGAAGAGAAGAGACAATAAAGTAGTACCGTATTTTTGGTGTGACCAATTTGTGTAGCGTCCTCAAGCGTGCACCATTCTTTTCTATTTGCGCAATTTTCTCACGCTAATTGTTTCACGAAGGCCATTTTCAGCCAATCCGTACGCGTTTCAGCTTACCATATTGGTCCAGAATTTTGGAACCGCAGTAAGTTATCCACACTGTCTTGTTTATTTGCTTTAAAACTTAGCTTTAAGCAACCACTTCATTCGGTCACTTAGAAAAGTGCACATAGGCAATTCTAAGTGAGTGTTTTAACCCGACAATTGATTTTTCTATCTGGTAAAGCAATGATACGGATGCATAAATGGAAAATAGTTAGAAATATGTCGCAGTTGTCTCACGATTTAAATATATTTCGATTCCATCAAAACTCTTCGGCTTTGTGATCATTTGCAGGCATTTCAATTAATAACTATCATGTATTACATAATACGAAAGTGCCTAAGTTAATTCTTTTCATACCTACCGCATTAGGAATCATGCAGCAAGACGCATGTTTTGCTGAATAACGAATATTTTGTCAGCGTATGCAGAGTGGATTCTGTCCCAGTTGCTACTGATGAACCTTTAGCCACCACTGTAGGTTGTTTCTTAGCATAAACATAATGTCTCGTATTGCCTCTACTGCTGCAAACGAGGTACAAACACGCTAAACAAAAAGTGAACAATACAGTAGACATAACTTCAGTCTTGCTGAGTTTACGTATTCCGTGATTACAAACAAGCTCATAAGTTCAGGTTCAAGTGGGACCAGAACGGTAGGAAAATCTCCCGAATGTTCCACCTTCGAAAACATCGTTGATGCAACCAGGAATCCGGTGCATTGAAATACCAAAAGAGAAGCAAATCAACACATACGATTTACATGGTCAACTAAGCAATGCCCATGTGCTCTGCATTAGCCGTCCCCTCTGTGCCGGCCACGTGAAGAATAAAAGAAACCGACCGGGTCAGTAAAAGAAAGGAAGCAGAGGCGAAGGCAGGCTCATGGAAGTTTGTAGGCAATATTAAGATGCAAGTTAAAATGAGTTAAAGAAGAGTAGGTCGTAAGAGACGAACAAAAGTTTAAGACATCAAGAGGAAGAATTTAAACTGCAGACCGAGGGCATCAAGTCGATGTTCGAATTCTATCATCGTCCTTGCAACCACGAGGTCTGAAAGCAGTGTGTTCCAATAAGCTACGACCCTACGCGATAACCAAAGAGCTGCCCAAACGCGGTCAGACCGGGGTTTGTTCAATTTTAATGGTGAAGACGAAGGGTTGGCGCTCGGCTTAGGTGAAACAGTCCAGTCAAATCAGGACCAAGGTGCCTCATCAGTGTACGATATGTGAGGACCAAATCGCCCCGAAGCCGCCTGTAATACTTAGAAAACATGCCTCTCCGAGCACGTCAGCTTCTTTATTCCGTGCACCATTTTCTACCCGGATCGCAGGACTCTTTCAACTGCCATCTTATTACGAACCAGGCATCGAGGACAAGCCTGAAAGCAGTATTCCAAGTGCGGCCTTACAAAATCCGAAAATAGTTTAACGAACATTTCGGTGGTCATCCACAACATGATGAAACCTTTGCGAGCAACTGTAGTCCACTATTCACCGGGCTTAAAGTCTGATGACTGCAAAACGCCGAGGTCAGATTGGAGTTGAACTCGCGGTACCTCGTTGCCGCCAAGCAAATAGCGCGTCGGCGAGTCATTCGGACCAACGCGTAAAAAAGAAAGTTTTCCTAAATTAACGGCCCAGTGCCATAAAAGGCACCAGTCCCTAAGTCTATCCAGAGCCCTCTGTAGGGTCAGTGGACCAATCGGATCGCCTATCGTGAACTAGAGTTTCAAGCCAAATGCAAACATTAGGGATAACACAACAATTCTTCGGGTAGGTCATTAACGTATAAAGTGAAGAACGATGCCAATGACTGAACTTGTGGAACACCATTGATAACACGTGGGCGGAATACCAGGCTTGAACCCACCCGCACACACATATTTCCCTTCCGATTAACACATTTCTCTTCCGATTATTATTTAGTGCCGCCGATTTAATATTTCTCTTTCCTACTTTTCCCTTACATTAAACAACTTTGTTCGGCAGTCACATAGGCCGTTGATTGTTTCCCGTTCTAAAAACCCTCAGCACTACCCTGTGATTTCCACCTGTAATGGGTATTGTGTGACCACCTGCACAGTGTCCATTCTCAACCTGCTCACCCCCAAGTTGAGTATGCACGGTCTCATAAACCAAATAGCAAGGGATTATTTTTGTATTCTGTCTGAATTAAACGGTCGAGGTTTCCATATTGGGTGTTTGGTGTTACCGATGCTACATCGTATTCGATATTTTGGTATGTTGTTCGCAAAACGTGCAGGTGTCGACAGCTCTGTGCACTTGAAGTATCTACTAGCTCGCTGATTAGTTGCATTTAGAAAACAAGGTGTGGTGAGTTTTACTGAGTCCACTCATGGCGTTGCTCGATGCAAGCATCATCACTATTATATATGAAATATTGCGGGGAAGAAGCCAGAACCAACGCTTTTGTATGACGGCTTAATCCGTCTATGACATATGACGCTGTGCAACAAAACATGATAGTCTTTCCCACCATTTTGTCAGCTCACAGAACGCATATGGGGAGACTATTAACTGATATTTTTCCGGCTATTTCATGCCAGTTTGAAATCTTTCAAAACGACCATAGTACCAAACTTGGGATAAGAAACATGTTCCCTTGTTTCACTTGTTCTCGATAAGAAACATTAAACTTGCACGTATTGGATGCGCATTCGTTATGAGAAAAGAAGTGAATATTCTATATTTATAGTTAGGAGACAACAGTAATAATTTCTGTACGATATATTATTTTTTCACAACTATGGTACCGGAATAATTTGCCTCTACTCTGGGAATCTTTGGTATACATAATAATAGTAGAGCTGTGCTTTTATAACAAGGCTGGGTTCGTTTTGGAATAATTCAACATCTATGATTTTCGTCCACACGGCATTAGCGGTGGATCTATGAAATGTAAAACCAATAGGTTTTTAACAGATGAGCCTTATTTTCCCGATCCCGTCCAAATATATGTGTGTATGGTGAATCCGATGAATGAGCAATGCTCATCGCTTCTTCGGAGACACGCAAAGGTAAACCATTATCGGCAAATCCTCAGAAAGAGACGAGCCAGATGGTCAACGCATCTTTCCTAATAATTACATGAATGTTAGTTTTTCACGATGAGACATCTGTTTCTGTTACAGTTTTGACTCGAAAATAATAGTATCATTATAAATCAAGCAGAATACTCGTGCTAAATTAAATTTGAATATTACTTTTCTCCGCATTTGTGTAATCATATTCATGCCTGAGCGCATTTTTGCAATGCTCGACCAGTTGCAATTCTTCTTCTTGCCAACTGGACATCCTAGTGAGCTATTTGTTTCTACATGCTAGGAATACAGCGGCTGCAAATATTTCCTTTCGGTTGAACCTTATATAAATTTGCCAAGCTAAAGCAATGTGTTAAAAAGAATGGCGTCTACAAAACATCAGGCTGTACTAGTCTACAAACGGCTGATGTTCTTTGCTGATTAGAAGCAAAATGCACCGTCGATTATCACAAATATGGATACTACTAAAATCGCAAAAGTGTAGGATTGCGCCTCGATCAATCTCATGAGACTGGCTCTAATTTTACCTGTTGCTACTCGGTTCTGTCGACGTACCGAATGTATAAAAAGCAATCGTGTGAAGCTTAAACATTCACTAATTTAAGGTACTTAACCTTGTTTTCAGTGGTTAACCACGGCAATCGTGAACAGCTGATGAGAACTGGTAAGCGGAACGTTTATGACAGTGCCACTGTACAGTATATCAGATCAGATCTATCAGTATTTGACTAATAATAAAACCTATTTTGTGAAACTCTTGGTATGTGATCCATATCGAGTCTACCTGATATGACTAATTATGTGAGTGTGCGCATTATCCAAAGATTACTTTGAATTCACTAGCGATATATTTTCCTTTAGACCCTAGTCTACCCAATCCATAGTCAAGGTTTGACTACTAATCGTTTAAATTTATGTGCTAATTTTATAGCCGTCAAACCAGCTGCTCAGAATGTGACACGAGGTGAGTGCTTGTTAGTCACAAATATGTGCGAGTGTAGCATTGGGTTGTAGGATGATGAATTGATAATTTATGTAAATTTGGTTCCTCTTAAAAGAGATTCTTCAGAACCAAGTTTTGTGTTGCAGCTTTCATGTATATGAGAGAGCGCTGCATGACCACGGCGGCAAATTAAATCGCGTTATTTAACAAAGCAATTAAATAGCGTTATTCATGCAGTCGTGCACACAGATATAGTTGGTTTATAGTGAAACACTTACTTGCGTTTTACGCCCACTTTTAGTTCATCCCGCTGGGCGGAATTAATTCCGAAGGTGTTTAATAAGGTTACACATTCCGACGTAGTTAGATACATATTAGGGTCCAATGCTGTGTTGCCCTCTCTGTACTCATTTCGAAATAATATCACCTATCCCACCACATGACACACAGTTCACAGCATAGACGATTGTTTTATGAAACCTGTACAGAAATAATATTGTGTTAACGTAACCAGAACCATGTTTTACATTGTAAATAAGACTCGATCGAAAAGAATACGTGCGATATTACTCTTTTCAAGCATTTTCTCTATAAAACCATAGTTAGTTGTAAACATTTATTTGTTTGAACTCATTCCCAGAGGATTGATACATTCGTCCACGATTTGCGGACCCTGATGCATATAAGTGCTTCATCAGAGAATTTCACTGGAATTGTCCGGATCAATGTTTGCTTTGGAGTGGAGAGCTTCAGCCTTGTTCACCCAACTGCAACACTGCAAAATATAACCATTCCTAATATGCTTACTTTAGACGAATAATATGGGTGCCGTTTTGATGACACTACATTTGAAATGTTTGACAGCTTACAACAAATTTACTGGAATATTAATCTCTAAAAGTAACATTTGACACTTCGGTTATTTACCACCTTTTTTCGAACATGGTTCTTATGTGCAGCATTGACTCTTAGTTTCACCATGCTATAATGTAAACGACGGGCGTCTAAACGGGTTTTGTAAAGGACGCAATTACCCGCCATATGCCCAGTCATCCGTAAATTACCATGATCTATTGAAACCAACCACATCCATATGGGGATATGCGTCACCCATTTGACGGGTTGATCAAACCTACCTCTGCGACTATAATGGACTGTGTCACGGATTTTGTCGTAAAGAGTCAAAGCTAATTTATTTGTTTAGCTCTTAAAATTGGTGGCAACAATGGCATAATGTTTTCCTTCCTTAGCGAAAAGGCGAAGTTGTAAAACAATATTTAGTAACACGGAAAATGTATCCTTTTAAATATCTATATTATAATCAGTTTCTTTAAAAAAAGATAAAATTCAATGCGGCCTATTAATTGAAAGGCATTCAGCTTCGTCCACTTATATGAAGCCGATGATAATTGACATCAGTGCATATATAACCATTAATAATTTCGCACGTAATTTTGGAAATAGTGCAAGCGCCACTGTTAAAATGTAGAGGGAAAACTAATCGTCATTAATAAGTAAAACCCGACGTTTGCTCTGGGATGTTAAATAGAGGCGACGTTTTGAATACAGTGCACGCCAGCACGCATATAGTGTTATTCAACGAGCTGCTGTCATGCTTGGCTCTGTACACATAGATCCGGCCGAAACACGAATGAAATTAGAACAGTTACATACAATGCCTTGACCAAGTTACAGCTGTCATTTCTGCAACATCACATCTTCAATAAAACTGAAGTGGTAGCTTACGCATTAGGTAAAGACCAAAATTTTCTAGCACCAAAGTGATATGCAGCTACTTCAAAATATTTAATGAAAAGCATGTGGAAATCGGTAATAAATAAGATCTTTTACTCACTGACTTGCTTAGAGGCGACAGTGGTTAGTCTGTTTGGACGACACGCGTTTTGTTATGTTGCTGCAAGGATTTACTGTTCATTGAGGTAATGAGTCTGTAGGTCATTGAAACCGGTGGTGGAATATCTGAAGTACTTATTGGTATTGAACATGCAGATGCTGTAACTGAAGTTAGGCTGGATGTTATACATGGCGAAATACATGGGAATTTTACGTCAATATCCATGCATAATCAGAGTTTCATTATTCCTCAATGTTTGGCATCCCATATGGTCATGACAACGCAATCATTGCGAGAGATAACTTGTAACAGATATTACCGTAACGTTGCAATTTTAGCTGAAATTTTACTGGTTATTTGTACTTAACGGTTTGAATATATACGCAGACAAGGAATGCGAACAGATGTAGACGTTGTCAGGATAGCAGCATGTAACATAAAGGAATTGGGGACATTTTGTTAGTCACCACCATGTACAAATAAACCATAGCGAAAAATATGTATAAATCTATGGATGTACATATTTCCAGTCATCGGCGTACACTTGGCGAATTTCAATGTTTCTACTTGTCACGGGGACCGTCGAGAACAATTACTGCTTTCTGATATGGATGGATAAACCAATTAGTAATACGGTCTAACAATGTACAACTTATTACATGCAAAAAACTGATTCGTTTAAATGTGTCCGTATTTGATGGCCCTAACCCAAAAGTTTGAGCTTGATGCGGAATTTCGCCACAGGTTTATAAACGAAAAAAGCGAACCTGTTGATTATGTGAGCATAGAATGGAAATACTCTTCTAGAATAAACAAGATTCTTACTCTATTCTCCTAGGAGAGATCACCTGAGGAATCGTTTCAACAAGTGCCAGACTACATATGATGGGTTAATATAAATCATTTCCCGCAATGAAATACACCCCTAATGCAGTTACTATCCACTGACTCAAGCAGTGTACATTGCTTTGAAACATACCTGGGATTACCAGTATCCTTCAAACAGCAAGAACAGTGAAAAACCGTTTAGCACTAACGCAGAAGTATGACATATTCTGCAAAATATGGTCTATGCCAAATACGGACAGCATTTCAAACTCGACGAGGGATATAACCATTGTCATGATTGATGGCAAATACAGCGATTTCATCGCTACATATCCGGTTGTCCCAGATGCTGTGTTGCTTTCTGACGTGCACATCCTGGTCATATACTGAAACCCTTGTTCTATATTACAAGATTAACCAGTTAAGGCATTCTGAGGAGGTGGGCGATTTGTAACTTTTGGCTTTTACCACAAGGAGTAAGAAGGCTGATGACAGAGAGCCACGATATTGGAATGCAGTGTTTAGGTAGATCCATGGCAAATACCTCAACCGCAACAAATGCGTCAACCCCTTGACGCAGATCGAGAACCCATGCAGCATATTTTGGCATAGCTTCACTGAGTCATGACTGTTCCCTGCACAATTCATATTTCTATTGTCACAGAGTTTGTATGTAAAATAATGGCTAATATAACTATGCCAACTTTCATATGATGTGCTTCGGAAGCAATATTCCAAAACCATGTGTTTCATAAGTTATTACGCTTCATATAAATTTCGCTCGGTTGGGTTCTATATGCTAACTTTTTGAAACTAGGACGTTTGGTAGCATTGTAACGCAAACATTTTAAATTATACCAAGAATCTTTGCGCGGTGATAACTTTTGATCTTTTAGTTGTCGAAAATCAACAAATAATCTGTAAAACGCGTAAAGATTGCTTGCTCTGCTGAACGGTACGGCGGAGAAGAGTACAATTGCAGTGGTATCTTGGGCCTTGTGTACTCTTACCAAGGAGTTGTCACGTTGCAGGTTTAACTGCTGTCATCTCAGCTTACGTTTAGAAATGCTTTGCAACATGACTAATCAAATATATTGTCGTCAGTAAAGAAATTACTAGTCAATTAACTTCCAGGCATGCAAAAAGATCTTGCCTCATGAAAATCGTCAAATTGTGCATGGTGGCATTTCCCATGCCCCCAAACTTCTGGGTTTATAAGATTCCATCTATTTTTGTTGGTTACACATCTGCAAAGCTTACTGATATCCGTAATCATCGGCATTAATATCCTCATTGCACGCCAGCTGAAGCTGAAGAACCCAATTTACTTAACAATGTCGGAAGACAGAGAGATATGTAAACAATCGAAATTCACGAACTCAAAAGGCTCTAATCTGCTTGGTAACATATTATGCTACAAGACTTTGACACTTTATTGTGTTAAATAATTAGATGTGGATGGATAGGAGAACTCATGACACAAAGTTCATTGATGTCGGCTCCTTGCTATGCCAGCGTGTGTATCCCGCAAATGTGTTCATCTTTCTTTGGACCTCAGCCCCACAGCCCGAAGACGATAACCGATAAAAAGTTCGAAGTAACGAAATTCATTCTGTTTGTCAAGTCATTGCTTGGCATTCGCTCCGCCTTTTCCAATCACACCTCCGGCTCGCAAAGAACGCGCAACACGCGATATATACAGCAGAGCTTAATGCTTGAAATAATGCTGCTGAGCTGTTCACTCCCACTTCCTGCACTTAATTCACCGCGCCGAACCCGTTCATTAATTTCGTGGAGTCCCCACTGTTAATGTTTGAAACAACGACGACAGCCACGGTGGAAGTTCACAAGGCCCTTTACGTCTGTCGATCTGAGTGGCTTAGATTCTTATCAGCACAGAATGAATGAACGGACGTCTGCATTATTACCTTCCCCCTTCAGATCGCCAGTCATGGAACATTAGAGACACAGGAGGCGTATTTGAGCAAAAGGCATATAGAATTTGCTATACGGTGAGAAATCTCATCGTCAATTGCACGGGCATTAACATACCCACGAATTGGCCTGAATGCCTGGACAACGTCATACTGCTCACAGCTAAGACCCAGTGAGGAGTTTGTCCTCTCCAATCTAGATGGACTTGAATTGCAAATCTACTAAGTCTGGTTGAACACGATTGCTTATATTTCAGTGCTGCTTGGCTTAGTTTGGTAGCTGTCATAGAAAAGCAACTTTGTCTGAGTATTCCAAGTCAAAATTATTTAGCCTGGAAACAGCTCCACAGCTTAGTTGTTGCAAGTGATCCCCCTTTCTTTGACTTCGTAAATGGCGAATTTAAATGGACAGTTGGCAGTGGGCAAACTTCTCTCCCACCCTCGACAGTTTGCCATAATCCCTCACTAGGTCCGCTGATGTCCATCTTGCACATTACTTGGTGGTAGTCAGGTGAATTGCATTGTGTCAAAGAATGAACCGGCAGGCTGGCGCAAGTTGCAGTATGTGTAAGGTTGGAAAGTATTAGAAGGGCCAACGGCTATCAAATGTGTACATGCATTCATTCTTATACTTGTAAAGATAAGGGGTCATTTTCTTTTCTAATGAATCAGAATAAACATATACTTAAAGCTATGTGTGCCTGCCTGATTGGATATCGGACAATGTAATCAACTCATCTATTAGTTAAGTGTTATTCTCCTACATGGTGCTCTCTCCTTATGCCTTTGTCGAATGATTGCAACAAAATGTAGCATACTTTTATTGAAAATATGGAGTGTTGAATGTCACTCTGAAGTTAACCACGACTAACTTACACTTTATTTTGGGTTTATGTTTCTGCCTACATCCGTTGGCTTTATTGGTTCCTGCTACATATACGCCGTAGTAAAATAAACTGATTTCGTCCACATTAAAATTGCTGGGATCCAGGGAGGTTAATTACAAAATTAATTGTACTTTTATCCTCAAAACGTGTGTTTGAATTGTGAATATTTTTCAAGGCAACACAAGAATTGGAAATTTCGTACCTTACTTATTCTGCGTTTCCTTGTATTTGCTGGAGTTAGAATTGAGTTAATAATTATTACCTCATTTATTCAATTTTCTGAGCGATAGATAATAAATTGTAAGTACGCTGGGCATATAATCGGCGGCTTAAGCTTTATCCCTATTGTTTTCTAGTGGGTTCCGACCTAGATATTTCCTCAATCGAAAATGAGTCCTAATTGTTTTGACCTGCATTTGCGAATATTGCACTGAATCCCAATTTAAGATTGATGCTTTCATATTGTGTTTACACAAGTTAATTCTCAAACGGGAATACTGATTGCCGTGAAGGACAAGAGCACTGAGTTTTTCTACTATATAAAGAGGTAGATGCCAAGAGATTGTCTACACAAGTTTCCTATACATAAGACATTTATATTTTCGTTTGATGTATTTGAGTTCGGTGCTATGCTCTGCCAATGTCATGGTGTAACAAACAAAGTCAAATCGAGTAGCTGGATCAAGAATTACAATCGAGTTCCGAAACAGCCTTATTGCGCAAATGGAATTGCATTACCGTTTTTGCACGCTTCTCGCCAGGTTTAAACTTGAGACTTAGGAGTGATGTGCAATCAATTTCGCGGTTTACTCGGTTGTACAGAATTTGAACGGAAATGATCCGAGAGAATTATTTATTTGCTTGACGGGATTCACTGAAAAAAGTGAGTAATTATATATTAAGCATAAAAAGCCAAGACTTGACAATTCCAGTGGGATGGTTTGTGAAATTAATGTTGGTTCAATGAAGTCACACAAAAGGAAAAACACATCCGTGAAGTCACCATATTATCCACGTTAACACAGATATGTCCGTCTACCCAATTTCGTGGGTTTGGTGAGCACATTGTTTGCCTTCCTCCAATTGTCACTAAATATTTGAAATCAGATCAAGAAATATAGGTGTTGTACAGCACCAACAAGTTTTTCAGAAGTGGGTAGCGGATCGCGATAGTGAGGAAATTTGGAGGAGCTTTCCTCGGTTGAAAAACTTTAATGGATAAGTAATTTCGTCGACAAGTTACCCGACTGTTTCGCTTGGTAAACTTTTATTTATAAACCCTCGATTATGTGTTACATCTAATCCTCAGGAGTTGGCGACAAGCAAGTTTGGGATTTCTCAAAATCTGGAACGCCAGGATGAAGATGCCCCGTAAACGACGATACCTTCCGCTTTACATTCCTAAGTCTTTACGTCAGCTATTTAAATGCAGGCGGGGAAAATCTTCCCATTTATTTGTCCGTCACTTGTCGTCTTCAGTGCAACGAGTTCGCCTTTTAACCAGGTTTTCCAATCCTGGTTCTTTCACTCTGCATGGGGCCTCACATATGCATTGAGCATTGGGGTAAGATGGAGGGTTCTAGCCTCCCGAACATTCTTCTTAGCAGACAAACATGTTGGTTCATAGTTTTGGACGCCTTTAAATCTGCGCTGTGCAGCCGAGGTCGTCTTGGATTACCACCCCGATAACTAGTGTAGGTCAAATATTCCTGTCATTCTATTTTGTTTTTCAGGGTCAGAGACCACACAACCTCCGAATAAGAGTGATAATGTGACTGTGATGCAAGTAGCCGCCCGTGCAAACATCGAAAGCTTTTATCGAGGACTAAAATCCGTTTCGGTATGCATGTCTCCAAAATGAGTTATTGCCTGCATCCTAGTAAATAGGACATAATCAGTGCGGCTTACAATTAAAAAAGCTGTCCATTTTCTAGGCACTGAAAACTGTAAGTTTTTATCCGTTCGAGTTTTGATTTAATTATAAATGCGTAAGGTTCCAAAGCATTTCCAGTTGACGACACATGTAAGTGACCAAGAAAGACATATGATATACATTATTCATTCATTTAATGAAACGAGGTTGGAAAATCACGCAACTGTTATGGCGTTGAAGTATTGCTTCCTGCTTTATAAAACGCAATAATTTATAAGCGGCCGCAGTGTAACCTGCTAACTTGAAATCTATACTGGACCGGCAGACGAATGAAAACTTATGTGCCAGATAAAATATGGAAAAGATGCATTTTAAATCGCAAAATTTGAGTTGCTGCGATATCCATTCCATAGTTATATATGCAGTATGTATGAAACCGTTAATGTGTACCAAGTAATTGACAACATATGCGCCTCAATCATTTCGGAGTATTAATCCGCATTTTTATGCGAGGACTCGGATGCAAGTTGAGGAAGAATTCTGTGGCAATCTTTGTCCGGGTTATCTTATCTATGCCAATGTTTTTGGTTTCCAATATTGTTAATGCATTATCAATGCGACTGTGTTCATCGAAGAATTATTCGACTAATTTATATCCGGTGGCTTATCACTACTTATAATACATATGCTTCTTATATAAGACGCTACGTTAATATAGGGCACTTAACATTAACGGACCGTGATTAATTTTGCCTTTCTGTGGTATGCATACACCATAACAGATTGCGAAGCCATCTGTGCTAACCGCAACTAATGTCCGCGACTCGGTCAATGATGAACATTGTTGCCTTCATTAGCTGTCTGGTCTATGGCATTTAGGAATTTATAAATGTGGAAATGCAGTAGCATTTAATTTGTTGTAGGTGTTTCCTTGAATTAACTGAACCCCTACTTGCTATGTCATGTTTGCAGATGCTGACACAAGAGATAAGAAGAAGAAAAGGAAAAGTGAGTTTCCGTTAATTATTGCGACAGCAATTTATTTAGCATTGACAATGTCGAAATATTCAAGCACTTGCTTCCCTGTTGATCGATATCGTGCTTTGCGTGTATATGGGATACATGTTCGCGATCTGATAAGCTTACAAAGTTTCGAGACGTAAAGTGGGTCTGCGGCAGGTCACCCGTGAAGCTGATGAAATCAGCCCATCACTTGCATTGTTCCTAAGATAGTTTGGTCTAGCAGGAATCGTTGTTTTGTTTCTTACCCTGCTGGGTTAGCCTCGGAGTCAGCAGGCGCAAGTTAGTGTGGACCTAACTTGGCGTATAATTTATTGTGAGTGGATAGTTGAATTAAGTGAACCACTAATTGCTATGCCACAGTTAAAGATTCGGACACAACAGAAAAAATGAAAATATAAGTAGGTTTCCGCTAATCATTGTGACAGCAATTTTCTTAACTTGTACAATGCCAAAGTAACCAGGTACTCACTTCCATCTTGAACGAGCTCCGGTCTTGCGAGTAGATTTTACACATGGATCAACGTTTATTGGATGTGTACAACAAACTTCATGCCCATGTTGGTATTTACTACAGGACCATGAAAAGATAGCTGCTAAACGGAATGAGGACACTTATAAACGACCACAATTACGAGTTATCTTTATTCCCTTCATTTGCGTGATAGTGCGTTCGCCATTCAGCTACATGTCCAGTCCAACATACCGGTTCCTTCTAGCATTCAGCTGATTACGGAAGAGTAGTAGGGGGAGTTGAATGTTATAGGTAGAAATTCGTCACATTTAGACTCAAGCAGAAAGCTGCCACATACCCGGCAAAGCACTATACGCGCGTTTCATCCTTTCGGGAATCATCAGCAGTGCGCATTCCATCACACCCTTGGTAGTGCTCGAACCCGCGACTCGACTGTTGCCAGTCCGTGGTTGAGACCACTGAGCTACGGGGACGGCAGCGACCATCGTGAATACGTAACTAGTTAGTATCTCCTACGAAACAATGCACGAAGGCCATACATAATGTGGAATAAATTTTGCGTACTTTATCCGAAACGGTTTAGTTCAAGTTAAATAAAAATGCTGCTGTATCTATGTGTTTGAACTAGGACCTATAGCCATTCTGCATGCTCCTTCAAAAACAGGCCAAAGTAATTGCGGGCAGAATTCGCTACATTACCTATGGAGGTATCATATAGCCATTCAGGTTGCCTCACGCCATGGAAAACTTGAGAGCAGTTACGTTAAATACAACAACAATTATTTCGACTGCTTATTGTGGGTTGAACATTTGACTTCAAAACGATAATAAAGATAATAATTTCGCGGTGGATTTCCACTACATTTGTTGTTTTCTAAGACTTCTGAATATTGCTAGCACCAAGGAAAAATAATCATGAGATCCTGCCAGTATGTTTAGGCTTAAGATACGAAAACATTCGCAGAGTTATTCGCAGCAAAGAGGTATGCACATATGCAGTAGAAACATCATTGTTACACAGAAGCTAAAGCATTTTGCGTGATACTTTTGATTTTTCTCGCTTCCTATTATTCAAAGCTAAACCAGTGCGTTGTTTTCAGAGGATAAGGAGACGACCGAAATTCCTACCGCAATGCAGCCCACGCCACATCCTCCACCAGGTAAGGAGAAGCAAACAGTATCATCATCATTAGGATAACGAACATCTGCAAAGCAAACGTTTCTCAAGCCAGACAAATGCTATATTCAATCTCACATCCTGAATTGGAAAATATTAAATGGCAGGTTAAACAACTGACATTACAGACAGCTTACAAATTTTGGGCATGCAGTTTCATCAAATACCGAAATATGCATCAGAAAATTTTCTGCCAATTTCATTTTCGTCTGCAAGCTAAATTAACTTGAAACCACTATTCATGGACTTCATTTTTGGTTAAGTTTTCCGGTCTATTCTTTTATCTCCATTTCTTACAAGTTTATCGCTAGATATTACCAAGCTACATAGCTGCTTCGCAATTCCATTATGACATTACATTTCGAACTGCATCGAGGTGGAGTATCATGATATAAAACTTAATTTCTGTTCAGATGAAAATCATTGACAATGCATTTATCATAAATGCACTTTCATTAGCAATACCCTAGCCTCTAACGATCACAAGATACATAATTTTTACACCGTTTCAGTAATTTCTTCTTCATCAAACCGATCATGTTTACTGAGACATCACAAACATTTTAATATGTATGTTACGTTGATGTGGAGAGATTATCGTATATCCAACCCCTGCTGTTTTAGCTGAAGTCAGAAAACTGTCACAAGCTCGCGAACCCCGTAAGTCTGACGAGTTCTCATACGTGATTTTTCGTACATATCGGCCAAACCGTTCTATGTATTACCGTAAACTACTGTTGTAACACGAGTCTGTTAATGATTGCCGGCAATACTGATGCAATCCGCGTAAACAAGATTTATCGCCATTCCCTACAGGCATTGCCATTCGCTACAGGCATGCACGTTGGCGCTTGTAAGGGGCATCAACATCCAAAATTTTTAATCACCAGCTGAGACAACGAAAGTGCACAACGCTTTAATGGAAATGCACTTCCAACATTCACGAGTATCTATCAACGAAAGGTGTTGCAGCTAATCATCACCAAACTTCGAATGTCGCTGTTATTTTCCTGTAGAGGGTTCAACCAAGGGTTGGATCCGAAGCATAACACGTAAATGGATCGACAGCAGAAATGATATTTGGAAGCAACATACACTAAGCCCATGTGACAACACAAGGCAAAATTACATACCAATCAGAAACTACTGTAGATGAGTTATTAGGGCAGACAAGTAAGAATGACAGGATAACATGTTACTCAAGTTTGCGCGATACAACCAACTGCTATATTGGTATGTGAACGAGAACAGAAAGGTTATAACTGGTATACAACCACACAACAAGGCCAGTCGCTTAACAACTACTGCTGTGGGTACCGTGAAAGCTCTGTTCCTGTAGTTTGTATGGGTGACTACGAATATTACGGAACTTTTTCTCTACCAAGTCCCAACAAATGCCGTCTGTTTATTCAGTGTCACCTTTAATCCAGAGGCAGTCGTGAAAACATTGCAATCTCTCCAGAATAACAGTGTTTCGGAAAGCAACAAGGTCTGACCAAATGTATTTAAACGCTTGCTTCTACCAAAGCAGTATATGTTGCTGCATATTTTCGTGTCTGTTTGACTACCATACACTCCCATCATTGTGGAAACGTGGAATCATCACACCGCTATACAAAATAGGCAAGAGGTAGGATCCAGCGGAATACAGACCTAGTTCGCTCCTACCTGTTTTACTAAAGGTGACGGAATCCGTAGTCGCAGAATAACTAAAACGATAGTTTGAAAGTGCGAATGATTTCCAATGTCTAACACGGTTTCAGAAGAAGACGAGGTCGCGTCAACAACCTATTTCTTGCCCGGAGTTAATGGACCAGTGCAGCTGATGTAGGATTACTCATAGATATATTTTCCATTGTATTCGATAGGGTCACTCATTTTGTTCTCCTACAGAAGCTTGCTGTCAGTGCTATCAACGGTTACCTGCTTACCTGGTTGAAAGATTATGAACAACACCGGACCATTAATGTAAGCATAGTTAACCTTCACTCCGAAAGCTTGTGCGTTTCCAGCGGTGGACCTTGAGGATCCGTCCTCGGCCTGATCCTGCATTTATTTTACATAAAGGACCACCCAGGAAACATCTAATCTCAGATGTAGATATTTGCATATGATGCTAAAATATAGAAGGCAATTGGTTAAACCCCCAGACCGTGCTTATCTCCAGATCGGTCTGGACCAGATTAACGAATGGGCAGAAAGGAAATAACTCCCACTAAACGGTGCAATGCGCTACCAGCTAATGGTGCGTAGCAAGTTCAGCAACGCATATTTTTTGTGGCAGCACATTTTGCAACAAGTGACTACTGAATAAGAGTTATGCGTAATCGTCCAAGTCAGTCTTGGTCATTTGTTCCAATGGTCAAAAGTAGCAAAGATGATGAACTTGAACTTGAGAATTTTAAGACAAGCTCTCGGTACCGTAGAACAATGGACAGTACAATTGTTGATAAACACATCTTTGTCCCCTGGTTGAATATGCGATTTAGGCGTGTTGGGCGTGGCCAGAAACAGATATTCTTCTCGTGGAGCAATTGCAAAGAAGGACTACCATGGCAACAGTGGACCATCCGTCTCAGCTACGAACTGCACCTTCGTTTGCTTGGTGTCTTCTCCTCGTCCTCATACGACGGATACTGACAGAAAACGTGCACGCATGTGCATCACTGCTAACCCTAGCCTCGTGCAAACAATGCCGAGGCTATAAAATAAAACTAATAACACAGCATGCCCCTTTTGATTGTAGGAAGTAATCTTACTTTTAAAACCTGTTTACACTGGAATTCACTAACAACACATGTGGTGAACTTACCAGAACTTAAGATGTTCGTGAGACTGCTAGGCTTTTATCTTAGTGCTAAAAGCAACACAAAAGTATGAAAATTTGCCATGTCTTTATTGCTGATGATTCACATTCCACGTTGGAAGTGTTTGGTTTTATTATTCGCATGCATTTTCCATCCTGTTGGTCATGTAAATTTATGCTTTTTATCCCATAATACACTAAGCAAGTAATGCACTTCTGCAAACCAGGATTCCTAACTCTACAATTGTCTCCTTCCAAGGCTTCGAAAGTGTGTCACAAATGCATCCGAACTCATCCGGTGAGTCTAAATCCACGGTAACGTCCTTGCTTGCCTAAGTTCCACGGTATGGCAGCATGAACACCATGACCTAGTTTTTTGAAAAATTTAATTACTCCGTTCAAGGAGCAGATCCAGCAAATGCCCTTTCAGGCGCACTCTATCAGCGAGTACTTTTGCTCACAATTTACGATGCTGTGCGACATGTTTTATAATTCATCGACAACAGTCGTGCTCATCCTGTTTAAGCATCGTAAAATTATAGCTCAGGTGTATTTGAGCGATGTCAAAAAGTACTCAGCCCCACGAAGAGTCCAAACATTTTAAGAAGAAAGGCTTTTAGTAGCAATAATTTAAAATGTCGGTTGTTTTCCATACTCTTTATCGGTGAAGGTTGCAGTAAGGAAACATTTATCCGAAGAGGCATACATTTTACCCCGTTTCATTGGTGCCGGAAACGGTAACTTGAAAACAGTTAACAGAGACATAAACGGAGCAGGTAGACAGTCCGCCACATTCCAAAAATCCTCAGCGTGCGCTTGCGTCGCGCTTCTGGCTGAATTTGAGAAGCGAGTGAGAAATGATCGGCCAGCAACAAATACCCGCCTGCTTCAACGGAAGCGAACTATTCCGTCAATATGAGTAACCCGTGCAGCGGGATTCACTCACGCCGGCGGCAAACCAGCGGCAGAATAATGAGTGACCTAGACCTCCTAAATTAGAAAGCTGATCTATTCTGCTGAGTTACGTTGTCTACCGAGTTCTGGCCTTTTGTGTTTCTTCCGTTGGCTGCGCTCGTGCCCGGGCAGCCAGACAGTCGCCGTCTCACATGACAGGAAAGCGAGCAGAACAAACATTGGTAAATGGCAGAGAGCAAAGAGAAAGAAGCAGTGGTACAACGGTTGCGACTCGAGCTTCAAACGAACGCAGCATGGCAGTTAGCTCCGAACAACTGCAGGCAGTATTGCAGCATTTCAAAAATTCACAGAGGCAGCTGATCGAACTTCTATCAAGAAAATTTAGACACGCAAGTAGAATGGAAATCTGATAAGGTTTTCATCCCAACAGTTCACAAACTACATGGCAGAGCCTAGTCCGGAAAAGCGCCAGACGCGTTTCGCCCTATTGGGGCTCGTCAGTGGCGCACATTCCCTCGGTCCTCTAATGAGGATCGAACCCATGACCGCTAGAGGCAGATGCCAACTAGCCAGCAGCTAAAGCCACTAAGCCATGGGGGACGTTGGCTAGGCTACATAATTTGCAAACTAGCTGGGATAAAGCACCACCTATCTACCACTGTCACAGACAGTGGTTAGCCTGCAAGTTGATGACGTCCTCTCACTAGACGCTACATCTATAGCATTTGAAACTAGGAGGGGCAATTTGATTTTATAGTACTCATTAGTAGCAGGATTTTAGTTGCCTCTTCTAGTTTCAAATGCTATAGATGTAGCGTCTAGTGAGAGGACGTCATCAACTTGCAGGCTAACCACTGTCTGTGACAGTGGTAGATAGGTGGTGCTATATCCCAGCTAGTTTGCGAATTATGTAGCCTAGCCAACGTCCCCCATGGCTTAGTGGCTTTAGCTGCTGGCTAGTTGGCATCTGCCTCTAGCGGTCATGGGTTCGATCCTCATTAGAGGACCGAGGGAATGTGCGCCACTGACGAGCCCCAATAGGGCGAAACGCGTCTGGCGCTTTTCCGGACTAGGCTCTGCCATGTAGTTTGTGAACTGTTGGGATGAAAACCTTATCAGATTTACAACTGAAATCCTGCTACTAATGTGTACTATAGAATGGAAACCGCAAATAAAGCTAACATTTCAAAAGATTATTTCAGTATGCCAGAGGTTGTTCAAATTGATTCATGGTAAAAATATGGTTGACAATTCGGAAGTCAGGGAACAGCTAAAATTCTGTCATACTGCCACTTCAAAACCTGATGTGCCCATCATACCCAAGAATTCAAGGTAATAATCAACGGCAGTCGTATTACGCATGTCAATGGACGCCACGCAGTCATACTCCAATATAGTCCAGAATGTTACAAAATTACCAGTGCTGCCCTGAAACTCAATTCAGTCACTAAACCAGTAACCAGCGCAACGCGCCTTCAGTCCAGTCGGGCAGAGAGGCATTGCATTATCATGGGGGGAAAAGTGGACAGGGAGCGTGCGTCATTTCAAAATTAGGAACTTGGTGTACTTACTAGACTTCCGAGGATCGAGGATGTGGTCGACAGGAAGAGTGATCTGCAGAAACGGTTAGGCCATCCGTAACGTAACGTTAGGAAATGAGAAATGGGTCAGGCAAACCAAGCAGCTGAGGCGGAATAACTGCTAGACTTAAAGTCCTCAATAACCGTCATCCCTAACTAGAGATATCCTGCTAAACATCTTTTCTTTTGAATACGAAGCTTGATGGCTTCCTGAATCACAACATAAGATGCAAGCAGCAAATAACGCACAATACAAACCGGCAATAAAGCAGGGACGACCACCATGGCTGCAAGTTGATCCTTAAGCGATAACATATGAACGAAGCCGAGTTCGAAAGGTACGATGGCAGATTCAAATCCGAAGGGTAAATAGGCGTAAGTGGAGCATGTAGGCTGTTAGCTACATGCAAAAATCCTTAGTGGGCGCGTGCCAAGAGCTTTGAGCATTCCGCTGAATTCGTGAGCCGAGTGATAAATGATCGGTCAGCAAACACTGCCCTGCGTCAACAGAATCGATCTAATCTGTCAATATGATAAATACGTATAGCAAGATTCATTCACCCTGGCTGAAAAACAGACGCAGAATATTGAGTAACCTAGACCTTCTTAATAGGCATGTTTCGGTTACCAATAAATATAGTTGATCCATACGGTAGATTTACTCTGTCTATCGAGTTCCGGCCTTTTGTATTTCTTCCGTTGGCTGGGTCAGTGATTGGGCAGTCAGACATTCGCAGACACACAAGGCATCAAAGGAAGCAGAACAACCAGTAGTCAGTAGCTGACAGAAGAGGGAAATAAACAGTGGTACAACAGTGGCGACGCGAGCTTCAAACGAATGCAGCATGGCAGTCAGCTCCGAACAACTGCAGGCAGTTTTGCAGCAGTTCGAAAATTCACAGAGGCAGCTGATGGAATTTCTATCACAAAATTAAACATTCAAGCTGATTGGGGGATTGCAAATGAAGCTAACATTTCCAGAAATTATTTTAGTACACCAGAGGTTGTTCATCTTGAATAATGGTAAAAATATGGTCGCAAATTCGGAAGTTAGGGAAGAGCAACACTTCTGCCACAGTGCCACTTCAAAACTGATGTGCCCATCAGACCTAAGGATGCAAAGGTAGAAATCAACGGCAGGCAAATTACACATGTCAACAGACGCTAAGTAGTACTGCAATCTGGTCCAGAATGTTGCAGAACTACCAGTGCTGCCCTGGACCTGAAATCAGTTACTAAATCAGTATCCAGAGGAACGTGCCTTGCTCCAAACAGGACAGAAAAACACTGCATTTATCTTACAAGCGTTATCATGCGACGTAACATCCCACGCACAACACTTACACGTTGCTAACAAATATAAACTAGACGTATGAAAAAGACCGGGTCGTGTCATCATGTTCAGGGTAGGCTGCACTTTTGGACGCGAAGCACCGGTTCATTCCGGTTTACTGCGAGCGCCTCAGCAAATCGCAGACGCCACGAATTGGTATGACGCTGTAGAATTTTGAATGAAGCGTTTATCTCCACCAGATGACCTGAGGTCAATAAGTGCCTGGCGATTAAAATAACAGTGGCTTGTGTGCAAATGCTGTCTGACTTCTGCTATCTCGCTTTGAACTCGTTTCGGCAAGTGCTCTTTTATGCTGGAACTTAGGGTCCTATCAATTCTGCCTAAGTGCCATGCTCCGCATTTACACACGAATTGTTACTATTTACTGGTTGAAAGCAGCAATAAGAGATACCTCTGTGTGGCTGCATATGATGTCACTTAGAGACAAAGACCTGATATGGTGGAGTGCGCTCGATACATTTTATATTGGCAAAGTTTTTGTACAGGAATCTTTAAATTGCGACACCGACTTTGCCTCAACTACGTGCTGCGGCAGATTGTTCCATACATCTGGCACTCTGCTTTCGAATTATCGTTGATGAGCGACCCGCATCAGATCCAGTACTATTTGCTTGTACCGGTGACATTATGTGCTGCTTAAAATGCGCCGATGAAGCAGCGGCCTCAAACTGACGTAATGACCCAGGTGTAATATCCCGTGGATCATAGTGATTTCAATCCTCAGTCGACGATAAGCTATGATGTAGCACCGTAGTTTATTACCCCGCTCATCCTGCGGCACATTTCGTATATTGGGAATCAGCCTGGTGGCCACATACTGCACTCGCTCTATATTTTCTACTTCCCCCCGGTGATAGTACAATACACCGGAATGCCATCCTCTACCGTAGGTCGTATTATTGTGACTGAGGCGAGTGGTCATCTTGTTGGACAAAGATTGGAGCTGCGCCTGAGCGCCCATATTATACGAACGCTGTTTTGGTAAAGCCTATTTGTGTTGTCCATGAACCTAAGGTCGTAGCATGAAAATACACAGTGGTCTGGCACGAATGGCGCGGGATGCAATGGTTGATCTGCCAACGTGTAGTTTCCACTGTGCTTAAACTTACTCAGCCTAATAAATTGCGACTTGACCAGGCTGATCAGAAGACTGAGCTCTGCAGACCACCTGAAGAGGCAGTCGAGGTCCTACTAAAGCAGGTCACAGTCGCTGGGTGCGCCGATTACTCTCCACACCTTCAAGTCATCTGTGAACAACGCATAAGTTGAATGGACTAGCTGGCGCACCGACATCTGCTCAATTGCAAATACGGAAGAGAATTACGCCGCCAATGCGGACGCACAATTTGTGCACGGACTTAGGGGCTGGCCATCTAAGCCTTTTAATTCTGGCAGATTGCCTGCAATCCTAAAGTGTCGTTTCACGTAGAGAAAGGTCCTCTTGCGAGCAGTTTTGCAACGGTTGCAAGCTGCGCTTCGAAGCTTCTACAAATTTTGTTTTCGCGTTTTGCAGAGATTTCGTTGTATCTTGTACGCCTTGTAATCCTCGTCAAAGCCAGTCGGCGTACGGGTGGACGTCCTCGCGGTATACTCAGCCCAAGCGCGACTAGTGGTGGTCGCGCGGCAGCGAAGCGCCTTTACGGCGTACAGCTGATGCATTATTATTAATATGATTATTACTATTATTATCAAAGCCAGAGAACACGAATTTATTCCATTGTCTGCGTCGACGTCGTGCCAGTTTGCTGTAATACTTGTCGAAACAGTGTGGACTGACTGGCCCAAATTTCCGATAAATGGGTTACACATCGGAAGTCCAACTAATTCACTGCCCATTTACTGATATTTCAACGGGTTTCGACAGACAAATCATCCGGCAACGATCAGTCAATTTGGCTCGCTGCTCGAGTGAGGCCAGTAAAGTCCGCCTTCTAATAGTCGAACGCTGGCTCTAGTGGGGGAGAACACGGCAGCGACAGTTCCAAGCTGGCTATTGTCATCGAGTGGTCACTCGCTCCCAGGCGCTCCAACACGTGAATTTCATGCATACGTTACTCTCAGCTGGTCAAAAGCAGGTCTATTTATGATGGATTCGCGCGCGTACTTATGCGACTCGGTTGCTTACTGTGCTGGGTGAACTTAATTTCAAATCTCAAATCCGCAAACTTCCTCTCGACTTCACAACTGCCGGGAAGGACCCTAACCTCAGGTCACTCTATTCGGGGTAAGTTAAAATCACCCATGAGTACGAACAGCGGATGACTGAGATGGTTGTGAACATGTGGCAACCAGTCCAATCAATGACTCAGTGGATTGCGACATACCATGTCCACGAGCATCTGGCAGCAGATGAGGTAAATCGAACATCAGAACTGCTCACATCGACTACCAGCGCTTCTGCAGATGCTCCCTAGTATCCCACCTAAGCGTGACCTTATGTAATGCGAAACGCCACCGCCATCATTTGATGGTATATCACAGCGGAAGCATGAGTAGTCGCTGGTTTCCTCTTCTTGGGCGGTTACGCTGTTTAACCATGTATCAGTAATGCGTAATACATCTGGCCGCTGAGAGGTTACAAAGTAGCACAGCTCATTGCTTTTGTTTATCAGGCTGCATACGTTAGTAAAGGCTACGTGCAGGCCGATGTAGGAACAGCTGGGTGCGCTTAAAGCAACAGAAACCTGTTGATCCGGATTCCCGGAGGAATCCTTGTGACTACCCAAAAACTTTACAATACGGAGATTTGTATCTCAAGTGTCCAGGCGTCGCTTTAGTTTAGTCATCGCAGACTTGAGTCGCTCTCTGTCTGCTGGGTCTAAGTGGATCGTTAGACCTTTCAACCTATTAAGGCAGGACAATAGTAACTTAAGACTTACATCTTCAACAAAATTCAACCTTATCGGTCGACCTTTGCTCTCGTTTCACTTTCCGAGAAAACCGATCTGTTTCACTTTCGGCCTGTCTTCATCCACGTTGAGCAGTCTTGCGAGCAGTGTTTGCAAAACCTCGACGTCATGTACATGGCGCACCTGAGGATTGGAATTACATGATTCAAGTGCGTGAAAGACCATGAGGCTGCAGCTCCTCAGGTCGCTGTGGCTTGTTCTTTTTTTCTTTGGTATTTACCTATTCCATTCGTTATCACCAATTTGCTTATTGCAAATTAGAGCTTAACTGTCAACTAAAGAAATCGTAAGCGTTGAAGCCGAGTTTGCCGGAGCGCTAGCACTTTGATTTAGTGATACTTTCGCTAACCTACTTGGTGCTGGCTGTTACGTTGACTGTGGTGCAGGACAAATCGAGCTGCTTGCTCTCCTCTTCCGCTTGTCAGGATATTCGGCTCCTTTACGTCAAAGCTTAGACTGACATGGCTTACAAAGTATCCTCAAAACGTCGTGTTGAATGCCTAAATTACCCGAAATTGGTTCACAGATATACCAATAAACGAATGATGAAATTTTACGCTGCATAAACTGCATGTACTCGCATTTGCCCAATGACCAAGGACTTTGTAGCAACTACCAATGTGTATCTGTTTTGCCATTTCAAAATTGGTAACCTTTTATACGGAAAGATCTGGGTAATGCAGAATCCCTGAAAACACAATAAAATTGTACACATAGTTATGATGAAGTAATTCAAATTCACTACTCTGAGTGACGTACACAAATATTTATCGGATAAAACGATTCTAACAATGTAAACATTGAGGTAAACCGGCTTTACAATGACAAGAGTAAAATACGACTAAGAAGGTGCTATCCACAGTGTTATATACAGTGAGACTTGGTTCCGACAGGCAGATTTTTCTTTATTAGGGGTAGCAGAATCGTGTGACTTGTGTAGATGATTGTAAATTCGATTGCATCAGCAGTGCTCTGTGTGTTAGAGACCGGACGCCTGGTGGTACTCAGATTAGCCATGCTATTTTTAAAAGACAGTCCTAATAATGTATTCATCTTAGCTACGGTTAGTACCGGGTCACGCATTTCGCTAGGCTAGCTTTGATTTTTCATGAATCTCTAAAGCTATCCGTTTGCAAATAGTGAATTAGTAATCAGCTCTAGTTCAACCGCTAGACAAGCGATCGAACACATACGTCTGGCAAGACAAAATATGGTCTACACGAGCATCCGTGTTAAATGCATTGGTGTGAAACTAGTGAAATGCAAGTACTGGCCGGAACACGTTACACTGTAGACCTGCGCTTGTGGGATAACCTTCTATATAAACATGTAATTTTTCTACTCATTGCGTTGCTGACCATGGACCGCACACGAAACTCCCCAGCCAAGCTTATTCTGATATCCATCTCTACAAAATGGCGCAACATATAAAGTTAACTTGCCACTTGGAAACTTATTAACCTTCAAATTGCTAGATATTGCAATAAGGATTTGCAGGAAATGCCCGTAATTTATTATCCAAATTTTGTAAGGTTTCTACTTTCGTTTTCCAACATTGGCCATTGAGTTTCTATGATATACAGCTAAACATTTCCACAAATACTTATCTCTTAGGTGTCCACAATACGGAGCAATCTGAAACGACATGTAAATTCCGTCTGAATGGAGCAACATAGATATTTATTATAAAAATGTATTTAACCTAATGGTAGGATGCTTTCTGAACGGTTGATAATTCGGCACCTCCTGTTATTCACATGACGTTCGTACAGTTCGCTGACAGACAAATTCTCAGCATGCGATTTCTGTATGATCAAACTGACAACAGTGCTGCTGGTTGTTCTTCGAAACGTCAGATTGTGCAGACGAAATTAATGCGTGCCAACGAGTCTTAATGTGGCGCTATTTTTCCAATAAAGTAGTGATTACCTAAGTTTGGTGGAGTGCTTGTCTTCAATGCTTTTTGAATCTTATTCTTCTGAAGCTCTCCTATGAATTTACAGAAGCCCAGTTCATTAGCAAATATAAGTGTAAGCGATAGTATTATTTCGGTATTTCTTCTTCGGCCTAATGCCTATAATGCTGCTCTCAATCAATCAAACAATCATTTAGCATAGTGGGTTTGTTAAAATGCGTATAAAGTCTCAGTTTACCGAACGTCAACCATCGCTAATAATCTGGTCAACTTCTGTGCTTGCATGCGATTTAGCCGAGTAAAGATCCCAAGTTAAATGGGCCAGGGCAACCGTAAGGCATGAATAGATCGCTTCGGACTGCACCGGTTTATTTGGTGCAAACGAACTGTGACAGCTTTATCGTCCTTCAGTATCCGTCTTAACTAGTACCTAATAACATGTTCGGGGTATTATGGATAATTTTACGTGCGTCGGCTTGTTTAGGGCTGTGCTCTTTGTCAGTGAGGTGGGCAGCTATGGAGGAGTCACACGCTATTCTGATACCAGCCGCTAAAACTCCTGGACTATATTCTTTCACTCTCTCGAAAAGAAATCTAATAGTGCTACCAAGGTAGCTTGCTCCAAAGAAGAAAGCTAATACATAGACGGAAGTAGGGTTGATGGGAGCTGTTCTGCTATCCTTGAGAATGAGCTTTACCATCGGTTTGCCTTTGAAGTATGTATAACAGTGCTATCGAGAAGCTGTGTCTGTGCTCCTTAAATAGAGGACGAGTTGTGATTACGGTCGCGAATTTCAATTGTACGGGAGCTGTAAGGAAAATAATTTTCTTTTGGCGGTTAAAAGCACTGGTAAGTAGTTTCGCTGCTCCATGTGGACGTTTCTGATGAAATCTGGATAAACCATTTTCGCGGCATCCTACTTAATAATTGTAGTTCTACTAAATATGTAACATGCGAGTAGATTCGGCTTTACTGACAGGATTAGTGAATAAATCCTGTTACAATTTCATTTGAACAAATATGTGTACGTTGGTTTTCTGGCCATTCCAAATAACTTTGCTATATGCATGAGGATGTACTATCTTTTTACCGAATATCTTCAATCCCACGTCAGAAAAGTAAAAGCAACTGTTTTATTCTACCTACGCAGTAAGTTACATAGCTAAATGGGATCGGTTACAATTGTCGATAAATGCTTCGATATGCTGAGTAGGCTGAAGAGTCATATATACATCATCAACATAGCTAGGCTAGAAGTTAAAACTTGTGATGTTTATGCTTAAACACTATTATTCAAACATATACTTGTAAATAACAGCCGGCCCAGCCCAGGCGGATAATTCATGGTCACCCCAATTTGCCTCCGTTAAAACTGCCATTAAATATAGATTGGACACTGGACGTCCATACGTACAAACATTCCCTCAACGATACGTGCGTAAGCCCATATTTATCCCAGCTCCATCAACGTATTTGCAGAAGTAATTTATTGTCTCAAATATCAACACGATTGTGAACAATGAGGCGAAATCCAAAGAACACCTGGTCAGACCCAAGGCTTTCACCTCTTCTTTTGCGCCTACAATTTCAAAACGATAAATCAGACTGTGCGCAACTATCCGCTTTCGGGAAGGCACAAATATATTAACTAGCCACGTGGCGGTACAATGGTATATGGTGTCCTTCATATCGAAAACCGGTCACCGTGAAATATTTATCTTATGCTTTTTTGGGTAGATCGTAGTCAGATTAACCGTACCTACAGGGAGCACCTACTCAAAAAGCTCTTTAGTAATATGAACCTAAATGTATAGCTTCGTGATGTGATCCGAATTTTGGCCATCGGATTTTTTATACATGTATTTCCCGCCTAATCTCTTGGACAACTTTGTCGATTCCACCAGTATAGCGTTCGTTTTATCAAGACAGTCCAAATATTCCGTAAGTAACTAACCAAATCCTTTCCTTGTCTAGAAAGCAGGACATCTTGATCGCTAGCAAGGAGAGTGAATGTCTGAATGTGCTCTTCTCCCACGGATGTTGTTTGGTATCCGTTCGCTACAATATTGATAACAGGCTATACTAGTGATGACTATATCATGGTAGTGTAAATTGGGATGCGGGACTAATTGTGAGTTCTGCAAGAATACGTTTTCTTATTGAGCCTCATTCGCTATTCCGTTATGTATTATTTTAATAAGGCAGAAATTGGCCATGGTCGCTTTGTTAAAAAAACAATTGGGCACGTTGCAAACTCTTAAAGCTTACCAAAAAACGACCAAGAAATTACGAGTTCAAAGCGCTTTGTAAACAATCGTTCGGAATAATAGTTTGATAACATTTGGATCTTGGCAAAAGCTCTTCATCAGACTAGGTGAATCAGTGTGCAATCAGCGAATATTTCATAGCAGACGAAAACTGTGTTACCTGAGTCTTGAGCGACCGTGTGATTGCAATCATAGTTTGTGTTGTTACTTCAGTTGGTTCAGTCACAGTAAAGATATTCCCGATGTTCCTTTCGGTGAATCAAAAGTCTGGTAGAGTTAGGTAGACGACACTGTCATACTTGTTAAACCGGACAAGAAGGGCTATTTGCTTGATCACTTTAACTAAATTGATGATACATTTTACTGTTGAGTTGGAAGGTTTAACGGAACAATATCATTCTTTGACTGCCTGGCTCACAGGGATAGGGAAAATATAAAGTCGAGCATATATTGCAAGCCAAAAGCTACTGCCGGCGTTCCTCACTACACTTCGGGTCATCCGAAGCTGGTTTATGCTGGCAGAGCTTCAGCGCTGTTCTGAAAGTCACAAACCCTGTGCACAATGGAGGAGGACAAAAATGCCCCGCGGAAAATAATAGGAGGCAAACTATTAGGTAACTTTCCCTACGGCGGCTAGTCAAACGCCAGTTACAAAAAGTGCTAAACGGACAGTCAATAGCCAAAACGGAGTGGACAGGGACAGTAGCAATTTAGTACAAGGTAGGCTTTTCTGAGGCTATTCGGAAGGTAGTGTACAAGGAAAATATTAGTGTGATGTACCAGGGCGGTTAAACGCTACGTCCGGCGCTGATGTACTTAAAAGTCCCCCATCCCAAAGATATGACGGCTAACTATGTATCCAAAGGTTAATATAAGGACTGTACACATGTATACATAAGCCAAACTGCGAGAGAGTTAAGCCCACGAATTTCAGAGCACAGGAGGCGCATTGCAATACCACCGACAAAAGAGTTTGAATACCATGCAGTCATAAGTACACGGTCGTGGCTGTGCATATGTAAGACACGAGTCACCAGATGGCTTTAGATAACTTAGTGGTCAACTCCCCAGCAGTGAATAGAATGAAGTAGAATTCTCTAGTACGTGGCCAGCTATCTTACGTCTGCCAACCTGACAGGCCTCAGTGCGCGGATCAGATTAGAAAGTGCAAGTTGACTCTCATTATTATCACTGTCGTCTTATCCATCAAAGCCATGAAGCACAAAGGAACAGCTGGATTATTCCAACTATGGTAGAACAACTTGAGGTAACACAAAAACTGTGACTGCAATGACACCTTGGCTCAAGTCTTGATTAAATTAGTTATCGCCCCTGTTTACTATAAAATTCTACTCCAATTGCTCGCTGATTTACCTGGTCTGACGAAGCTCTTGCGTCAAGAGCCATAAGTTATCAACCTACTATAACAACCGATTATTTCTAAACCTATCTAAACTCGAGTATGCCGGTTTCATAAAGTTGACTGAGAGTATAATATTGTAAAGTATCTGAAACTAGAGGTTAGGAAAACAGCCTTAAACATCGGCCCCTCAGGTAATCAGAATGAAGATTGACTAATTTCATATGATTTTATTTGGCTTGTTGGCAAATCGGATCTTAGATATACTTACTAGCATAGTTTTAACTTCCTGTTCCGAGGTATTTCATTACCAAATCAACAATATCCGTATCAAACTTCATAAATACTATTTATTCTACACCGAGATATTTCCTAAAGCCCGCGCGTGATATCTGTGTGCTAATCTGTAGTTTCTGACTGAGTGAACGCATTAAGCTGATTGGCATACCTTTCTTTTCTAATCGTTTCAGCGTCCGTGGTGCCACATGCAGGTAAGCTATTGCTAGCCGTGCACAACATTTCACTTAAAATTCAATGAGCAGTAAAACTTTATACCAAATTCATATACGTGTCGCAAATTCACCTGAGATAACTACCAATGTGAGCTCGCATTTAGTATATTGCGATTTTAAATAACGTACTTTTTATATTTCCCGAGGGGCTGAATATATTTCCTAAATATTGTACTTGTGATGCTGTACTAATATATACTCTAAAATGAGCACATTCAGGAATATCATGAGCAATGCTGCACTATCCCGAAAAGTATATTTCGCAGACCAGAAATGGATTTTCACATTTGGTGTCCGGATACAACGCTATTAATTTCCTTTGCTACCGGAAATGTCTCAACCGATATATGCTACAACTAATGGACAACTTAATTATGCACAATATTGACTGTAGGGTTGCGCAATGCAATTGTTTCTGTTGAATGACTTTATAAAGAAGTGCGAATTATTCGACTACAGATCTGCACTGTTTATAAAATTAATCGCCCGTTAAAGTAAATAAATACATATTTATTACTTTGCTCACGTTGCACAGATCATATATGGAACGTATTTCATTGAAGCATAGTTCATATTTAGAATGGAGATTTGCGATAATATGATAATATGCGCAATAATAAGGATTGTATTGGACAAATTAAATGCAGTTGCTTGCGAACCTCTGAATAAAATGAAGTCATACGACATCTCTGCAACAACCCTGCTTATGTTCTCGAGATCAGTTTGCAACACTAAGTTTAAACTAACTATATGGTTTATCAGCTAAATTAGAAAAAGGAATTATTTAGACCGTATGCTTGTTTCTATAGAATTCCCCTCTATTATATTTATTGCAATGTATGCTCCCTGTCTCTTCGTTGCTGCTTAGAAGCTGGCTACCTCTTTCACTCGCTTGGTCTGCTAACAAATGATGCCCACCTTTTCGTGCAAAGTAAGTCAAGCACGCGTTCATTTTTTGTTTTAATTTCGACTTTTCTTCTGTGCGTATCCATGTAACTTGTGCTCAAAACCCACTAACCAGTCTCATGGTACTTGTTTCGAAACCAAGCGCACTGAGCAAACCACACGAACCACTGAGATGGTTCGATAAGTTCATACTAATGTGCCTCGCGACATTGCGAAAACGAACATCCGTGAAATGGCAAAGCCTCACTCAGGGTCATTTCTCTGCTGTAGCGGTTAATAAAATACCGGCGCATCTATGATACTCTATTAGTACATATGCATCGTGATATGGTTTTCACCTACACCAGGTTGTTTTAATCAAAACAAGTAGAGCGATTTTGAAGGTAGCTCTCATGCGCCAGACAAAGGTCAGATGTGATGTCGTTACTAACCAACAAGGTTCATTTACTTTTTTACCTTCCTATATACCTTAAATAGGACTAGGAATACAATAGCTGATTTAGGTGATATTTTTGCACTGCCTTTTGTATTAGAAGTAAAATATAGATATGAAAGTTCCGATTTGTAAGCAACATTTAACACGTATAAGTCAACCATCAGTTTGTCCGAAAGGATGATGATTCGTGCAAACCCGGCCGTCCCCGTTGGGCTGTAGACTACAGGCAACCAGCTTGTCTCATAATCTTGCTGCGCGGGTTCGAATCCGCGTGGAGGCGGGTTTCCTCGCGGTTTACTCACACATAGTGCGACTGGTGGTGGTGGCGCGGCAGCGTAGAGCCGTTACGGCGCACAGTTGACGCATTATTAACCATCAGTTTGTTCGTCAATAATAAGCCAAACTTTAAATCTATTAGACAGCTGGATAGATGTCACACTTGTCCCATATAAATACTTTCTCGTAAATAGATATACATACTATTGATCACTCGTCAAGTACAAGCAGTGCAATACCAGACAGTGTTGTAACTACTAAAGCAAACTCTATGATATGCATGTTACAATTCACGATAGCAAACTACGGTTCATTGTACACGCCGACGCATTATACGTAAATGTTGAACTTAAAGTTAGGCTGACTTGACTGAATACAAATTCGGTCGAATGGCACATGTACAAAACGTTAGGTTTCGACAAGCAATTTTTGTAGTGGATATAATCGCGAATGAATGAGCGATGAAACTTCCTGGACGTCTACATACTTCAGTAATAAAGTATTTTGGTGTATGACGATTCAGAGAAATTAATTGCTCTTTGTCTAATAATGGTTACTGCTAACAGTTGGAACTGTGTTACTACCTGACGTAGGTTGGTTTTAAAACTGGGTGCGAAGTTATTTTTAAAAAGTTTGGTTTCGGTAAACTACCGGCATCCAAACACTTTTCTCAGGTTTTGCCCTGCAGTAGGCATCAACAAGTATGCATAAATACGTTAGCAATGTTAAATTATTTGATTCCTATAGTCTGTTTCCAATGGTTATTTATATGTTAGTCAAATTTTATACATGAAACGTTTGTACATTCGTTTCAATATCAGTGTTGGAAGAACTCAATGAAAAGAACTACAAGACTCTGGTGAAACTCCTTAGACACCACCACTGTAAGTGTATACAACTATTAACAGTAAAAACTTTTACAGCTTCTGTTAGGATTACTTGATGCTGCAGTATTATTTTAATTTCTGCAGTCACCCGATGCAATATATGCAATAGCGGTATAACGTCATCTGTACTCGGATTTAACATAGAATCTAGCCAGCGTAAATACTGAAGAACGTGCACGGCGTAATCTGTAAGCTTCACTCGCTTTTTCTTATACAGCTTCCTCACTAGCTGCGGCAGATTACGACGCAATGCTACAGACTTGGATGCAGATTGCCATAGGTATGTTTAGTAACTGATGATTTGTTCATGCTTTTCTCAGACGGTAACAGTCCGGCATTTTAAATGTAGTGGATCAAATTAGAAGGTAGAAGTCGAAGGCAAACAAAAGGGGAACGTTATAGTTGTTACATAACTTAGTATTGCTTAGAGCCCCATAATTTTTATTAGGGGAATGCAGCGAAATCCCATCTTAACCTTACAATGCTAGCAAAAAGCCATGTCAACTGCGCAATCGCATTCAAGTATAATTGTAGCCTTTATTTTATAGTTTTTTCTATTGGCTTACAAGCAACGTGCATTTTTCATTTATTTGGAAAATATTTCACTCACAGTTTCGCATTTATTGTTGTATAAACTGGAAGATAACTAATAAGATTTGACAAACACCGGTTACCCAAAAGTGTTAAACTTTAACGTAAACTGCTGCAATGGTCAGATGAATCGACGATAAAATATGTTGTTTTTTCTTAAAACATAAATAAAACTTTAATTTTCAATTTTAGTCGTTTTCTGGTGAGTATAGGAACGTCTACCTTATTTTAAACTAATCGATATATTGAGTAAAATCTCTTTTATCATTCCAAGCGCATCTCAAGTTATATGGCATGAGTTAACTCAAGATAATATGTTAGTTTGCCGGCCAGTTAACTATTCTTTGTAAGGTCCTTAGTAACGTTATTAGTTAAAGCTAACGTTATATGATTTGGTCCAAGAACTTGCTGTTTCAAACTTTCCCTCATCTATGCACTCTGTAAATATAAATTCGACCCAATACTTCTTTCGTGTTAGGAACCACATCAACGTCATCTTTAGTTCTGTTAACCGTGTCGGTCAAAATACCACTAAGTATTCATCCATAAAAAAGGATTTAGCGTAGAATTTACTGAAGACTAAAAGCGGTACGTTAAGTTCTGTAATCCACTACAAATATCCGTATACTATCATCGTGGTCAAAATTATAAAGGTATGACATGAAATATGAACAAGTTGCAAATTTATGACTTTCAGGATCCGAGGCGCTCTCAGAAAATTTCCTCCGTCGAATGTATAATTTAGCTGGAGCAAACAGATGTAAGTTGCTTCAGGTCCGTGGATGTTTTTCAGTATTACAATTCCTATAAGGCTTTTAGATCAGTGAAATTATAATTTATAAGCAAATTCTTAAGAAACATCTTAGGATGGATAGGATGAAACATACAACTTGAAAACAGTGTGCTGATGAAATAACACGCATATTACACAATCACTTTAAGGTCTTCAGTAAAAGGCGTTTAAATAATTATTATTTCTTGGATATTAAGGAGTTTCTTATATAGTTTACAGTTTTTCTGCACTAGTGCATTATTGTTATATTCACGTACCTCTTAATATAACGTATTCATGTCAGTGTGACATTAAGTCATTTTGGAATTGTGATAATAAGCGATACATATATACTTGTGTTGCGATGGATTTCGAAATCTGCGCACGCAATGGGGGAATACTTTTTTGACATTCCAGTCGGCTGAACAGCGCTGTCAGCTAGAATTGAGATGTAATTTGATTCAGTTTTCAAAGCTGCTAGCAAGTATAGTCTACATAATTTTAAGGATTGAATACACCATTTTCAGATCACTCATTGAACGCTGATGACTCCAGCTGTGTATTCTCGAGTATTTAGTCTTATTTGATAAATAAGAGGCGACTGATCTTTAGCATTTTCCATTCCCTCATGTGACGTGATGTTGCTTTTGCCAGCGATTTGTAGCGTGGATGGGGTATTCTATGGATCGGCTTCGCACAAGCGTGGAAGATTCAGGTAGAAAATATTGCATTAACCAAGCAAGTGCCCTCCTCAGAAGACTTACATCTTATTTTCTTTTGCTGCTTCCATTTTAATCTGCATCAGGCAGCAGAGGTTTTCGTGCGCGATCACACTGATATCGTTCCCACGAGAAACACATGGCAGCATTTGTGAGCCTGGCATGTATTCGTGGCTGCTTTGATAGCACATGATCAGCACTTTGTAGTTGGCTGCGTTGCACTGGATCATGTTCCCAGTTGATCATATATCAGCTCTATGCAAAACACTACTTGCTTTTCCATTGTAGCGATGGCATACCACATGTTTAGACCATCAGTTAATCATGGGTAATTCAAGCAGAGCACTGACGCTGGAGCATTTATGCAGACATGAACGGACATTCGCAGATTAAAATGCATTGGATTGCACCACATGAACGTCGACCGGGTGGCATATGTGGCAGAGAAACCTTGCCTACATATGGCATCAAATAAGATGTTTGATTGTCAAACCCAGGAAAGGATCACTAAATCCACTTTTCGGAAGCTTACGAAAACAATTACAAGGATCCATTTGCTTTTGAGAAGTTCAGCTTGAAGTCATATAGGGAACATAAGCATTGTGTTATTCCATGCAACATGCATGTGCTGTCAGTATATTCCTGGTGAATGACATATTCTGGCAAATTCTGTGTTACTCCTGAGCAAGACTTTTGTTACCCTGATGTACCCGTATGTGCGCATCAGCGATAGTGGAATCTATGACTGAAAATGAATCAACATTCTATTCCCTGGCGAAGTCTAAGACGGTCAAATTTTATTAGGCCAATTTGCACTTCGGTTGGAGGAATAGATGTACGGACTACCTAAGTAAAGGGCGAAAATTCTTACGAAATCTATACGTTTCCAGGAACTGGGTTTCAGCTGCCGAATAGCGGAAAATTCGGCAAACTCTAGACTATTTTGGTAGTAACTCCAAGCATTCTGCTTTTAATAGAGCACGCAAGGCCGTAGAGTTACAGGGTAGCTTAAGACACTTTCTAACTATGCCATGAGGAAGTTAATCTTGAATCCTTACAGATTAGCTAGCATATTGGAGAACATGCATGCTATCGCAAATGGAGAAAGAGGTATTGGTTATTAAAACGGATAATTTGTCCGGTCTGTCCTGGTTAGACTTGCGTAGTAAAGTCCTAATTGCATGTTTTACTTGGATATTTTTTAGCAAATAACAGTCTTGGTGGTAATAATATTTTAACTATATCGACATCTACATTCACTCGTTCAACAGAAACAACATAAACAAGTTCATCAATATTGCGAAATTTTACCTTCAGTTGTGCGTCTGTAAAGGAGATTGAATGTTTTAAGCAGCGGCACGTCAATAAATAGTCAATGGTTGTCAGTGTTCTTGTATAGTTCACTTCGTGTTTTCTGCAAGCTTAGCTAACTCCAATGTTTAGCTTAAGAATGAATGAACATCGTTTAGCTTACGGGTTATAGCGTTTCCTCAACCAATCTCGTGACTGGTTAGAATGTGAAGGTGGCATGTCAATTGCCGAGATCAACGGGACCACAGAATTGTACACATTATGTAAGCTAGAGAGTCGGAGTGAATGTAGAAATCCTAATTTCAGGGGCTCAGATAGCAAGTTACTTATTAGAATATGGTATTCATTTTGTCGTATTCACGATTTTAATCCGTCCTTTTATGGTTTATAGTGATTCACTGAATCACACAGGCACATGGAAATGCTTTGCGGAATATCGTACAGTCATGAGAAGCAGTTCGATTTTTCATTAACTGGCGCATTTATCTATCCTGTAAAAGTTGTTCTTTTTATTTTCTTCGGAATACTTGGAATATTGAGAGCAGAAGGGAGATCTGTTGTCAGCTCTGTGGATTCCGAATGATCACAAGGTGGGTGCCGGCTGTCGGGAAGCGTTACTACCTCGAAAATCGTCAACTTTAAAGTAAGAGCATCAAGGACTTGCCATGTGCGTTAGATGAGTGTCCAGCAATCGCTCGAAACGTTCTCTGTGAGTCATTGGGGTGCTTGGGCCGACTGTTCTAATCATTTGTTACTGTAAGATGGAGCAGCTTGCGGACGGGCGCAAAGTGTCCTCGGCTAAATAATTTCCATTTGGGGTCACTTGTTCGCGCTGTCAACGATGAGGTAGAAGAACAGCAACTTCTCACTTCCTAGCTCTCCCCTTAGGATACGTCTAGTGTACAGGAGATTGCCGAAACAGCAGCAGTATTTCATGGAGAACAGGTTCAAGGTCTTAATTTGAAGTATGTGGTGGGGATCCCGAAGCTTCGATATCTATTTTAACCCTACCTCTGGACCTTCTCCGTCAGATCATGTTCATATTTCGTTAGGGGTTAGAAGCTGGGGGAAGATTATCTAGGGTCGGACAGACTTGTCAAGCGGACATGATTCCAAAAAGCTTCAGCGTACTTTTGCAGAACTACCATTGCCGAGTCCAAGGCATTCGGATGGCAGCCGCGACCTTCTGCGTGTCAAGTGATGTCTTGAAATTGTGCGAGACGGATACTCCCAGGTCCTTCTCATATATGACAGAGTTGATGAGGGATCATCTGATATGGTACCACCGAAGGTATCGGGGCTTGTTATTTGCATGGTGGTGAATCAGTGAATAATGCAACACAAAGTAAAGTTAGAAACTTAAGAGCCAAATAATACAGAATATCTATTACGAAGGGTATAATTTAGCATCAGGCAGGTCCACAGCCATCCTTAAAATATAAATGCTGAATCAGAGAGATGTTAAGAACTCAAAATTCTCGATAGCAATACATAAAATGAACCAAAATACTAGCATTAGAATACTGCAGTAGCAGAATTACAGAATACCAATGCGATTGCTTGAGCATGTGAGCATTTTTTACTTGATTGCATACATATTTTTGTGTGATTTTTATTACGTGAAACAAAGATTAAAGGCACTGATGAGTCAATATTATTTGCGTGCATTTGTCAGTCTTCGTCTTCTTACTGCGATTTTCAAAGCAAGTATTGTTTCGTGTAGATAATAATTTTTCAACTAATATTTTAGACCTGAGCTCAGTCACGAGCCAGACTTAGTGTTAGATTATTCATATTAGGGTGCAAACGTTTGTGTCCATTGTTTACTTGGTCGCGGTAGAATCTTAATCAGAGCACTTTCAATTAATGTACTTTGCCTCCGTCTTCCTCTTTGTGAAGCTGCCGATTACACAAGCGCATTGCTTTCCAATTTGAGGATATATTTAAAATCGTATGTATCGGGTAAGTTACAATATGCGGAGAGCTTTTGACCTGAGTACGATTAATAAGCCTATTTTGACTGGATCCCACAAGTTTAGAATCAACCCTTGCTGTACAGAATTATGCACCTCGGCTCAAACCAAATATTTGATTCAATGATAATTCATTCGGAACCATAATGTCACATAATAGCAACCAATAGAATTCCACAATATACTTTGCCATTAACTAAATCAATAAGCATTCTGTGTTAAGATAAAAGTATCCATAGAAAACTGCGCTACATGATTAGCCGCCTTATGAAAAGCTTCCAATTAAGCAAATAAGTGTCATATCTATATTTTTTTCTACCGAACGCAGCAGCCTGACTGTTTCTAAGAAAATGACTAGTGACCCTATGAATCATCGTTGCAAGTTCAGGAATAATACTTACAGCATCATAGGATTCCTGCATGAGCATCTTAACCGCACATTTGTAAATTCGCACCGTATATAGTCGACAGTTAATGTCTAGTTTCTCCTAGTTGTGTTAAAGATCCGTGATTCGTTTAGTGGTCCTTGCCTGCAATTAAATTATCGCGCCGCATTGAACGTTAATCCGAACTTACCTAATATAAGTATTCAGTATTTGTACGCACTGCATTTATAATGTACCACCATACTCCATTTTTGACAACTTTAATTCATAGTTTTTAACATTACACAGGTATCTTGAAGAGGCAAGATACAGTGTTGCAAACAGCTTTCGGTTTCGTCAACCAAACTTCAAGTAAGTTAACACTCTGTCGCAAAGGATGTATCCTGTAAAAGATACTACTTATAGACTTAGAAGGTTATACAGCTATCCTGACCACATTTGATCAACGAAATCTAGCGGCCCTCCGAGTGTCCAATAATAACTTGCAAATAGATATCCAGTTATAAAATTAGAGAGCATCTATGTTTCTGGGAAATATGGCAAGGAATTCAAAAATCCATGCTGAGTTTTATGTATGAAAATTCAAGATAGTACTACCTTGACCAAATTGACTTTGACATGTTGCTGTCCCACTTTGTGAGATTGTATGTTTGGGTTGTTGAGCGATAATGTATACTCTCAAATTTGAGCCTGGTTTATCGCACCACCCGATATGCCTTCTTTCTATTTGGTTGTCAAGATGCGGGAGTATATGATGAGATTAAGCATATTCAGAGAGTTTCACCCCCTATGCAATTCCCTTTATAAGGGAATATCTGTACCCAAGATATAGAAACTCATTTCCATCGGATACGTTTACGTGTGTCGTATAAGTCAACTGGGATACCGTTAGGTTGCACGACTATGAATGGCAGCGGAACCAGCATTATGGCTTCAACATTCTCGTAAAAGGTGAAGCAGAATGTGTGATAAAATATTTAAATAACTTGGGCATAGTTTATGGTGCTAGGAGTGAGATCGTGTCTTGTTTACTCGTGGAATGTCTACGTTTTACCTGTATGATCAATTCGCGGTTTTTTGAATCGGCTGTTCAGACATCACTATTCATTACAAAGTTATTGTGATGAATTATGATGTTGCGTACTGAATTAAAATTCATCCGTTTTGCGGTAGACTTTCAGTAGGTATTGTCTGTTAGCATCTGTTTTTCTTAGACCTGTCTTTGCTAGACCAGGGGAAAATATGTATGGGGCAAAAATGTAGTGTGGTGTAGTGTGTGCAGGTGACATGGTTTAAGAAGTCAGTGCAGAAGTTAACTTTAGACAGCTGACTTTAGGGTACAAATCGCAGCCGCCTGTTCCGCATTTTACTTAAACCATCTCAAATCACAACTTATGTCTGAGTAGTTAAGCAGACACGTAAAGAATATCGTTCATTGCCGTCTTTTGCAAAATTTTGTAGAAAAGAGAATAGTCATGATAGAGTTTAGTCATTTCGTACGTCATCTTGTGGTGTTGCAATTGGCAGCAACCTCGTAAGATATATATATATATATATATATATATATATATATATATAAATGAAGATATCCCTATAGCAGTTAATATCCTTAACACAAGCCATAATTTTACCGGCATCCGCCGATGATCCACATAACCCAATACCTTAAATGATAAGTGAAAAGTGCTATTTTGCTTAATGTTAACGTTGTAGCAACAGTTGGTAATGTCTGAAGTAATATCCCACTATTATCTACAACTGAACGGAAAGCAAGTAACTTGCAGTAATTCTGCTATAGCAGCTGGCCTTATTGCAGATTGTAAGTGCTACTTACGCAAAAGTAATGTTCCCCTCGCAGAATTGCACGCTTTACTTAGGTAGAAAAAAGAAAATTTTGCTATTATTTCTGTTGACAACTGATGCGCTGCATTTGGAAATCCTTAGCTTACTGTTTGAATGGAACTAACATATTTCTGGGTGAAATACGGAACAAAATCCTACTCACTTTCTAGTTTTAGAAGCTTTTAATGTTTCACCTATTTTCTAGGTAAGCGATGGTCTAACATCCAATTATTGGGTTGTAATAATAATATTAAATCTGGAAAACGTCAAAGCAATGGCACAGATAATTGCACTACGGAATTAGTACTGCTCCTTGCCAATGCCAAAACATCAGTGCGATTCAAGTATCCCACTCAGATTCACAGACCACTACCCTTCCGCACGCTGTAACTAGAAACACGTCCGCTGGAGACGGGATGAGTTCATGAGGTTGTGCAAAGCTACTACTTTTCTAAACCCCTTTAGAATACATTTGATCCTCTCTTTTCGGGGCAGTTGGCTGCTCCTCTAGCGCAAATCAATTACACAAATATTTTCACTATTTATTTACAGTCACGAGCGACGATTTTACTTTGCTTGAGAAACTACTTGGTCTACACCAGGAAATTCATACACGTAAGTCAATGCAACGCACGCAGTCTCTGCACTAAACTATGTGGTATCATTAGGGAATCCCATTGGGCCTCCGCGGACACTTACCGCTTTGAAGTAATAAGCAGCCAAACCCTTTAACGTTTAGGTTAAATATGTTGATATTCAAGCTGTCGGTCTCAAACGGAAATACATTTCTTACCACCAAAACATACATGCATGCACTTGTGCCGAATCCCGTCCACGAAAACTTGCGACATCAGCAGGTCTATCCAGCCACTTTCCTCATAGTTTTAGTTAGATAGAGCTGTCTAAATGTACCCCTTCATAGCTTAAGTAGTAGTTCATTGTATTCCCGAGAGGTGCTTTCCTAAATGTTTGAGGGCAAACCGAACAGCCTGCACAGCCTCTATTTTGCTACCTCTAACAAGTGTGTTTCATTGATTGCACATTGCGCCTTAGAGATCAAGAGATGTTCCACTTTAGTTAGCTAATTTTTGTTTATTTCATTTTCTAGCGCAATCTAGCCAACGTAGGAAATTTGGTTGATAATTAAGCAAGTTTTACTCTGAATTAATTTAAAGGAGGATTCAAGTACATACATTAGTCCTTAATTTACAACATAAGTGCTAACTTGTATGGGCATATGATATATAGAACCATTTCTAATAACACTACGCCCGGTAGCCTGCATCTGAGTACCCTGTAGTAAAAGTACGTGTGCCCATAAAGTGCTTTCTGAGGCTCACAATTAGCTGAGCTTGGAAATTCAACCTGTGTGTAGCAAACACAACTGGAGAAGCAGTGCAGAGGAATCGACGTTGTCAGCTCACCGGTCGCAACAAATATTAGATGCATTTTGTCAAACCGTATTATCCAACTAAACGGGTTCGTTTTACTTTAAACAGATTCATTCAAAACAATGAATATCTACGTCGATTTGGTCAACCGCTTAGTAGATATCAAACCAGGTCAGTGATATAAGCAATTATATTTCAATGATTAAATCCTTAATGCGTCTAGATTTTAGACCTGGAGCGAAAACTATATCCATGCAAACTAGCAATAAAACCAAACAATAATTTTCCGAGCTGTGTTTTCTCGAAGGGCAAAGTTAGTAAAACAATAATAGCGGAAAGCATTAACTGGTTTCCTACCAGTTGTTGTATACCTGGCCTCAGGATTAGGAACGTGCTAATGTATGGCATTAATGATGACTTGATTCCAATTCTTGCCTACAAATCTTGCCAGGAACTGAAACATTTTAAACCTAGCATGCTACACCGGATTATAGGCTACATAAATCATTTAACGTCGTATGTGGAGGTGTACATTAAACCTGGACAAATTTTATATCCAGTTAAATTTATTCCGTTCTTCTCTTCCGTTGCAGAGTCAACATAAAGTACCAAATTCCCATCAGATACATGAGCGAACTTTCCAAACCTTTTGTACTAATTCGTACATCATTGTAAGGAAATAAGGAAAACAGGCATTGGCTAATAAAACTTGCATCCGATGTTCCGAGTTTTACTGCTATCTTGTATAACCTTTCGTGATGGACGGCAGGTAACCTAGTCGTGATACAGATCATACCATTGTACTTTTCTTCGAGTTGTTCGCAGTCCACAGAACCTCGAATACGGCGTCATGTTAAAGAAAGTTATAGGCGAATATTGACGGCCGACAGTTTTTAATCAAGCCAATAAAGTTTAACATAAGGTGGGTTCGTATGTTTAGTATTTCCTTCTAGTTTCTTTTTGTGCCTACATTTATTAGTGTAGAAGATAAGCTGATGGTTACTTTCGTCGGTTATTTTTCCAAGGTCAACGAATTTGAACTCCGTACTTAAGCAGACCTCCATCTGAAGGGTCGAATGTTATCCTCCGACAGATGGTGCTGTTATCACTTTCACTTCAGTGGAGTATAATCGAACGTCAATGGGACTAAATGTTTGGTCAAGCAACTTTCTAGTGACCGTGTCTAAGTAGAAGTCGCTACTGAGCCGACGCGTATTCAAATGTTTTCCTCCTCGATTTTCCATACTTTTCGATGGTGGATCAGTTCTTTCTCCCTACAATTAGTTGAACTCTAATCAGTGTTACCGTAATTGTTGGTGAATCGTCAATTATGGTTATTTCGTTAAAATAATATGAGGAAGTGGTGTCGACCTTAGCTAATCTGTCAATATTGCGGCCAGCGTAATAGTCGCCATCGACTCTCTAATCTATGGTGTTTTTTGGCGGTGGTAGCTCTATCACACAGTCAAACGTACTTGAGAAGTGACGTATTCCTGTGTGGATAGAAGGGTACTTTTAATTGCCAACTTTCCATTCGCGCATGTGTTGTGCTGGCAGTATTGTTGTGGACTTAAATGTGGTGCGGTTGTTAATTAGAGCACATTTGTTCGACGAACACATTGGCAGTCGACACATCGATAGAAATAAACCAAACGAAGCCTTTCCGATCCAGCTAACCGGTGTAAGCTATCACTAACGACACCATATTGGCTTGCACTGCTGAAATTGGCTAATTTGTGAGGCAGTAATGTGATTCACGTTGAAATCCGCTGTTAGCCAGTTACTTCTGTCCGTATGAATTTATGTTGCTTACTACGACTTTTTCTCTGGCATTCGACCGGTTGAACGGTTGGATTCTTCCGCTTCACTCCTACAGTGGGGAAAAACGTTCTATTAAGCAGTCTTCCGGATGTGAATGTGTGTAAATCCGAGTCGAACCCTATCCAGTGACAACGCGGCGTGTCACCATTTCATTTAGCATAGACATGATTGATCATTATTTCCACTAACGAACTAATTAGTTTAACCCCATTAAACTGCTTACTTGACACTGGCAGCATCAACAGTTGGGAGCCAATAAAACTTATAGAGCTAATTCCAAATTTGTGGCTAGTGAGCCCAGAACAGGAACACTGAATTAATTGCATTGCGTTGTAGAAAAGTTCCAAGTATTGAGAAGTCCGACAGCATGGTTCGTGTTCAAAGCAATAATTAAAGAAATAAACGTTTAATCCTATTGATTTGTGGCACGCCATATTAGGTATGACCGAAATTTTATAAACAACGACGTGTGTCAAAGTTCAGGATACATTACACGCAAATAGGTAAAAATGTAATTTGTACCTATGAGAAGTAATATAGTTATTGCTGGGTTGGTAAAGAGGGTTAAAATTAGGGAAACGAGGGTATTTAAATATGTAAGAGTGCGTATGTATCAGAATTAGGGATGTGTGGTGTATGAAAACTTCGCAGGATGATACAAAGTGCAGTGACTTTATTCAGGGGCGAGACAAATACGCCACGTCACAGTGTTGGCAAGCAGACATTATGGCCTTTTATAGGAAGAGCGCTTGCCAGGCAAATACCCACCACGTCCTGAAACACTTCTTTAAGCTTAATTTGGACCAAATGACACTGGAAATGCTGCTTTCCGAGCGAGTTGTCCGTTGGCTGACGCAGCAGTTTTGTCAGGCTACACCGTTTATGGCTGGAGCCAAAGATACTGGTCGGGGATTTAGTAAAACAACAGCGCATCGATGGATTCAAAATAACATCCGCAAAGTAACTGTTGCTTGCAAGTAGAGTATTCCGTTTTGACGTTATTCGATATCACGGAATGCAACCTACGCAATACATGATCCTGTTGTTCTTAAAAGTAAGCAACGTGGGCGGGTCAGCGATAGAAGTCTGAAGAGCATAGCACTGCTAATATTTTCGGAAGGAAACTAGCTCTGGCAGTACTCAAGTTGCTGAATGCAGTGATCAGCTTCAGCTGCTTGTCAGTTAATTTGTTACCATGGCTAAACATCAGGAGGTGATACCAGTTTTGACTAAGAGTTATCAAAGTTTGATACGTCGAAAAGTGCTCAACTCCTAGATACATTCCACCACACAGTTCAGTGGATTTCAGTTGTGTTTGTTGTAGCAGATAGAACAAGCACTTCAGATGTTTGGTTCTCTATCTTTTTGGGTCTATAGTAAAAATAAGTATCGCATAAACTAGGATTTATAGCCTGGACGTAGTACTCCACATTCGACCGCATATAAGCATTACGCCGTCGCGGGAATTAATAAGGGGGGAATTGCCTGCCAGAGACCAAAATTAGATGCCTGCACGAATGATAAAAATGATACTTTTTCACATTTATGCGCCATTTTTACCAAACCTTAGGCGTTGCTAACAAAAGTAGGGTAAAGGATCAGTTCTAGCTTTTCGGCGTCTAGTTTGACTAACAACGCTGCGCTCACGGGTGGAAAGGACAGCAATTTGGTCCTGTAATCATCTTACGGTTTGCACTCAAGAGTCATCATATGCGCGAGGAACAAGCCCTGAGGTCATCAGTGTTTGTATTTTCATTATTCGCTCTGCCATGATGGCTAAATCTTTCAAATCAGTGGCTGGGTAATCATTAGCTAACATTTGTTTTACAAGCGCGTGGAGTCCCTGCAAGATCATTTGTTTGAAAATTGAATGCTCTGATTGCTTATTGCCTAAGATGGCTTGCATGGCTTTTCAAAACATGGTCGGGGCGCATCTGCCTGGTTTTTCTTCGTTGAGTAAACTTTGCATAGCTTGCACACACTAAGGCTAAGCTCATGAACGAAAAATCTTGACAGATGGGAAGTGTCTATAGGACTTACGCTAACAGAAGCAGTTCGGTTGGGAGGCGGGCAATTTCCTAATGAACCCTTACTACGTGTCGCAATCCAAGACTCACGGCGAGTGATCCAACACGCGAAAATCAACTTCTAAACGCTGTGTCAAGCATTGCTGATAAGCCCAATAGTCTATTCATCAAGAAAGTAACCGCTAAGCAATATTCGTCAAGTTTCAATCCCAGCTCGGCTAGCTCTACCTGATGAGTCTAAATAATGACGAAAGCGTCGATCATGGAGTGCAGGGATAGGAGTGAGCCACATCGAAAACTTTCAAACATTAATACATTTTTATGTATGTGTTTATGTTCAGGGAATGACTTGGATTGTATGAATCAAACCTAGGGGTATTTTACCCACAACTTTGATAAACAACTAGCTACGCTGTCTATTTCCCTAAATTGTTGGTCACTCATGTTCTCTACATAGATGAAATAATAACGACGAACTCGGATACGGTTCACTGGATGGCAAAAGTTGAATCAACTTTCAACATCTATATTCAGCCCTCCACTTCAGGGTTACCAATTTATGGTTGGACATGGTGGTGGTCTGTGTAGTTTTAGAAAGCGAAGAATTATTCGGTATTCCCAATAGTATATTTTATTTGCTACCACAAAATGAAATGAACTGCAGCCATAACGTCAGGGTGAAGAGCAAAACGTAACTAAAGGAAGAGTTGCTCAAATGAGATTTAACGATACGGATGTCACTACGCAGGTTACTATGTAAAGTGTGTGATGTCCTCAATTCCAAATTGAGTTTGGCCAGCTAAATGTTGAGTCTGTGGCTGCCAGGTATTTGGATGATGAATGTAGCAGAATGTGTCTTGTGTTTACTAGAAGGTGCATGTAGTTTTATGACTTGCGGTAGATTTGTGCCTAATGAATGCATGAAGAATGTTGTTTCGACACTTTCCAGATCCCAGTGTCCGACTAAATAATTTGGTTCCCAATGTAGTCAAATATAGTAGGACATTAATGGAGGACTCGATCCATGGTGGCGAGAATGGACTTTAACTTAATGCGCGCATCTGTGCGCCTTGGAGATCCACTGAGCTATGCTGGGTGGGGCATTTTGCGCCTTCCGAGCCTCACAATTATTCGCATGTCGTCGCTCCAGACCAGTCAAAAAGTCCGCGTTCAATCAAGCGCTTAAAGTCAGCTCATGCCTTTCTCTTTGTAGTCCCTGATCTTCGTTTAGACTGGCATGCTTCAACGTGCGCACTTTGTTGCAGATTGACCAACAGGCAGCAATTGCTCAAATAATAGCGACCTTAACGATCGGCATCACTGCAAATAGGAAACCGCTTGCAAGTAGTGAATTTCGTTCTTATCCTGCGATCTTCTACAAGCTACATTGGCAGCATGTTCTCAGTGCGTTTGTTTGAAGAGAAGGCAACTCTAAATACTAGCCAAGCCGTTGTGGGCATTGCTATGAGTTCCGGCTGAATCTACCCTGTTTGACTGGATCCCCATTAACGGTAACCTCTGCACCATCAGACTAGCTGAACCGTTCAGAGATTCGAATTCGCACGCAAACAAACGGTGTCTGTTTCTCATTGCCCTCTACACTCCAACAAACTGCAGGACTGATTCGGTGGAAAATGAATTCTTTCACCAACTAAATGCGCTCCTTCGTTGCAGAAAATATGTGGACACTGTGACGTTAGCTGGCGATCTGAACGCCCAATTTGGAATATTGCCTACTGCTGAACCGCATTAGGCCTTCAACATGGTGTAGGCTCTGTACTGAGCGGTTGCTACAATTACGCGAAGATGTTCGCCTATGTATTGCGAACACAAACAATTTTGCTTCTGTCTCATTCTGTATAATCATATTACCTGAAGTCTTGAACTCATGGCGGTTTGTTCGTAACCAATTTGTTTCATTTACTTATTTAGTAAAAAGTTACCTCACAATCTCTGTATGCATAACTCCATTTATCTTACTTGATATCGTTGTTTCAAGTACTTTACCGTTGCTTGATATACCGGTGAGGCTGCGCTTGAAGTGCATATTGACAAGTTGCTTACATAACTATTACCCATTACCTCGTCCATACTGGCTCTATGAGACAGTTGGTCGTTGCTGAAGAGGAGGCGGGTGCACATTACTTGTGATCGTGCTATGCTCGAAAGATGGTTCCAAGCACTCAGTGTGGATCGGACTACTGTGTATCCACCGCCTTGCGTGCGATTGATTCCAAAATACAGCGTGCTTGTGTTTGCCTGTGGGGAAGTGAGGTCTGGCTCCGTTATTGAAACGTGGCTTACATCCACATTCACTGCATACCGATATTTCCATCTATTCTTCATGCTTCCTTTCTATACTTCAGTCCAGCGCCATCTGAGTTCTGACCAGCTAAACACTGAGACGTATGTCCGGCATTTTGTCAAATTGGTTTCTAGGCACACAGTCGAATTCAGTAGGTAGCCAGTTAACGAAAGTTGTTCTGGGTAAATTGTCTACATATGTTTGTTTCCGATCTGCTTGTGGAAAGCGATTTTCTCTTACTCTTAATGTCACACCGACTCTGAATTCAATGCATACAGTTGTGCGGAGCAACTAAGATTTTGCGCATATATTACACAGAAAAATTAGCCATAGCTTCATTCTCTGAAGATACAAACGATTTAACATAAGCACTAAACGGCCATTGGAATAATTCGTCATTGAATAGTACATAAATAGGGATTTACTGATCCACACAGCACGTTCTCCACGTTTAAAATGTTACACAGCATGGTGCATTATTCCAAAAGTGGGTACACGTAAATCTTGAACGTATGAACCTCGTCGACACACACTCCGAATGATTTGAAGACTATCCTCGCTATTTGGTCGGCCTTTGATGCTATGACATCGATCTGCTGCCTGACAAAATGGCCCTTGATTATTGAATACCCAGGTCTCGGATTATGTGGCAGTATGGAATTGGCTTCCCTCAGATGTATAAGGTGTCCATATCAATTGTCACCGATGCGCTAACCTACGGTACTTATCCGTAGCGAATGACATTGGTCATTTGTCGCACTATATTTTGAATCCTTATTTTCAGTTGTTCTTTTGTTCAGCATGGATAGCGCACCCCAAGTTTGCCAGCATGGCGTCTCCTCACGAAGGAAGTGTATCCCCAAATGCGGTATCATATATGAGGTACATAGGGCGAGAACCATGTTTAAATTGAAATGGTATATTCTCAACTAAGTGAGGCACTGCCCAGCTTAGCTAGTCTGATCATAAAGTACAAAGGAAATGCAGAACGGTTGTATACATTTGCTGTACAAAAACAATGTTTTTAATTTTGTTGACTCTTGTGCCATTGATTTTGTTTGGAAATTCGTCGGAATTCAAGACAAAACCTTCAAATACGTCTAGGTGGATGGACAGGAATAGAAAGCAAAATAACATTTTAGGAGGTGAGTGAAATATGTACATGTAAAATATAGTCTAAAATTCATTATATTGCTATACAAAAAGTATGTATATATTGAAAACGCGTGATCATACTTGATAACCGGACAAACGGTTAAATTGATAACTGCGTCCATCATGAAACATCAATCTGTTAGAATTAATTACTTACCTTACACAAGCTGTAAGGTATGGTAACACAGAGCTACTGGAACTGCCTACGTAAATTTGGTGGTTTAGTTGCAGTAGGTCTATGCCTTGCAGGCACTTACGCCTTTCACCTATCTGTGTAATGGAAAGGAAACACTATACGTGGGCAAAAGAAATGTTGGCTTATTCAACCCATCAATGTGCGCACGTTTCTAAAATGCCATCAGTGGATCTTCAAACTATGGAAGAACAAGTAAGAAGCAGTGTAGATTAAGCGAAAATCGAAGATATATCCCATCCATCCAATGCATCGATTTGCCCATGTTTTCATAGGTTACCTATGAGTCATCAATCTGAGTACCACGAAGAATATGACAGCATAGATGAAGAGGAAATCAGAGAAAGATCTGATTTAACCAACTTATTGATGTAGCACGATTTTCATATGCCACGACTGGGTCATCAATTTGAGAAATACCGCAAGGTGTGATAAAGTAGGAGGAATGGAGAGAAAAATTTATATTGCAAGAATAGCTCATGGTGACGAAACACTGTATTTCACATTGTGTCGATAAGCTCTTTTCGCGATGTTTTCTTTACTATTAGGTTTCGAAATCCACAAATACTTAGACATTAGCAGGCGCGCTCTCGTACACCCATTCATCCGTGCAACCGTCACGAAAATATTAGTTAACTTTATTAACAGTTAAGTACTCGTTTTGTTGCATCTTAAATGTTCGATGCGGAAATATACTTCTGATGGCCTGAGGCAATCTATTCCATAACGTTGGACATTTGTGTGTAATGATGTTGTACCGCAGATTTGTGTACCAAAGAGGTAGTTTTATCACATTGGTTGTTTCTTAGGCAATACGGTGAAGATTCTTGGAACATCGGCTAATAGTAACTACTGTAGGTCAGTCAAAGGATAATTTTAAATAATGGACATAAATTTATCCTCAAACTTCGATGTCATAGCGCTTAGAGTTTAAACAAATGACATTTATCTTTAGAACTGAGCTTATAATTGTAGCCCACGATTCTTTTTATAATCGACTTTTGTACATCTTCGAGTGAAAACTTGTCGCATCTTCTTATTATATTAAGGTAGTGGGGGAGTAATTGAATATTGGGCGTACAATTTAAACGACAGGATCTAAATATCGCTTTTTATTAACAAAATTGGCCTATCATTCCAGTAGTTTGTCTTGTTTTAGCCACCGTATACTCAACTTGTTATTTGAAATTCAAAGAAGCTGAGTAACGGAGAACTAAGTCACATATCGATCTATATAAGGAGAGCGGGATTCCATGCAAAAATAAAATTTCACGTGAAACCAAGCATCCATAGCACTTAAGGTTACATTTCGATGGTGAGAATTTCATGGACGATCCAATAAATTAGTCTTCCAATGAAGCTACATCAATTTGGATCGCAGCTAGAGAAGACGCAGATTATGAAATTAGCAGCGTAAAAGTTTATCATCCGTGTACAAATAAGGTCTCCCAAGCCTTATTGCAGGGAAAAATACATCTACTTATATCGAAAATGAACAAGGCTGAGTACGTTACCTTGTAGCACGCCACTTGTAATATCGCTTGTTTCCGACATATACACATCTATCTTGACTCTCTTCTTTCGATCAGTGAGTTAACCTCCTAACCCGGATCTTATTGAGCCTGCGATTCCACAAAAGGGAAGTTCATAAGCATTCTCCGTGAAAGTCTGTCAAAGGCTTTGTGAAGGTCCAAAGTACGAAGCATGCCTTATTAGTGTCTGTCGAATTTGTTAACAAGTCAAAGAAATCTAGCTGACAAGTGACACTTGAACGATTTCGAAGAAATCCGTACAGCAAATTTGACAAAAGGTAGTTTGATCGTAGGAATTTAACGATTTATAACTAGGCACTCCATGATTCTGGAAATCATAGCAGTGTGATTTGCACGCCGGTAAACTTTTACGTTATGCTTAGGCCCGGTTTTCCGGCGAGGTGTCACCAACGTCAGTTTCCACTGATCACTGATGCAGTAAACAAGTTCAGTATCAAGCAGGGGATACCATCCCCACTGGACTTTAAAAGTACCGGAGGGATTTTACCTGCACTTGGATGCAATATAGTCGTTCAAGCGTTAATTTGACGCATGGTTGAACCAGTGTCGAGATTTACGTTAGAAATTCATTGACCACCGTATTGTGGGGGGTCATCCCAGGGTATATCGTTCTCATTATTAAAAGCCTAATTAATTCTGCAAAGTCCATTGCAACTGTTTAGAAAGAACTTTAAACTTACCTTCGTGTTGTTTCTCCTGTGGTTGTGACTAATTTCGGCTGTGAGCTACAGTAGGCGGCAGTTTTTCCAGGCATAGATTTATGTTCTCCTAAAAAGCTTAAAATGACACCCTTGGATTAGAAGACAGGAATAAATCGGTCCTGGCAGAGATATGTACAAGAACAGCAAAATTTCCCCACTTTATTCCACCAAAATTACACACTTTTCGAAACGGGGTTTTAGGTGTTTGCAGTGTTCATTTTGCAACTGACAACGTTATGGTCACAACCGTGTACGCCGACAACAGCAGCTATTGGTCCAGCAGTGCATATAAGGTAGAGTGTATTACACAACCGTGTGGGAGATGTTACATGCTGTGTCCCGCCTCCATCAAGTAAACAATTCCAGCTCTTAGATTGCTTTCCTGTACCTTTACAATCGATCTATTTAATGCTTGGTAAATCTTAAACTCCTTCAACTACCTAAAAATGATTATGAAATGCAGCATCATGCTTCATCGCATTCTGCAGCAATTAGTTTTCAAGGACACTAGAGGACGGCGGTAAATAAGCACAAACAACCAAAATTCCATTATTAACCAAGGATACTGTTATCCAATTGGGTTCCGCGAGGGATGAAAATTGCTCGTCACTAAATTGTGAAGCATCTAAGTTCTTCATACAGTAAATCATACAATACCTATACTACCATGACATCAGTCCTCTTGAAAGAAATAATAACCGTGGATAGCAATACTAAGTTTCGCAGTCTAACACGTACACCGCGAATCGGTAATACGAAAGATATGGAGTTGCTGAAGGGGAACCAAGCAGCGGAGCTAGTGAATTTAATGTACCAGAGAAAGGGGAATCCTAAGCACCAGTTCGAATGTACCATTTTAACAAGCATAATAATAATATCAATTCGAATACTGGGAAACCGAGCCCACAAATGGACGGATTAGATTTACATTGCAACATGCGCAGGCATGCGAGACTGTCAATGGTAGGGATTATTACAAGGTTACAAGAGGGACGTTTTTGTGAATATTTCCATTTATCACTTTTGTCGCTGTATGCTACTAGTTCACGTGCATTCACCTTTGGTTGTTTTCCGTGCAGCTTGGTAGTGCCATGATGGCGGCTGTTTGTTGGGAGGTGGAAGGGAGTATGAAAGGAGGAAACTGTTAGAATCACTAAACAAAACCAGCTTAGTAATACATAATCGTAATTACTAGACGAGTAATACTTTTGAAGCTGTATGTGAGTAGCCAGTTTGGAACATGCGAAACCAAGGCAAATATATTATTAAGATAATACCAGTGGATCATCAAACGCAGTTTCCTTCATCAGGATCCTATAGGAAGTATTCACATCGTAGGGAGTTAAGGCATAGCAGAGTGCCCACAAATTCGTTGGAAGCATTATAGAGTTGAACTAATCAAGTTGTTAAGTGAGATTCGTCACAGCCAGTTTCCAAATCAGGTTGCCATCTACATGCCCGGAAAAGCCCTAGACTGCAGTTTCAGCCTGTTGAACATAGTCAGTAGTGCGCACCCATCGGTTGAAACTGCAGTTTAGTGTTTTCCGGACATGTGGACGACTATCTGATTCGGAAACTGGCTGCAAAGAACGTCACTTAATTACATCAAAATACCCTACTAATAAGTACATCATAATCAAGTTGTCTTTGGGGTTGCGAGAAGGTTAAGCTGCTGGGTGAGCTCAATTGCACTCTGTAATGGTCGATAGACGTCTGATAAGATTGTCACTGGCAGGTTGGAGGACACCTAGATAACGGCTAGGAATGCCGGCCGATCGGACGGATTTACGCTGACCTGATAGCGTTAGCGTAGCCCGGGGTACGCGCTGTTGAGCGAGCGTGAGAACGTTCCCAGTCACACTTATTCAGGTAGGCGCTGACCCCTCGTAATGGACGAGGCTACGCACACGAGAGGGGTTACGGTAGACGCGCTATTAGATTAGATGCGAACGTTGCCCGCCTATCGACGCACACAAAATCACGTGACCTGACCGACTACAAACTAACAGTGAAGAGAATGATATAGGTAAAAATTCGTCACATTTAGACTCACTCAGATAGCCATCACACGCCCGTAAAAGCCCTGTACGCGCGTTTCTTCTTTTCGGGAATCATCAGCAATGCGCATTTCATCGGACCCTGGTAGGGCTCGAACCTGCAACTCGCCTGTTGCCACTCCGTGGTTGGGACCACTGAGCTACGGTGGACGGAAACGACCATAGTGAATAAGTTCCCAGATGTGATATAGCGCTGCTCACTCTCTCCAATACCCTTCTGTAATCAGTACGCAGACCAAACGGCTTATAATGCCATAAGTTTATTGGCTGCCTAAGTTTGGTAAGCTCTTCGCTTGGTGAGGGGTCTACCCTGTCCATGCAAGGCAGTAATATGTAAGTTAGTGGATAGTGCGCGGCGCTATATCACACCTAGTAACTTACTCACGATGGTCGTTGCCGTCCCCCGTAGCTCAGGGGTCTCAACCACGGACTGGCAACAGGCGAGTTGCAGGTTCGAGCCCTACCAGGGTCCGATGGAATGCGCACTGCTGATGATTCCCGAAAGGAAGAAACGGGCGTACAGTAGTTTGCCGGGCATGTGATGGCTGTCTGAGTGAGTCCAGATGTGACGAATTTCTACCTAAATCATTCAACTCTCCCTAATACTCATCTGTAAGAGAAAGATATGCAAGTGGTTCTGTGGATGCTCTATTCCGAATAACAAAGGGCAAATCACAGCCAATGTAATAGGTTGCTAAGTAAGTGAAACTAGCTACCGGGACGGGGTGGTAGTTTGCAAAAGAACATTGTCAACAGTTGCGCAGTTATGCCTCGTCTCAGGGTGGCTGACATCTGCTACGCTATGGGGAGGAATTGGACCCAGATTTCCACAGCCATTACGCCAGAGTTCGTGACGCGTTTTCGCGGGGATATTTGACGAGCCCGCAACAATTTCCTTCGAAGAGAAGCGCACAGCTTCTGACGAGGATTGACCTAGAGGGATTTCGGCGATTTCCGGATTTTTCGTATTCGTCGACAAAACGGGTTCTCTAGACGCGGCGGCAAATATGCGGCTTCGACCGTAGTCTCTTTTGTGTAGCCTATCCAAACGTATGCAAAAGGGTGTGCAGCGGCGGGCGCACAGGAAGGCTGGGTGGCGTAGAGGGTATTTTGTGACGCGGTCGAAATTAATTGCGATGGCGAACCAATGTATCAACACGCACGGAGACATCATACAGCATGTCACGTCGCCTGGCCGTCTCTATTTCTTTGCTCCGGGGTGGACGACCTGTTCGCTAATCGCGACCCTAGACCGGAGCTCCAACGACGAATTCATTGTGTTTGCTGCAGGCAATAGATTGACTCGGTAGCTTCTCAGTTGCAATGAACGCTTCGTTTGTGGTGCGTAGCTTGCAGCCCATCAATGCTTCGGCTGGTAACTGGCATCCTGGTGCAGCTGGATTCGGTGTGGACCGGTACGAAAGCAAGAAGCCTTGAAGACACTCATATTAGGTCCCTTTCCCGTGAGATTTAAATATCGCCGTCTTGAAAGTTAAGACAAATCTCTCCGCTTGGTCATTGGACTGGGGATCATAAGGCGGTGAGCGGAGGTGTTGGATGCAGTGTCGGTAACAAAATTCTTCGAAGAGGAAGATCGGCCAAGCCAAGGGTTTGGAGCTAGTCGAATCCAAGCATCTTCAGTTTAGCATTGGTGTTGTAACAGCTTGTGTTGAACATAGCACCCTCGAAGCAGACCAAGCAGGTCAGATGCACAGTTAGCTGCACGCTAGCACCACAGTCGCTGGTATCAGATTGGAAGGTCGGTTTAACGGTAGCTTGCCAAAGGATCGCCAGTAATCCACAAAAATCATCGTGATGTCAGACGCAGTGTCCAACTGCAATCGGACGGACTGACCGTTGATCCAGACGTCGACAAACTTTCTCTGGTCCGCTGCCTTAATTTGGAACGTGGCCAACCAGCTCCGGCGCTGTCAACCGGACCAGGTTTGGGTGCGCTTCTTTGTCGTTACCTCTTCTGCGCATCGCGGGTGGGGGCAAGCCCAGTTTTGGCCCTCTTGGGAGATGTGGAATGCCAGTAACCATCCAGGTGCCCCACTCAGCCGCAACGTTGACAACGATGCTGAGGAAATTGCAGTCCCGGTGGTAATGCCAGGCACCACAGAATCGGCAGGCGTAGGGTGGTGACTTTGCTCGGTCGGATTGGGTGGGGCGGCAAACGATTACGCCCTCGGTGCTGTGACTGCCTGGACCATGCCAGGTACGGCGGTGATCGAGATATGGGTAGAGTCGTGGCTTCAGCTTGAGCCGCATTTGACACTTCTCGGTCATGTTCTGGAGTGTGACTGTACTATCCTCTTTTAGCCTGTACAGGAAGCACGTCCGGATATCGGCATCTTGTAATGACAGGAGGTCAGAGACGAACATCCGGCATTTGAATTGGTCCTCGGTGAGTGAAAACTGTAGCATCCATGGTTGACCACGCCCGCGTACGTGACTAAGTCGTCGGCATCATGCTTGGCCGGCTGCAGTCATTGAGAACGAGCAGTGAGGACGGCTCACAAATATCTGAGACATCGTTCGCACCGTCTCGTCAAAGGTAACATCGCTTGGGTTCCTCGTAAGGTGAATTTGCTGTAGCGTTGGTGTTCGAGCCTACCAAGATTGCGCAGAAGCAGCTGGATCTTACACGCGTCGTCTTGGCAAGCCAAGTCTACCGTGAATAGATCTTCGTACCGCTTATACCAAGATTCTAACAGTACCCTGGCCTTGACGTCGTACAGAATTTCGCTGATACCGGTAACTATAACGTCTTGAGTTTCTTCTATTTGGTGGTGATTTTGAAGCATGGTTTGCGTTGCCTACTACTGTTATGAGCTTTGTTCCACTGTGTGAGTGCGAATAGGTCGGTACAGGTGATAATATTGTTTATAAATTCGTTCATGTCTAAGGTTGGATCTTCTGTTAAGAAGAGTTTGTCCCAAGTCAGGATACTGAGAGGATTATCAATGTGAGTCAATGTCAGGGATGCAATGAGTGGGCTTGTCACTCACTCGTAGTTTGTTTGCTATTTAATATTCATGGTGGATAGCGCAGTATTGTGGTCGCAGCCCATTAGTGGGCTGTCAATATTGACCAGCATTGACGGAATGCCCATAGTGAATATCACATCTGGTTTGGTGGCTCTTCATGTACGTTGATTAGCTTGCTAAGCAAACCACTGATCTGAATGTTATGGCTTATTCCGATGAGGTCCCCTAGCACTTTAAGTGCGGGCGTCGTCCAGACAATATGCGGCAAGTTCAAACCTTCTCATTTAAAATTAGGTAGGAAATATTTGTGGCAGCGTTGATAGCATTAAATAGATTTTAGTACGGTGATTAGTTGTGTTAGGAGCTCTATAGATGCAACACGGAAGTAGGTCACTGGAAGGGATTGCTAACCACAAAGAATCCACTAACTCATTGAGTGTCAGAATGTCGACGGACATAACTGTGATTTCTTTTCAATTGTAGATAGCGCATCTTCTTTCTCGTTTTCTCAGACGATCGTTTCGAAACTGGTGGTAGCCGGTAACTTGCAGCAGGGTCACTGATGTCTGAGTTGCACGATGTTTCAGTGTTGAAACCAAAATAATATATGTAACACGTAATACATATTATATTATTTAAGCGACTTTCTATTACTTTGGGACCGCTAGTGTAATGTGGCTCGCGGAGTGGAAGGATGGGCCGTGAGATTTAAGAAAAATACGTGGCTTGGTGTGGTCGACGTGAAAAAATCTATTATGTACTACGGAATATGGTAGTAAATTGGTAGTGTATTGATGGAGCTAAACTATTCTTATGGAGTTATTACACAGCTGGTTTCATTCGTGCACCAAGAGGCATCTTCCGGGGTATTGTGGCGAACCCCACATATCTAGCCATCCGCAGGGCAACATGAGGTTTACTATCTCTGAAGGTGGCGCATTATTACTGACTGAGTCACCTCGAATGGGGGGCTCGTCAGGGTTGGTAGTAATTGATATGAGTTGGTTGGGTCATTGTCGGTATTTATAGCAAGCTTAGGTCATCCACCCATGTCGTTCACACGTTCTGTCATTTTCCTACAGTAAATATGTTAGCACGTTGAGTTTGGTGACACAACGTGGCTCTAAGGTACACAACAATTAGCAGAAAGAACGTATTTGTGTTTTCAATGTTTGTGGGTCTGGTAGCTGGGGTCGGTAGATGAACAGCGTGATAGAATCGAGATGTGCTAACACTTGCAGCGTACTGGATAAGGGGCTGCCTCAAGTTTGCAGAAGGGAAGTAGGGAAGTTTTTTACTTATAATCGGTGGTTGATATCTGATATTATAGGAAATAATTTTGCGTCTGGTATATTGTGTTTTACTCGAACATCATCTCAGTTGCACGTGATTACTAGTCTGGATTCTATCGGTTACATGACGGCTTTGGTAAAGAGCTGCGCTACAGTGAAGTGACACCGCAGCTAATTTGGTTCTAATTTGCTCTGGGATTACATGGTTGTTCGGACGCGATTTCTTTATTATTCAATGTTGTTCTGCATTGTCATCTTGCTGTCTGAGTATTAGAAGGTACTACTTTGCTTCCTGCGGTCGCCGTGGCGGTAACTTCGTGTATTACAATGCCCAGATTATTTGCGTTCGTCTGAAAGTAACTATGGCCAGGAATTTGCACGGCTTCTCCAGAGCTTATTTCGAGGTCGAAACCATAGAGCAATTTGAAGCTAAGACCATAATAACACACGTATACAGGGACAAGTCTAAAAGCAAAGTACGTTAACTTTTGGCTTTTATTTCAGTATGGTGACTAACAATAATACAGAGAGTAGTTTTGTCCTCTGGTTGGGACAACTTAACCCTTATTTCCTTATGAAAGGGCGCTTGCTCAAGTTTGAACATGATACGCTTGCAATCAGTGTTGGTCCCGTAAGATGGTTACGGTGAAAATTCAAAATATAAAAAATTGTTAGCAAACCAGGGTTTACAGCAAAGTATACATACCCTTGACGTTTTTGGTTGCCCGGCGTTGGGGTATCTCCAAGTAGGTTAGATCTCTCTTCAGCCATGACTCCAAGCCTGTACTGCGTATTCCACATGTGGCCGTATGTATGAGCCGAGAAGTTGTGGAAAAATTGAAGGGTCGAATCGTCCGTTGGATGCTCTTCCTTGACGCCTTTTCAGTCTGTTTCGAAAATCCAAGGTCAAACTGGACAAAACTCCCAGATCCTTCTCGCCAGAAGACCTTTGAAACTCCTGGTTGCCGAGTTTGTAGGAATGAACCAACTTGTACCGTAGATGCAGCACCCTACGTTTGTCCAAATTGAATCGGAGTGGATTCTGGACAATGCAGCTTAGCGTTTAAGCACTGAAAGCGATGTTTATGGTAAATACAGTTCTGAAGACAAGAGTGCAGTGTATCCTTGCGAACGACTTTACGACATGCTGATGCAGCGCCCAGGTCTAATGCGAAAAATGCGTTCATCTAGCTAGGCGAACAATCTCTACGTGGTGTCAGCTTGTTGCTTCGGGTCTACCCACTTCCAGCAAGTAGTTCAGCGGCAGAGTTTCAGGACATGTTTGGTTTACGTCTGGTAAGCGTTGTTCTATAAAACGTCATAAATAACAACAACAACACTGTGACGTGTCGGATGTGACTCGCCGCTCATTAAACTCACTGCTTCTTACATATCTGGATGATCTAACCCAATCCACGGACGTAGGTCATCCAATACGAAGAGTTCATTTTGCTTCTTCCTACGCCTGAGCGAAAACAATCACAAATACGGTGTCACATTCACAAATTCAAGCAACACAACAACACTCGTTCTTATTTACATGCATTAATGTACACTTAACACATGAATCCATATGTTGCTTATAAACTTTTGTCGTTTTTGCATTAACCATTCCTTGTTGTGTCATCATGATCATGCTAATGCAGGCATGTCTCACACTCTCGGGAATAAAACATTTCTTGCTTTCTTTAGTTCAGTATTACTCGATAACTGTGGTTGCAGATAATATCATGTCAAGCAGCACATCTACATTTAATCGGAAACACATGTACTGACATTTAACTTTGGCTCATGTACTCATGAAACCATGGATTACAACATGGCGCAATCATGCCAAACTTTGGCTATTGCCGCCGTAGAAATAAACTTGATTTTTTCGCAAACCAGCGCCATAATGTGCCTGGATTCCGCTTTTATCTGCCAAACTTCTCAAGTGTATAAATTACAAAATCTTGATTTTACTTTATTTTAACAACACATTATACTGTTCCAAAGCAGCTATGCTAGTAGGTATATTTGACCATGCCTTTACTTGTATGCCTCCTTCTATCGAGTATATACTACTTATATATATATATATATATATATATATATATATATAATTTCAGTAACGCAGCCATTGTACTGAGGAACAACGTAAGTCATTTTTGTTAGTGCATTGAAGCAAGAAATTTTGATATCAATTTTTTTAAACTTCTTGTACAGTCAGCATATGAGGAAACAAACGGTTTTAGATCAAATGTCCCGGTTTTGCGCACAAGAAATCTGGAAGCGCCTAGATTTGGCTCACTAATAATCTGGCCAACTTACATGCATTGTAACTAACACGCGCGTCGCCACCGCTGAATCTCACATCGTTGTACTTAGACGTCGGCATGACTTGTGCCTCAGGTGTTCTAGCAGCGTTGTGTGCAGTTTTCTCGCAGTATCTCCTATACACACATATTCACAATTATTGTGAATACATTTGTGAAAGTAGTTAGTCATCTTACCTACGAAAAACGTGTCTTTCAGATACACCATTGTTGAACAGATACCGAATCTTATTCCTTGGTTAGTGTCGTCGGAAAGGAAAAGGAACTTCCCTCTACCTATAAAATTTCTATCGTCCCAATCCATTGTGCCGCATATTTTCGATGTGGTTTTAGCATATTGTGAAACGTGTGTTTCACTACCGGTTTCGGTTGTCCATTATGCAACAGTTACATTGCTGCCTACTTGCAAGCAGCGTTCCCAAATTCCTTCTCTGTGCACATGACCTTATCTGTGGAACACAGATTTCGGAATTGTAGTGCTGTGTCCCATCTGTATTCGCCGGTTGACGAAATATGGGTTCGGAAGCAAATCATTCTTGCAAACAGAGCAGTCAAGGAATGGCGATGTGCAACTCCATTGGGAGCGATTTCAGATTCTTCAAAAACTAGCTTTTTTAACCACTTTTATGTTCAAAATGTGCCATTAACTTGATACCAACAACTTTTGACCAGTTACTGGACTTTGCCAGTATTATGTACAAAATTGTAGACATTGACGATCTAATGATAACATCAGGTTCTTGAGTTCCTACTTTGGACTGCAACCCGAGCTAAAACAAAGTACAGCGCAATGTCGGTTTTTTCAACTACCTTAAGCTTCGGCCACTCCCTAGTTTAATCTCTTCGGCCAAACAGCTTTTCACCATGTCCAGTGCGTCGCATTTCGGCATCTTGGTGAGGAATACGCTAATGTTACCATATATTATGTTTGAATCTTCGTTTCACACTAACGCATTACACATCTTTATAAACGTATTCGTTACCATGTCAACGGCTACATTATGCTACGATTGCATATAGACCAGTAAATGCAAGCTGTTGTCAAACCGGTAAAGTTATCACAATTTACGCGGTACATTTCCGCGAAGCTCACTGCAGTAGATCAATAATTGCTGTGCAGATGCTGATGCTAACTTAATCATTAAGGCCGATCAACTGCGGTTAATATGTAATTCGGCCACGCCCACCGAGTACTAACGCATTGTTCCATGATAGCGCGTAGTGAAGCACCGCACGCATTATTTCGCCTAGGCAATATTCTCCACAATCGACTATACGTAGACATCGCTAAGCATAAGTCACACCAGGTAAGGCGGACGGACCTGTCTGCTAGATTACGTACAGCTGCTTTCAGTGTGGGCAATCGATACTGTCTCTTTGTGGAGCGCATTTCATGTCCGGTCTTTTATGCGCAACATGAACGCGGATGGAATATCTCCGGGCCCCCAGTTTTTTGTTGTGTGTCTTGATGCTGCATAAGTGAGTGGGTGAGAGTTACAGTACTTCCTCAACCGTCCATAGAGGCCGCGTGCTGGTCCGCACCTCTTCCCACAGTGAAATGAGCTCATGCGTTGTTTTCATGTCCGCGTATACATCACGTGGTTAGTTAGCTGCGCGCAGTGTAACCGCCCCACCAACCGATGAAGATGTTCTGAGTATTCTTGTACCTAATTGCAATTGTTCAAGACGATGGGCACGCATTTGTGCGTGTGCGCCACGTTGGATTCAGCTTGATGTGCTTATGGATTGGGTTGACTTTTCTTAAGGAGGAGCTTGATTCCGTTATGGATTTATTTTAATCGTAAAGGTATGGATGGCGGATTTAAGGGGCAAATTCTGGAGTCAGGATCAGGAGAGCGTTCTTATTTTTCTCATGTCTGATTAACCGGTTCCTGCTGTTTTCAATGCAGTTACCCGCAGCCAAATTTACATTTTTGGTCAGGAGAAGCATAAGATTTTTTGACTCCCGATCTAAGCAGTTTTCGACTAACAGCTTGCTACCTGACGCTTTTTTCAGTCTTGTTCGAAAGAACGGGTAGTTTCCTCGCCATCATAAAATGAAATCAGACGGCAAAGCTAACGTCAAAGATCAGATATAAAAATGCAGACAGATGAAGGAAAAGATGTCTGATTTATAGATTAGAGGTGGAACCAAATGTGGCTTTATTATGACTTAGAATAATACGAGAAACACGATCCAACTGATGAAAGCTTTACTATTACAACAAAATAATAGCACGAACCCCGAAACTCACCGGTTTCATTTTGATACCGTCTGATTTCCTCACTTATTTTTGTTGCTCTGTTTACTTTGTTCCAAGTCCGTTGTCATTCGTTGATGGAACAATATGGGCAACGTGCGTTTAACTATACTTCTTCAAGTGCGACTGCTTAGGGTTAGCGTAAATTGTTTAAGAGCGATTAGCTGATAGATGGTGGTCCTGCAATTACCGGTACAGGTGTGGGCCAGGCGGTGTTTTTAAATCAAGTGTACCGACTAGCCACAATGTCTAGTGTGTGTGACGCGACGAAGCAAGGGTGGACCCAAGAGCCCTGCACGCGTGCTTATCGATCTGGTCTCAGTGAATGTGAGATCTGGGTGGGTGGAGTTGGTCACAATCAGATTGTAAGCAATACAACAGTGACCTTATGATTAGCGGCAAATTTCCCAAATAAATCCCTTGTTTAGCAGCCAAATGAGATGAATCTGGGATATGTAGAGGCCCTCAGAATGAGCTTGTAAATAAGACCAAAATAAGCCTTGCGGATTTCAAGCGATGAATCTGTGCGCTTAAGTTTGGCTGTGTTCGGTGGTTGAAAATCATGTGCACAGTTTTCACGAAAACCGTTAGGTATCCTTTTAAAATAATAAGTATTAAATGAAGAATTTGGATAGCAATACGGTGCCGAAAGCTGTGCATTTTATTACTAAGCGAGCTGGCATTAATTTGAAAGGTTACCTGATACGGTTGCAGGTTTTATATCAAATTTAAAGGTGAGGGTAAGATTGCGGTTGTATTTGTCCATTTGGCCATGGTGGTAGTAATTGAGAAACATTGTGACCATTGAACATGTTAATTTTTTCCAGGCTGATAATCTGGCTGCTAACTCAATGACGCTCTGGATGTGTCAGAGAAATGAGTGAGGGCAGTGTGTGATAACTACAATGATAACCTAAAATATTCGGCGGTATATCTGTTGCCGAGGTTATCAAGGAGTACCAGGTGTGGCAGTGGTTCCACAGTTTTTCCTGAGTTGTAGGCGAGTCAGAGAACACGTTGGTCTTCCAATGGCCATTTTGCCTACTGGGGTGAGCCGTCGCATCTTTCGACACTGAGAATACAGTGGCTTAACTTTAGATGCTTTTAAGAGTTTAAGGAGCACGGTATCATAGTAATACGAATAAGACGGTTAACGATTTGCCCTGGACTTAACTGACATTACATAGATTTTACTCTTCATTGTTGCAATGATGTTTCCCAAATCATAAACATTTATCTCTGGATTTGCGGCACTTCTAGGCCAAGTGTTTTTGACAAGATAATATCTTTAAAGCTTTCGCATCGATTTAGCACAACTTGGAGGTGAAATACAGCTATTTATTCTTGCGTATGCGCTTTGGGCGCTAAGCAGCCTTGTGATTAATTTGCTTGTCTCCGGGACATGTCATAGTGTGATTTGTCCACAGTTAAGGCTAATATAAGATAATAACTTTGGAGGCAATCTTTGCTTTGCGGTTTTTTAGCAGGTTGGGGACTGTCACAGATTAGGGCTTTATTGTCTGCATACTCTAAGTCAAGAAGTCGTTCTCCTGGGAGCAAATCCAAACCTTCCAAAGCAGTCCAGTAAATGCAATCTCTATGCCTTCATCAATAGCGAAGTTGTAGAGGAAAGATGACAGCGAGCATCCTTGTCTCACACCGCTGGTGATATAGAAGGGCGTCGACAGCTTGCCGTAAGCCCTCACTCTGCCCGTGCTACGCAGCATAAAACTTGGATAATATTTACATATTTCTCGGGCACACTTTTCCTGAGTAGACAATTCCATAGGGCACATCAATCAACTAAAACGAAGTCACGTATGAGGTCGAGGAACACGACTACGGTGAGCCGCCAATATTTGTGACGATGCTCTAACAGCTGACGCAACATGAATATATGGTCGATGCAGCCGAGACCACGACGAAACCCGGCTTGCAGCTCACGACTCTGACTTTCATGAGCGCCGGTCAGTCTATGAAGAATTATAGAGGCGAGTTATTTGGAGGCGATGGAGATCAGACTGATTCCTCTATGGTTTCGGCATTCCGAACGCGAGTTTCCTTTATAGATTTCAGCTATAACGGAGCGTGCTCAGTCGTTTGGGTCAGTTTCCTGCTCCCACAGTTTGACTAGTAACTCGTGTAAATCATCCACAAGAGCAGGTCTCCCGAATTTGAAGAGGGCTGGAGGAAGATAATCTAGTCCCGCGGCTTTGTTCAACTTCAACAGTCCGATCTCACGTTCGACTTCTGAGCGAAAGCGTGGATCCAAAGGAACAGCCCACAGAGAAGGGCGATCACTGGCCGGCGAAGAGTCGACCAATCCCAGCCGACTAAATTGCTTTGCAAAATGCTCAGTTCAAAGCTCCAAACGTCTTGACAAATTGTGGATAGGCTGTCCACTCTCGTCACGTATAGTTTCACTAACATCAGGTCCCCTGCTGCCCGTTACCAGTATCAAACAGAATAACTTACGACGGTTTCAAAGGACAGCGGCCACTTCTATCTCTGATGCACGAATAGATCACCAAGATTAGCGGTCTATCTTCAGGCAAGCACGAAGTTTTGCCCGGAACACTTTGCGAGTTTCACTGTCTTCGCTTCCAGCCGGAATATGCCGACGAGCGTCGATAAGTTCCAGAGACCGCGAAGACATACCACATGATTATTTGCCTGCTGCTAGTAAGGTTTGGCGAACATGTGACCAGTGACCATCAATTGTCTCCAATGAGCGCTTACCCAACTCGTATGTCAGCGTACTTCGATACTCATTCAGAACAGCTGGTTTCGCTCATTGACTGGTGTCAATGTGCTCACAAGGTCGTCGTGGGCGTCGGTCAAAACGCCTCCGCATGTCAGCACATACAATGCATGATCGGTGTCCACACATGTGCTTCAAAGCGAGCAACAGTTCTGGATGCAGCCTCGTCAGCGATAACTAGTAGCAATGTGATCGATTTGCGTCCAAGGCTGATTCCTACTTATGGGCGCAGATTCACCCTCCGGCGGTTGCTGTGTCGAAAGTTAGTGCTGGCAAGAAATATGCGGGCAACTTGACACAAATGAACTAATTACTCACCGTTATCATTACTGGAGCCTACACCGTGCTGACCGCCCAGATGCAGTTCATCAGTGGCTAATATCGCAACTTGAGCGTTCAGATCCCCAGCCAACACAACGGTGTCCTTGTTTCTTCCGTGGCGAAAGAGCTGGGTCAGATGGCTTAAGAAGTCCTCCTTTACCGAATCATCGCTACAGTTTGTGGGAGCGTAGTCAACGATGATGAATAGACAACTATTAGTCCTGCGCGACTTCCATGATTCAAACGAGCCAGCACATCGGACCGCACATATCAGGCTACTGTTTTGAATCCAGTCAACCAGAACAGCTTCAGCCCGAGAACTCATGTCAATACCAACACCAGCTTCGCTGGTGCCCAAAGCTGCACTGTCACCAGAGAGGCGCAATGAGAAAATACTGCTTGCGTCACCTGAAGAGGAACGCAGAGTGAGCATAGAGCTCGAGTCTTGTAGGCGGGTTTCTGATTAGCAGCAGTTATCGATCGAGATGGTCTCCAATGTTCGTGCAAGTGCTCTCTGTTGACTGATCTGTAGTAATGTGCGTACATTGAGGCATGCTAATCTGGTGAATGACGGAGGGCTCCAAATGGAAGCAGATGAACTGGAATGGGTCGCTTGGTTGGACATGGGCTTGTCAACAGGAGAGGATTGACGATCCGCATTAGTATGTGCGTTGAAATTAGAAGATAAATGCCTAGCAAAACATGTTGGGAACTGGCCAAGAATGGAGGGGTTGAAAGATGGGGGAATATTGGTGAAGTGGGAACGGGACGGTAGGAGTGAAAAAGCCCAAGGGGGAAGAAGAAGTGGGGAAATCTTGAGCTGTAACATCCAAACCCCTATCCACCCTGCTCGCTGCAGCATTTTGGGTAACGTAGATTATCCTCTGCGGTGGCTAGAGCATCAAGAAATTGCTTGACGAATGATTCATAGTATTGCATAGGCAGGTTACTCTTAGGTTGCCCAGACCTTGACAGGCATTAGGGTTCTCAACCAAGCCTGTGGTTTAAAAACCTGACCGCAAGGCAGCGAGTTAGGGGTTGGGCTACAAGGAGACCGTTTTAAGCAATAAGATGCCACCCTCATTCCAACCCCCAACCTGGAGGACCAAGAGGCTGAGTTTGTCTGGCCTCTAACCATTGACAAATCTGGCATGAGTGACACTGAAGGTGCAAAAGCACCACCCAGCAAAACTCAGTGGATGGGTGAGGCACACAAACCATTGCACTATTGCATTGAGCCCTTCAAATGGAAAACCTATGTGGTAAGACATGATAAAGACATGGTACGACTAAGCTTTATGCAACGAACACTAAGGAATACAATGGCTTACACAATACTAAACTGAACAGTTTCTCAGTTATTTACAATTATGGTTTGTCTTTGCATATGATGATTATTCATCTTCCCGAAGCACATGGGTCACCCTCAACTAGATTTATCACAGTACATACATTTCATGCCCCGACATTGGCTACGTTTATCAAAACGTTGTGTGATTTGGCAATCATCTGATTCACAAACTTAGTTATAATGTTTCTCAAAATGAAAAACGTGAACAGTGTGTCGAAACTGATGACAGAGGCAGCGAAACTAAGGATATAGATGCAAATATGAAGACAGATGCAACATTTAAATATTCCTACAGACTATTTGAATTCGTCTGCAACCCACCAACCACTAGTGCAGAATACCAACGCTGTAATAATTTAAGAAGCGAATTGGTCACTGGCCCATGCGTCCGTTTTTATTGCTTTTTACTTTCTCCATCAATCTTATACCTTCCTTTTCTTGCTAACAAAATACAGAGTATTAGCGAAATAAGTGACATATAGGCAAATTCAACTCAATACATAAAAAATTCACTACATTTTAACATTCTATTTTCACATCACACGCTCCTTCTTAGTCAAAACACCTGAGAACCAACTCTAACCACTATTTTTTACATACACCTGTTCTTCGTACTTTTGACTTACGCAGTAAACATCGTCTCATATATTACCATCAAACAGTTTTCAATAGCACAATAATGAGAGCATAACATATGACGAGTTATATAACTAGAAGAATTCCATGAACTTGCTTACCTCAAATGATCACCATATGTGATTAGTAAATATAAAATGAAAACAGGTCTGCATTTTGCCTACTGATATGGGGTCGGCACTCATCATTTATCCATTTTCTATTATGTGCGTGGAACTAAAATAGCTCCTGACTTTCACTTAAATTTAGAACATGGACAAATTGTTGACCGAAAGTACCGCTTGCTTATACTTTACCTATTATTGTCTTGTGCGTTACTAATCAGTTTTTACCTTGCTATGCAATGATGCTTTAACAAAACCTAATAGTCTGGTTAGATATTACTTGTGGTTGTACAACTGCAATGGGGTTACGAACGAGGGAGAAATATCGACTGAATTCCTACAGTCCCCAGTCCGCTATAAAGAATCTGTGTTTGTGTAAAAATGCAATCATATTTCTTTAAGGAAGTTACCTATGAATTTGGAAGCAGTTATTTACTGGTAGGTCAATATGCGACTTCAGTTGTTTACATTGCCGAAGTATCCACTCACTGCAACACTAAAATGTACACTATTTTTCCACCTCGATTACAATTCCATATAATTCAAAAAAATCGCGGTCAGTCCTCTTGAACCTTGATGAACACCGTTTTGAATAGATCTCAGATAAGTCAGACGATAACATTATCCTGCCAGGAAAACCGTGTATATAGCTAGCCAGGATGGTAAGTGCAGATTGATCTCAGGAAAAATTTAAAGAAAAGCTAGCAAAAGCTAAAATGCATTTTCAGTTATGCAATGCAGCAGCTGGGTGACGCGGTTAGCCTTCGCAAACAGAAGTTCATAGACTACACTTTACTTAGCTTACATTACAATAAGGTTAGCACCGCACTTGTATCAATCATTCGGACGGTGCGAAAACAATACCACTCATTATTATTTTCCCCTAACATGCATTTCTACTATACATCTCCATTTTCTTCCCTAAAGCCAATATCCAACACATTCCCTCTTACGTTTCCTAAGATCCTCTGTACCTTGTGTTCCCATGATCCCAACTTGCCTCTACATATTTGCCACAATTTGTTTTGGTGGTCAACATAAGCTCCACCAAAAGTAGGGTCGTTTGACGAATATCGCGCCTCACTGATTATGTAGGTCTTTTGAATTTTTACCTCCATCGTTTATACCGTTCTGTTTATCCTTTCCTTTTTGTATGTGCATCTGTGACTCAAATGACGAACACTTTAAAAAGGCCCAATTCATAATTTTAACACTTTCAGCCTCATCTCATTTGCATGATCCACCAATCCCACCGCTTTACCCTTCCTGTGAACATTAGTGCCGTGACCTCGTACATCGAGCGCTCTGAAGGTAGACTTGTTGACTTGGACTGAAACGGTTGGCTTTGTAACTGTTTATATTGTGGAAGCATCCCCGTTGATTTATTTCTTGCGCGCGAGCAAGTATTAATTTGTAAATAATACCGTAATTCCGGACGACGCTTCTTTGCGTTCGGTGGAAACGCGTCACTCGTACTTTTAGAGCGAATTTTGTCGTTTACAACATATGCAGCTAGGAAGCTAGCAGCCATTTTATTTGCATCTCACTATACATCTAATGCTGTCCCGAATTTACTTTCATTTCCTGGCGGTCAGGAACCTAATGGGAGTATTGGCTTTTATAAAACGATATACCATCAACACTCTTGGATCTGGACTCAGTAAGGCACTTGTCTTGGCAGGCGAAAACACTTAGAACTCACTGACGATTTATGAAATATCTAGGTCACAACCCACTGTAAATCAATAGGCCTGCAGCATAAACTGGGGATAATGCAGTGCAACATAGGCATATAAAAAGTAGCAACGGAAAAGTTATATGTGTGTACTTCAGCTCAGTGGACTGCACACAGAATTAATGGTAAGGAATTTCCGATTTGTGTATCGTTTCAGGATCAGAATGCGCATTAATTCAATAACCCGCATAAGAACTAAAAAGACAAAAATCCATGCAAGTTATTTAGCTGAATTTACTTGACTTTCTTATGAACGGAATCCATTTAAGGTACACTTCAAATATGGTGTGCGATGAGGAGACCAATTGCTCCGCGGAGCCTGTGAATATATCTAAACCACAGTGCAGAGTTACAGCTATGTGAATGAAACGTTGGTTTCGAGTGACAATATGTGGTTGTTGATTGAGTTGTATTGTTAACTCCCGCCTTGAAACCTGGTTTGGCACATAATTGCAGCTGTTGCCTAGCTTATGTATATTCCAGGCTTGCCGACAACAAGCACCACTACCGTGTAGTTGTATAGATATCAGCGAAGCCAACAGATATTGATAAAAAGCTTTAGTGCATTTTAAAGACTTAGCTAGTCTTAGTTTAATTTTACAAAGTAAAACATTTATCAATCATTATTCCCCTTTACATTCAACGTTAAATTTTCTTGCAATATTTGACAAACGCATTAGCGAACTCAAAAATAGCATTAAACTTAAGTAAATAGGTAAGATGCTCGTTTTTTTCGGTGGTTCATCACGTACGCACAGCAATTTGATATTTCCACCGTTCAGCTCGAGTGAAGAAGATGACATGTTAGCCCTGCACGCTACAGAAAATCTACGTCTGTAAGTTTGAGATCAGTCAGAACTCCCTGTGTTTTCTGATCGTACGCACCCTGACACTAAGCAATTCACGTGATAACCAATGATTACTAGGGGAGACTTGCAGGGGACCCGGTGGTGAAATGGCGAAATGCGTTCGACCCTCAGTATATCCAAATATGTGATTGATATTGACGGGTTCAAGGAAAAGGTGTTCACAGGACACTACTAATGTGTGGAGCCTCTTTCAGGCTTTCAACTTTTACACTTGAAGAAACTGACGATGTTGCTCTTATCTAGAATAACTCTCTAAACTGATTACAATTCTCGACAAATTAGCAGTGGTTGTCCATCATGTTGGGACAGCATTGAGACTTACAAAATGCAAAGTACTTTCGCTAGATTAACGGGGAACTACTCCTGCAAGGTATCATAGAATTGCGCAGTTAAATGCCGTCAAGGAACTCATGTAACGTGGCAGCTGTATTAGCGTCCACGGAATGGACGATGAGATCCCTCACCGTATAGCGAAAGCTAGCGGCTCATTTGCTAATGTAAGTGTCGTGTGGCGCTAAAGCATCACCACTCTCGGTCTGAAGTGCAGAGTTTGCAATGCAGCCGTTCTTTTAAGCATCATGTACGGATACGGATCCAAGCCACTCAGATTGACGGATCTAAAGGGGCTTGTTACGTTTCACCATCGCTATCTGCTCAGTTTCGCTCAGTGCTAGTGGGAATTCCGCGAGAAAAATGAACGTGTCTGACGCCGCGAATTTGGCGCAGGAATAGCTAGAGAACCGCTCAGCACCGTTATTTCACGCAACAAGCTTCGATATCTGGGCCACGTGATTTGCACGTCAGCACACCGACCCCAGAGACGCGTGCTGTTTTCGCGCTAAGAGTACGGTTCTGACAAGAGGCAGGAAGGTAAATGACTTGACCAATGGAATGAAGTCTCATACCTCGAAAGCTGGTTGGTGCAGCCCGACTAACGGGCTTTGTTCCAAAGAAAAATCAACACGATCGTTCACGTGGGAAGGAATCGACCCCAATGAAATTTGTTTGTGAGCTCCTTTGTTTCCCCACATCCCGATTCAAGCACACACAAAACGCTAACAGTATTAAAACATAATATATTATTACGCAGATTATAACCTGTCGGTTTCGTGCATTCCGCACTGCTCTGCGTCAAGTTTATTTACATATCTCGGTGTATCACGGCACAGTAAGCTGATGTATATTGCTCACCTTCACCTGTCGTTCAATGATAACATTACTGCCGATGATCATGACTATCATCACGCATCGCACGTCGTAGCCACCAAAGGAATAGGTTAACCAAAACTTCCACTGTGTTCTCTTTTGGCAACTTTTACAAGTCACGATATTCATGCATGCCTGAAATTTCAACGTCGGGTATTTTATCCACTGACACGCAAATAATTTGGCCAGACATTTTAAGTCAAAGTTCTGACTAGGAAGCGGAAATGCAAGCAATAAATGCTCAAAAGAAATTTTCCTTGACTAGAGTATATACAGCAAAACTTTCGGGAGCTAATTTACGGTGCTCTCTTATTCTTTTTAGTAGGACAAGTAACATCAACACGCTCAACATGTAGCACCATGCAAATTATTTTCGGTTTTATTTCCAAAGATTACATTTATACACGGAGAAACTGTCTAGTTTCCAAAAGTTCAACATATAGAAACAAGCAGAAACTTATTTTTAGGAAGGTACTATATATTGAAGAACATTGCACTGGAAAATCTCTACCGACGTGCGCTATATATTAAGTGCAACACACAATTTTTACTACGCAGTACTACTCATACAATCAGTGAAAAACAACAACGATGACTTGTGCAGAAAGCAGTCGTTAACAAGTGAAGCGATGCGAAAATATGCTGCATATATTCTCGAGCTGTGTCAAAAGGCTTGATGCATTTGTTGTGTTTGAGGTATTCGTCGTGTGTCCACAGCCAAACTGTATACAGTGACGCCTTATAATCATCCTCTTATATCTTGGGGTTAAGGCTAACAAATTACAATTCGCCCACCTCCTGAGAATGCCTTAACGGATTAAGATTGAAATGTGGGACAATGTTTCAGTGATTCATCAACATGTAAATATCACAAAGCAACATAGCATCTGAGACAGCCAGATTTAACGCTGAGATCGCTGTAGCTATCATCGATCACCTGGAGAATTCTCTGCATGCACTGCTGAACGAGTCCGCAGGTGTAAAACCATGTTTTTTTACTAACTGGTAAAAGAATGGCGCCAGTTCACCCAACAGAGTTAAGGGAATCAAAGTCCTGGACATTTTGAATCAGACGATTCAATCTGTGAAACAACAAGGTGCATGTCGGTGGATCGTATCACTCAGTGTTTGGGTCGTGCACTTCTGTTTGCGGCAAGACGCATTTATGTAGCTTAATGATCACATACGTCCCAGTGTCAAATAGAAACCACTACTGCCGCAAAAAGTACATCGATTACTAGAAATAGTTGCACCATAGATTTACACATATATTTGTCGCCATGATCAGTAGGCAATTTGTCTGTTCTTATAACCTGCTGCTGCCGTGAGCCCGTCTTTATCTGTGCGCATAACTTCTCCTCTCAAATATTCAAACCATTACATATAATTACTAAGTAAACCTTTCAATAGAAATACCGCGTTACGTTGATATCTCTTTCTATTTATATCACGCGAAAATTGTGTTGTTTTGCTAATATGGGCCTCGTAACATGGATAATTAATGAAATTCTGATTGTGGATGTACAATGAAGAAACATGTTAGTGTATTTTGCCAAGTCTAACATCCAGAAGTAGACGTAGATTAGTTTAGTCTCATATTCTATTTCTTCGACGAGAGCTAGATTTTCGACAATTCTACCATCGCTTTCAATGATCTGCAGAATGATTATCTGCTCACTCATTACCAGTATAGACTTGCATATGAAGTGATGCAGCTAAATACAAGCAAAACGATTTGTTCAAAAAGTATAACTAACGTTCCTCCCCCAGGGAATTTGGTGAGCGGATTGCCCAAGTTCTTACGGCTTTATAATTGCAATGTATGTAGGCTTTTTAAAGTCATTGCATACTGCGGTGAGGCTAGTTTGATAACAACTGCTAATAAAGTTTCAAGCAAATACCGGCCTAGCGAATGCATGCAATAAAAGTCAGGCATTTTAGCATTACTCGCCAAATGGTTCTGTCACAAACACACTCAAAAGATTCATCTCAGTTTGGTTCCAGTCGTCATCTATATCGTGCCAGTAATTGCAACAATAACAGTAACGAAACAGAACCATGCGAATATACTTACTGCAATGCAGTGACCCATTTTGCCGTATAAAGCTTAGGACAAATTTGAGAGAACTACTTGATACGGTAGTTCAAACCTGTTGAATTATAATAAAAATTAACTAGGTCCTCAGTTCTTGCCTTCAAGTCTCTTAACGCCACAACGCACAACAGCGTTTTCTAAAGTACTATTCGGCTGCCACACCCCATTTCCATTTTATAATCTATGTTCCCGATAATGAGCAAGCTGTCTTAATGAACACTGTAAATGATTTGACCTTGGGTATCAATGATGTGATTCCACGGTTCTCTACCAAACTGGTATCTCAACTACGCACACGTACACTGTGAAACGAGAGCAATGGGCCGTCACTTTATTCGTTATAATACAGTGGATTTCGTTTGTATAATTTCCCTTCAAAAAATGTTATTTTTATCAGCGATACATCATGAAACTCCTCTAAATGTACTCAATTTGCCACGGATTGAACTATTCTGTGAAGCTGCGATGTCCAGCCCTCAAAATAAGTTGAAATACACCAGCATAATTTTACCGTATTCCTCTTTATGAACAACGCGATGTACTAGTGGGTGTATTCTATCAACAAGTCTATGTAAGGCGTCAAATATATGGAAGCCTTGAGCAAACTTTTTCAACCCAAATCAATAAAACCATACCAGCACCGGAAAAAGGCACCATAAGCAAACAATTAGAAACAACAACTATACAATGCCACAAATTCTGTTCTTCCAGAGCAAAAGCAATTCATAAAAACAAGCAAAGAATATGAATTCATATCACACGCAATATAAACGATCGTGTCTTTGCACTGCGGCTTCTACTGGCTCATACATGATCAACAAAAAGGGAGGCCATGTCCCCAGTGTGGCCGTTCAGATTGTGTCCTTCACACAGTGAGGAAATTGTAAGTGTTTCGTTTGTACACAAAGGTGAACAAAACAATATGTCGGACGAACCAAATGACTTCCATGTAGATGACCTCCACCTACGCAATCTTGCAATATCGTCAGGTCACTACCGCAGTGCGGAATAATGTGAGCAAAAAGGGTAGATTTTGAAACATTCTAGAGCACGGTTGACACACCGGTGGTTCCCATGTGAAGCGCTAATAATGTAATTCCAAAGGGAATACTAGGTCAATATATGCACGATTGAAATCAATATATCCAATATTCAGAGAGCAAAGTGAACAGATTATTAGGATAACATGGTACCATAGAAGATGGATTCTGGGTCAAGGCACACAACATTTAGGTTGGGAGTACAAGGTTTAGCTAAATCATTGCGTGGATTACAGCTGTAGGAACAGTTAGCGGGACGAAAGTATCACAGGATAAGATATTAGTGATGCTAATACAATCCCAACCCATTGTCTACATGACATTTCAGCTTCTGTGTTTCCATTTGCTCTGGTTCACCCCAGCGAGTTAGTCGCCATGGGAAATGATAGAAGTTACATTGGTATGCTTAAACCTCTCCACCTTGGTCGGTTGTACTCAAACTGGCTCCTACTAAGCTACAGGTACGAAGAGTTGCTACCTACGTGCGGACAGTCAACAGCTGCAATACCCCACTTCTAAATCGATGCCTTCCATAAGATTAATTTTCTTTACTTCACGGACATACACCTCTGCCTTTATTCTTAAGAATACATTTTCTAATAATCTACTATTACATCTAATGCACCACCCTATCAACATCAAATACACATCATGCCGACTAAATGTATCGCAGACAAAGGGGAATATATCCCTACGTTTCAGTTTGCTTCGATATTTGAGCGCTTTTGAGTATTATGCGTAAGCGTAAGATATTCTTTTTTCCACCTATTCCAAAGTATGGTGGGAAATATTTCGTCTGTCTCCAAGATCGAGTAAATCGGCCAAAAATCATCGATAGCGCTACTGACGTTGCATTCGGTATAATACCAGCAAATCGTTGGGCGTAAGATCTGGTTGAACGCGAAATACTCTCTTCAACGATGCAAGAGTCATGCTGTTATTACTGTGCTCCATTTCGGTGAGGAAAATAGACGGTGTTCCATCGTTGATTATCTGTACTCCCGATATTGAAAGCTACATTGGTCGAACTGGCGTGATCATCCTTTCCCATATATCGCTACGGTGAGTAACAGGGATTCGACTTAATTGGCACTAAACCCGTCAGATTAGGAGAATATTACCTATGTTACTCTGTGAACAATTGTTAACCGTCTGACGTAATTTAACTGCGGTGCCAATATAATTGGTGTATTTATCACTTTACATGGCCTCTATGGTGCCTGCTTTGTGATAAACTTCATCAGTCACCTGGTAAACGAATCCGTGGTCAGAGAAAGTGAGAACCTAAAATGTATCGAACGAATCTATGGATCTGTGAACGAAAAATCGCATCGTTATTCTTGATTGCTTCCGTTTTCGACCAGTATAGGAGCAAAATATTCAATTTCAACATGGTTAAGTAGCTGCCATCCTTCTTAGATAGTAGTAACATGATATTATTTTCACTAGTGGTGAACACTCTTCATTTACATGTTTAGTCCTTACCGATCACACACCTTTAACATTCGGTGCTCCCAGTACAACTCAGTATTTCCGGCATAGGTTTGCTTTCACTCTGAAAAACCCGGGTTTACCATCATTAATGTGGTAGCAGTTAGTTAGTGCATCCGCGTTTGTTTAGCTAGCAAAATTATTGGACACTTTTAGCATGTCAAGGGCAGATTAATCCAGTCTACTACCGACACAGCTTAGACAGTTTATTAGAAGGGGCAGTGTAGCTTCAAATTTCTCTCTGTCTGCACTATTGAATATCATCCGACCATTGAATCCACATATTTCCCATACCTACTAATGAGGATGTACGATCAGGACAATATCCTTCTTAGCTTTCGAAATTTCGCATTGTCTAAAGAATTCGCGAGTTGCAGATACCTTGGAGTATTACTTGGTATCTGGTTTGCATCTTTATGTGGGACAACCAGACCACAAATTTCGGCAGTTATAAACAACAAACACGCCTTTTATTAATCCATGTATTTCTAACCCCTTGGAGAATACTGAATAATGTAAATAGAGCACGAGAAAATAATAACTTGTTTCGCTTTTCCTTAGGTGGATCGGGCACATACTCCAGCGTCATATTTGAAGGCAGCACTTTCATTGCAATGTTTAAGAGCTTATAGACATATATATGACTGGGATTATTATCCACTGTTTGTAGCATGACTTGTTTCTTCTCTAACCTTGCTTGATCGATTTTTCTTATCCACTCGTCAAATATGGCGGCAGTCATCCAAGCGGATTTGCTTGATCTCCAAGTGAAAGTAACGTTTCAGGACTCAGATAGTTGGACATACATGGTCTAGCTGACTTGCCAGTGACGAAAGGCTTTAGCTTTTATTCACGAACCAGCACACTGCATAACTGGAAAACATTCTTTGGATTGCTTAATGCTCTCAAATGTGTCACACTTTAAAGCAAGTATGCTGCCAGAGATCGCTTGATAAATGAGACCACGCTCGCTAGCGTTGAATATGTCAGGGAAGTCAGGGAATTTTCAGGGAATTCTTGAACAAACTCTTCAGCAACTACATTGGACATACTGCACAAAACTTTGGTAAATGTTATAGGATATTTTACCTTCCTGTAGCCAACCATTAGATATAGAAAATTAGCAATCAAAAATTCGTGCGCCGAAGTTTAGCTATTGTTTTCAGCAATTTCTTGAATCCTCAGCCAGGTGATTCCAGCATAAACTGCTTTCAATTGTCTGAACCAGTGCAGGTTTGCCTCATTGAGAACATCATGTAAATTTTTCCTCCCCTTGAGCTGTAGATCTCCACTTTCATTATCTTGTCTCTCCGAACACTCATGCTTATGATGCTGAATGTTCCCAACTGTTGTCCTGATATCACTAAACTATTCTGCCCTCTTTTTGGCTGCTGATTTCCAGAAATGTAAAAGATTATTTTTTTGCTTCAGGTCTTTCCTTTGGGCCATATTGCCTTGATGGGCGTAAAGGTCGAACCGAAATTTTAAAGGCATGGTTTAGATCCAAAATCCATTGTGTATTTTACGGAAAGTCAATTACATACAAAAAGCAATCCTTATTTAACTGAGTGTTCGTCGCAGCTAGCTCCAAATCAGACAGTATTCCATATACCCGGACAAGCACTAGACTGCATTTTCAACCTGTAGGGAGCATCTAACGATTCTAACAGAATTCTAGCCCTTGACCGCCAGCGGTTTTCACCGCCACTCAACGGCTTGTTCCACTGGGTCAACCGGGGGGTAGCTTCGGACATAAAAAACTTAATTGTTTACGCTCTCAGACAGTCAACAAATAGCTCGGAACACCGCTTAACGATCAGTGGACATAAACGAAATTACGATACGATCCAAGAGGCTGTTGAACTGCTGCTGAACTTGTTAGCTTAGAATAGTGGTTCCCAACTTTTTGAGGTCATTACCCCCAAAGCGAGTTCACTTTAAGTAGTTACCTCCAAACTTTCTAAAGCTAAGCAGCTAGCAACTATTGCATTTTTTCTTTAGATTACGGCAAAGAAATACCAAATTTAATTACTTTTGATCATGCAAATAAACGATAACCCTACTGTAGTGCGAAGAAAATGCATGAGCTTTTTTCATTAATTACCGAGTTCAAATTATTCTTGCTGACGTCCTGAACGTGAATTTGATGGTGCTTTTAGAAAGCGACATCACACCTATCCTTAACGCATGTTGCTGTACACCGGCGATTCTTAACTTTCTTGAGGCTGTTACAAATTGGATTTGAAATAATCAACCCGCCTCCCCCCAAAGTTCCGTTTCAAACCCTTACTGACGAATGACTATTGCGACGTTTGCTTCTAAGTACTGGAACTGATAGCTATTTGGAATAACTCTCGATCAATAAAATAAAGAAAAGAATTATTTGGTACAACTTGGTAAATATCCAAGAGCTGCTATACATTATTGTAACGGTTGATATTGTTTAGTGCTAACAATTTCTGGTATATTTGGTTCCGTTTCTATTAGAAGTGTTATTGCAAAACCCCTGAGAGGAGTTCCGTCATCACCTAACTACAGAGGCTGTGGTCCAAAAATAATGAAAGTAATATTACACCCCCGAGGAAAAGACGGAAGTTCTTTTGAATAGCTGGTTAATGCTCCGAGCTAGGTTGCCAACAAAGATCCGGCTAAAGGCAGCAAGCGAACGGCCAAGAGGCGTAAACCATTCGAGAAACGAGCAAACGCTGCAGATTCTTTATCTGCACAGTCCTGCGAAGTGATCGAGACAATAGCACCTACAGCAAACAACAGGACAGAGCACAGCACGAGTGAAACTTCTGTTCAGGAACGCTCAATAATGCCATACAACTTGATTGAAATACGTAAACCAAATGCGATTAATAGTCGGTCACCTAACGGCCGGCTTAAAAACTAACACAAAGTTGACACCATCAATGAACTCCTAACAATAAAAGCCATATCTTCTATGTATACAAATGCCCAAAGCCTTCTAAGCAAGTTGGCCGAACTCCATGCCTCACAACCGCGGGACCTCGTCATGAATACAGAGACCTGGTTAATCCTTGAGATAATCAAATAAGTAATCAATTTATCCGGTATGTCGCTGCTTCGGACCGATAGAACAGGAAGGGGTGGCGGTGTGATTATTTACTATTATACAAACCTCCGATGGGAAATTATTGATCGTCTGGAAATCCGAGCTACTTATTCGCTTTGATCCCGCCTATGGTTGGGAAACAAGGACACATGTCTACTTGCCGTGATTTATCCCCCACCAAACGCAACGGTTTTCAGTTTGCTTTGAACAAGTCCTACACCCATTTCTTATCGCTGGGGACTTTAACGTGCCCGATATAGAAACGACAGCAACTGACGTTATGCAGCTTAAAGCCTGCTTGCCAGAGCTAACTGCTAGCCACCCTCTGTACAGCCACGTAACCTCTCCCATCAGATTTCGAACTGATAACAAGCCGTCGATACTGGATCTTGTGCTAACTAACGAAGAAGTCAGTGTTGATGTTATAGTTAAAAGCACACCACTGGGTCGTAGTGATCCTGTTACTCTACTCTTTGACCATATATGCTACGTAGAATATCCTGAAAAGAAGGTGGTTAAAGTGCATACTGTCACGTACTATGTGTTATATACGCTTTTTAAGGATATATCTTGGACTTTCTTAACCGAATTCCCCCAGATGTTGCCTGGGAAACTTTCACAAATACGTTTAGCACACTGGTAGCGCATGCATCGGAACAGAAGTCCTTCCAACTTCGAAACAAGCATAAGTCCTTTCTGAAGAGCAGAACACGTAAATGTATGTCCCGGAGGGATTTGGCATGGCGACATCACCAGGACTGCTCGAATGTCAATACCTGGACTGCATACGTACACATCGCATATTCTGTCTGAAACTGATCCGCGAAGACAAGGTCATTCATCAGCAGTAGCTAATGAAACGATTCTGCACTAATCGCAAACTTCTGTACAGGCATGTTAACGGCCTTCGAAAAATGAATCGGGGGATTCGAAACAACCACTTAGCGCTGGTCGGAATTTTTTCGTTGCTCCTGACTTTTCAAGTTTTCGGATTCAAATTTCTCCGCACATCGGCCTGGGTACACTCATTCAATCGGGCTCGATCAGGTCTACCCATTGCGCAAACTTTCTTGAGGGTACTATAAACGGATCAAAGTCAAATTTTGGTTGTGTTTCTGCACAGTCGTTCGCCTACGAGTGCACCAATTTTCTGCCTTCATCAAGGTTTTTGGAGTTATCGGAAAGCTTATTGCTAGGTCTACTTCAAGAGACCTAAACCAACCCTGTTGGTAGCTGCATTAGGCAACTAGAAGCAATTATATCTTCATACACTGCCTTGGTTGGTCAAGAGCTCTCACGCCGCATTGTGAATCGAGCTCTATCGGACGCACGCAAATCTCTTTGTTTGGCCGGAGTGTGCGTGTGCGCCTGTTGTAACCTGCGGCATAAACGTGACGCGACGCGCCACTGAATTGACCTCATGGCTACATGTGCACGGAGTGATCGATTATTGAAGGACAATATAACCTAGGCGGAATCTGTACAACTGAGCACTGTTACAACCGGTTGGTTTGTATCGATCATTGCATCTGAAACCGTGGCCTGTTTGTACCCGTGTGATTTTCGTGCCCTTTAGATAGGTCGTATAAGCCCTAAAATCCTAGTCTGTTTCCTCAGCGCTCTGTCGATAACTGTTTGCTTCCTCTTGATCACTGTAACAAAAACGGTGAAATTTGTCCCCTATTTTCTTATTCTTGTCCACATAAAATAGTTTTCACATGCCCTAAAACCGAGTGACCTCAGTTAAAACAAGAAACTCAAAGAAGCGACAGGAAGCCATTGAAATGCTAGCAAAACATCCTGCTTATAGCCAGTCCCTCAGCACGGAAAAAATTAAAGGCTCATCATCTAAGATGAAAATAAAGCCGAAATTGCGCGTAAGATTAAAAAAACAATCAAATGATAGTTCTCATAATGTTTCTCTGATAGAGCACAGCGCAGTTACTGCAGAATCGCCCACTAAAGCTATTGAAACGATTGCTGCACTTGAACTACAACTGAAGGATTTGAAGGAAAGGTTAGAATCTCTGTACTAAGTGCTAGAGCAATTTAACTCGCTTAAGTATCTTTTTAATACTTCAGATACACCAAAAATGGAACACCTTCGATCCGTTGGGAATCTAGTACAACATGTTGCATTTGCGGTGCATGAGCGCATTAAACGCTCCAAAAATGTTATAGCATTTAATTTACCAGAAAAGTTATCTCTTGAGTCTATCTCCTCTGCAGTGGCAAACGACTGTCATATTAAAAGAATGCAACTTTCTTGCGTGTGGCTTCGAAAGAAATCTCTGAAGCATGTCTGTCCAGTACTTTTTAAAATTTCAAACGACACACCCGGTGAAAAATTCATTTGTAGAAGGAGCGCATTATTCCTTAAGAAGGATTACGTATCCATGGTCCTGAAACAAGATTTAACAGTACTACAAAGGGAGTGAAATAAAGCCTATTTGGAAATTATTGAGAATACCAACAACCAAAATGCTGTGACCAATATGTTCCGCTACCCACGGAAACTCAGGAACCTCCCCACCTGGTTGACCTAGATGACATTCTGATCATAAATGAATCAGCACTAAGGTTGAAATCAAATAGCAATTAGAACAAAAGATCATCTGGTGAGCAATTGCTTTCAATGATTCATCATCAGACCATTACATTCATACAGAGGCTAGAATGAGAAATCGACCCAGCTAGTTCAAAATGACTTGATCACGTGAAGGTCAATGTCAGAGTGGAGAAAACGAATTGGGGCTTAGAGGGCTGGCTGTTTGCTACCGCGTCTGACCAAAGGCAGTCAACCTGGGCGTCTTCCATCTTCGCTGGCCAGGGAAGCTGGAGTGCCTGGACCAGCTTCTTCTGCGAGCATAAGGACGGCTGGAACAATCGAATGCATATTGCTTCAGCTGTCGCAAGCGTACGCAAGCGATAACCTTTAGTTCGGTGCGGCGGAACCTTGTAAACTATTCGGAACGCACGTTTCCAATCCACTTCATGGCCGGTGTCCACAATGTGGGCCAGAATGGCGCTAATAATGGTCCCGGTGCCCCCTTGACGCAGCCAACGAGGGCAATGTTCGTTCACGCGTTTTTGATAACTGCCACGCCGTTCGACCAATATACGTCGCGCCACAGGCGCACACGAATTGATAAATTACCATTGATGTGGTCAGCATCGGCAGCTTGTCCTTGTTTTGTGAACGAATGAGTGGTTCCGTTGAGAACACGCACTTCAACGAGGCTGCTGGGAAGGTCGACTTTATCGCGGCCGAAAGGCTTCTGGTTAGACTCTCGGTAGCCGCGTCCCCTTTGAATGGCAAGCGAATAAACAACTCTTTCTTGGGTGCTGTTAACACGGGCACTGGTTTGGATTTTTCTTGCAGATTCCTTAGGATAAATCTATCGGGATAACAGTTTTCACGTAGAGTGTTCTGTATAAACATTAACTCCGCGTCTAGGGTGTCTTCCGTACAGATTCGACATGCTCTTGATGTAAGACAGTGAACCAAGTTGCGCTTGTATCTCATGAGAACGAAACTGTAAAAGTTCGTATACTGACCTATCCACGTTGTTTTTCTATAGACCTGACGCTGGATGGATCCGTCTGGTCTCCTAGTCAACAAGAAATCGAGATATGGTAGCCGATTATGGCTTTCCTTCTCGGAAGTAAACTGCACTGCTGCATGCACTCGGTTGAAGTGGTCAAGAATTTCCTCCGGATTAATATGTTTGTCCATCACAACAAATATATCGTCCATGTATCGATGATAGCGATCAAAAAGGTATATCTCCGCCCGCATTTCGGTTCTCTCCAGCTTTGCCATGAAGATATCCGCTAATAGTGGTCCGAGAGGAGATCCCATGTCCCCGCTCTCCTTCTGCCAGTAGTATTTCTCTTTGAATAGAAACTGCACATTCCAGGTGCGGCGTAACAGTAGGCACTTGACCTCGCGCGTAAGTATGCACATTTTTATTCCTGAGTCGGCTATATAGTCGGAAATGTATTTGATCGTCTTAACTAATGGGACGTTTGTAAAAAGCGAGACGACATCGAAAGATAACATTAGTTTCTCATTGATGTTATCATCCTTGATGCTTTCGACGAAATGGAAGCTGTCACGAAGGCTGTAGGTGGCGAGCTGTTGTCGCACAGGTTCAAGAAGTTCTACGAGCCACTGAGCAACGGCATGGTACGGTGAGTTGACCATTGATAAAATAGGACGAAGTGGGATGTTGGGTTTGTGGATTTTTGGTAACCCATAAGTCTTGGAACGCTTGTGCCACTCAGTTTAAGGCTGCCATGCAGAGCAGCTGAAATGTACCCCTTGGCCCGGAGTTCTTGCAAACTCTTATTTATCTGTGTTTCAACTTGTTCAGTTCGGTCCCTTTCTCCTTCAATACACTCAAACTTTGTCTCATCGTTCAGTATTGCTGTTAGTTTATCCATGTAATCTTTTCTATCGAGTAACACGATTCCAGCACCTTTATCCGGTCTGCATAGGACGATTTCCTCATTGCGCTTTAGTTCTTGTTAGCGAGCCATGATTACGGACGCGGAGTTTGCGATACTGGTAACAACAATTCACCAAATAGCACTTGAAACGTTCAAGATCCGTATTCGATTTAGCGACTAACCCTTTCGTCTGATCATATAAGCTTTCAAATTTTAATTCACAATCAAGCCGGTTATCCCTGCGTCTAGGAACGCAAAACTTTAAGCCAAGTGATAGAACTTCCATCAAAGTTGTGTCCATGTTCAAACTAGAAAAGTTGTGTACATACCTGTCTGGCCTGTTTGGAAACGTGGCTTGCGGCTTAAGCTGGCTTAGCGACTTTGCTAGAGAAGAACGTTTCCGTTGTACACGGTTACTAGTGATAGGCTGAACATAGTCCAGAATCATTTTCTTTTCTTCAGCAGCTAACTCATCCTTCTGTCAAGTAATGTGGATTTTCATTAAGTTACGTGGATAACTACTTCCCGCATCATCATATTTCAGCTTTAGTTCATCTATAAATGCATCAGACGAACAGATTCGTTCCGCTCGAATGACCAGACGAATAAGTAACTTCAGTTTCATACTCGGTTGAACAAATCTGTGTAAGCTGTTCTGTTTGCCGTTCCATGCGCCTTTGCTTCGCACATGAGCATTTTATATTCTGCGACCGATTCTCTTTATGTCCACCTCAGGGAAGTGCAAAATAGCCATTAGCTTCTGCCTCCGATTAAGTACATCGTTTTGTGTTCCCGGTTGTATGTTTGGCAAGATGTTCGAAAATCTAAGGGAACTGAAAAATCTCAAACTTTTCCTCGACCTAATAGTGGTTGTAGATAAGACTAACGATGATGGATTTCAAGCTTCCTTATTTCCGTATATCTATGAAAATATTAGCAAGTATCATTGCAACTCTAGAGAAATGTTAATAGATAATTTTAATAGAAATTTGTAGGAAATATACATAAAGTAACTATTATTTCCTTGTCTCGACGGGTAGACTGATGTTTATCACGCCCCCATGAATGTATGCGTTTTTGAACAACGAGGCGGCATCCAGAGAGCACTTGCTCAGTCCTAAGGAGTTTACCTCTTTTATTGCATCTACAAAATAAAAACTATCATTCAGACTGTGCTATGCTATGAGCTCTCAGTTGGGATCAAGTATCTTAAATAATCACTTTGCGGTAGATTGGAATGGGGAATCCCTCATATCCAAAACCTGTATCAGCGGAACATTTGGCTCATGCGGTTTGAGTAGGTCCCATAATAATGGAATAACCCTACCCGCAGTTTGCCCTATACATATACCTCCACATTAATAGAAAAGTTCTATCTTGGCATGGCGGTTGCAGATGTGGCGCTGGGATTGTTTGCTAAGTATTTACCGTTCACTGACTTTGATAATCTTGTGGTTTCTGACAGTATTTCATTTACCTTGTTAAGGCGGTCCAGGTCATACGTAATGTCAACATAGTGGATGGTATCTGATCCCTAAAGCAGGGCATCATAATTACCAACAAGCCGAAAAGCTTTTCTTTTATTGTGTTTCATACGAGTGCTGTGCGTTACACAGGCACGACGATAATTGATAACAAGCATGCACTAGTAAAAACTAAATGTTTCTGCATCCAAACTGGAGCAATGGATTGGTAATGAAATCTGCAATTATATGTTTATGAACCGAGCTTCAATCACTACTCCGTTATTTCTTCAGTTAAGAAGGCGGAATTTTGCTATGGCTGATTTGATAAGTGAATAATTGGGCACTTTTTATAGCTTTGTCTGTAGTTTTGTTATGCCAAAGCATTTGAAGATGAAGCTTAGGAAACAATTTTGGGCATAGCTATCCAAATATCAGGAAAGCAGTTTGGCTATATTGAATTGCTGTACACCGTATTACTGCACGCTGTAATCAGAGCGCTAGGTATGCCTTGAACAATCCTGTACTCTTCTGGAAAATTATTTGTCGCAGACAAAAAGGGAGTTATCACATTTTCGCTCAAACATTTTACCATCTTTTCTTATTTCTGCAGAAAAGACTCAGCCGATACATAACGCAATGCGACCTATGGAAATCTTAAAAGTGCTTGTTATTTTCTGTAGCTGCGCGCAGTTTAACTAATCCTACAGAATGCGCACATAGACGAGCAAATTTATTAAGGAAATACTAACCTGTAATTTTTCCTAGTAGTTGCTCGGTAATTAAGTTAATGGATATTTATTAAAATATTCTGGCTCAGTAGAACACAATTAGAACAGCATGGCGAATTGCAATAGTATGATGGTAATCGTATTAAGTTTGAGTGCTTTGGATGCAACACTGTGCTGTGGCTTGCAAAATATTGATAATTTGGAAGCATGCTCATGTTAAATCTACCGCATGATATCGATTGCTTAGGTTGTGTGTGTTTCCGTGATCTATGAGTTTCACTATGAGAATCCACTTACTTGTATTTTGACTGCTGAAAAATAGAAAATTTAAGAAATAATTAGGCGTTCTTCTGGGAAATTCTATGTAGTCTGTTTACGGTAAATTTATCTGAGCGTTTTCGCTTTATATTTTAGAATATGGCTATCGCTTCCGTGCGCTTAGTCTACAAGGTGATGACCCTCAGGCTTTTTTGCAGAGTAATTCAGGCAATCGCGAATTTGCGAGACCGCTGCCTCAACAAATTATATGCTTCCTTTATTTTTCGGTTTTCTATTTGCTTCTAATGTGTATGTTGTCCAAGTACATTCTGCCCAAAACCCATCGGCTCACTCTTTCCGTGTGTTATGGGACCAGACTTATTGGAAATGAATATAACAGCGCTAACCTCACAATGGATCGCAACATGATCCATCACTGGGGTAGTTCGATACGTTTACCGTGGGGTACCCTTTGATATTTGTGCATCACGGTATGGTTCTTAGCGAAATCAAGATGCTCACGTTAATCAAAAAAGTGTTTATGAAAGTAAGTCCATCGGAAGAGACAAACGTCCAATGCTCAACACGGATTGGCAAGTAAGCCACATTTATTTATATCAAAATAGCCAAACTGCCAGCAGAAATGACACTCTAGCTATCTGTGAATTCGATTACGAAGAAAAGCTTGTTCGATTTAATTTATCTTTAGTAAATAAACTTTTATTTTTCATGGAATAGAGATCTTTCGTGGTTGATTTTAAAGCATCAACGAACCTGTACTCCTTAATAAACGAAAATTTCATCGGCAAAAACGGCGAACAATAAGTCAAAGATCCGGAACGATAAATATCCTGATTATAATAGCTATAAAATATGCTTGAAAAGGCGAGTGACAACGCACATATTTCAGTGTTAAGTGGTACAGGGAACGAAAGCGTGCATTAAAACCAAAAGCCAAAGTTTTATAAAGGCTAAGAACTAATCAAAGCTCCTTGACTCTACTTCTTCTTAAATGCCAATGTTTTTCACGTTAATTCTTAGTGTCTAGTTGGCTGACCTGATTGCATGCAGGTACAATTGTATGACATATTGTAGTGTGGCACGGAAACTATCGTGGCGCGCTGCTTGATTTTGAACTGTTGCTTACGCTGCGTTCTCATTTGCCTTGCAGGAAACTGGTCGTGTGCTTTAACGGAAGAAGTGCAAGCAGAAGAAGATTGACTGTAATGTTTATCACCCTTTTTATAACATTATTTCCTCTATTGCAGTTTGCTACGTGTTGCTTAATAAATCTCCAGTTCCAATCTCCGGAGTTCTCCCAAGCTTGTATACTACAATATTGGCGACCCTGTCGAGGCACGTTCATCAGGAATCCTGTATCACTGGTCTAATGAAGATAATGCCGAAGACAACCGACAAAGCCGATGACGAAACTAGTTTTGACGCTAATGATCCATCGGCAAAGCTCTCCGCTTCGCTCGATATGTTATCACGGACTTTGAAGAAAATGTCGACTTCATCACCTTCTTTAACCAGCATGCCATCTATCCCGCCGCCAGAACGTTTTACCCTGGGGACGCTGTACCCAGATGGGAAAAGCAAGTCCAGTTTTATCTGCGTCATTTCCCATCCAACCAACAGGCAGCTGTGCTCGCCGGCCTGCTCTCGGAAGAGGCCTTTGATATCGTTGCAGACAGTAAACTTTTGGAGAAAGAAGTTACAACCGAGACTTTTTCCTCCATGCGCCGATTATTAGCCCGCCCCGGTCTACCTGCATCCCTACGCAGGGCATTCCATGCACGTTACCAATATCCGGGGGAAACCATACGCATATACGTTCGCGAGCTGCAGAGGATGGCCGATATCGCATACAAGAACGAAACGCCAGACGAACGTGAAAAGCTGGTCTTAGGACAACTCCTAGAGGGCGTTCAAACGCCGTCTATTAAAAGGGAGTTCCTGCGATACCCTCCACGCCGTTTGGACGAAGCGTTGGAAACAAGTGACCATTTGGAAAACATATATGCAGCGATGGGTACGCCTACATCTGGCTGTTTTGCGGTAAGAGGAAACACACAACATAGACGCGTCCGACCTGAAAGAATGACGGGAAACCCTGGCCGTTTTCAGAGATATCCTGCCCCACGACGACCGGCACAATCAGGTTTTCGTTGGCCCCGCAGACAAATGTCATACCGCGGATCGTCTCGCTACAGGAACACGCCAGATGAGCATACCATGACATCATTTGTGATACCATCTCTTACTTGCAACTTGATTGTGACGTCGCTAACACTAGAATTATCGATAGCTAAGATTTGCTTACTGGGGCTAGTGGATACTGGCGCAGCTAGAAGCCTAATCAGGGCCAGCGTGAGTAGGAGCTTCTCAAACTGTGTTAGAAAACATTGTAACGCTCGCCTTACCGCGGCCAACGGGCTACCACTAGTTGTTCGGAATTCCATCGTTGCCCCCGTTGTTGTAGCCTGCACAAGGTTTAACCGTGAATTTATCGTTGCTGATCGGATACCGTTCGATGTTATTATCGGAATAGATTTGTTGAGGAGGTTAAAATGCTGACTTGACCTAGAGAAATCCCAACTAATCACTGATTCGTGCACCATACTACTGAGAGCATGCAGCAACAGCAATTTTGAGGATTTTACGTTATATGAGTGCAGTGTCAAAGAGCAACAATGTGTAGACGGTTTTATTCGGTCGATTGGGCTTTCAGCTGACACATTAACACAGGCACGATTAGCGCAGGTCATAAAAAATTATTCAGATGCCTTTGCGTGGAAATCCGGCGACTTGGTACGGACCAGCCTCGTGAAACATGCTATTGACACTGGTGTGTCTAGACCGATTAAAGTGCCTCCGAGACGTATTCCAATCCACTGGCAGGGTGAGATACAGAAGCTGATAGATGAGATGTTAGAGAAGAATGTTATCCAACCCTTCAACTCCCCATGGGCATCTCCTGTTGTCCTGGTAAAGAAAAAGGACGGTGGTTTTCGATTATGCGTCGATTATCGAAGATTGAACGAGGCTACTCGAAAAGACGCATACCCACTCCCAAGGATCGATGATCTGTTCAACGCACTTGGCGGATCTGTGTATTTTAGCACACTTGACCTGGCTTCCGGGTGCTGGCAGGTGGAAGTAGAAGAGAGCGATCGAGCGAAAAGCGCCTTGTCGTGTCCTCCGGGTTGTACGAGTTTCAGACCACGCCATTTGGCTTATCTAACGCTACAGCTACCTTCCAACGCCTTATGCAAAAAGCGTTAGCCGACCTGATCCCGCGTAAATGCCTCGTGTATTTAGATGATGTCATCGTACATGGAAAGACGGAAGATGAACACTTGGACAATTTGGCGAGTGTTTTGGAATGCTTGGTGAGAGTGGGATTAAAGCTTAAGCCCTCAAAGTGTCATCTCTTGAAAAGGGAAGTGGCGTACTTAGGGCACATAATATCTGGAGATGGTATTCGAACGGACCTGTTAAAGGCTTAACAAGTCAGATCGTGGCCAACGCCAACCACTACGGAGCAGTTATGTTGTTTTCTCGGGTTAGCATCATATTACCGGCGATTTATTCGAAACTTCTCATCCATTGCAGCCCCATTACACTCATTGTTAGAGAAGGGTCGAATGTTCCAATGGTCGAAACAGTGCGCAGGAACATTCAATCACCTACGTGATTCTCTCTGTACGACCCCTTTGCTAATATTTCCTGATTTGTCCCCGTCTGCTGGTCAGTTTATCTTGGACACTGATGCGAGTGATAAGGCGATTGGAGCGGTGTTATCACAACTGGGATCGGATGGTGTCGAACGAGTCGTGACATATTGTAGACGCAGTCTTAGTCCGAGTGAGCGAAATTACTGCACGACTAGGAAAAAGATGTTGGCATTGGTATATTTCATCAAACAAAACCGACATTATCTATTAGGTCGAAATTTTCTGGTCCGCACAGACCACCAATCACTTCGATGGCTGCAGAATTTTAAAGACCCCGAAGGCCAAATCGCGCGCTGGCAAGAGCAATTGCAGGAATATGACTTTGAGTGCAGACATCGCCCCGGTAAGCAACACGCTAACGCTGATGCATTGTCACGAGTTCCCCCTCGCAACCATGGAGAGTGCCCTTCGTGTAATACGCAACACGTAGCAATCGTCAATCTTCAAGGAACAGAGTATGGTCGGTGGCAAACGGCACAGGCGAACGATCTCGATACCGCATTGATCTACGAGAGGCGTCTTAATGGCGGCGACAAACCAACGAGTAAAGAGATGGAAGGGAAAAGTTACGAAGCTCGTTGCCTTTGGGCCATGTGGGATTGCCTGACCACCGAAGGAGTTTTGGTTTTCAATTTCGGACCGACGTACACGAGGAGAATCATCGTCCCGCATTCTATGTATAGGGAAGTACTGAGCGATTTACACAAGGAAATGGGACACGCAGGGATCAATAAAATGGACGAAGCGGTTGGACGACGTTTCTGGTGGCCCCATCAACGGAGAGATGTGATCAACTACTGTCAAGCGTGCGAAGAATGTGGTGCCTTTAAAAACCCTCGTATCATTCATCGTGCACCCTTGCAGCCCATGGTGGCCGGCTATCCTAACGAGATAGTAGGAGTGGATCTCATAGGCCCTTTACCTGAGACTCCATGAGGTAATCGCTTTATGTTGGTCATGATCGATTACTTTACTAAATGGTGCGAGGCTATACCGATAAGACTGGCGGATACGTCTACTGTGGCAACAGCTTTGGTAAATCATTGGGTCTGCCACTGGGGTGCACCAGGGCAGCTACACTCGGATAAAGGATTGTGCTTTGAGAGCTCACTGGTAATTGAAGTTTATCGGTTACTTGGGATAGACAAAATTCAAACCACAGCGTATCATCCTCAAGGAAATGGGCAAGTGGAAAGAACAAATCGTTCTCTTAAATCGTTGCTGAAGGCCTTCGCGGACAGGAATATCAATGAGTGGGACAAGGTGTTGCCCAGATGCCTACTTGCATACAGGAGCACAGCACATTCATCGACGGGACAGACACCATTCCTTATGTGGACGGGAAGAGAGGCACGATTACCTTCGGATCTACGTCTACCGATGACGCAATAGCTACAGCCGTCGGTTAGGGAATATGTTAGCAAGTTGTTAGACTCCCTTTGGCAGTCTCATCAGTCAGCACAAGTGCATTTAGGGAATGCACACCGGCGTCAGAAGGAATATTACAACAAGAAGGTATTTGGCGTACCCCTGAAAGTTGGTGAGTTAGTTTGGTTACACCAACCTCAAGCATCAGGAGTGCCGGCAAAGTTTCACAGAGAGTGGACGGGTCCATATACGGTAGAACGAGTGCTCTCTGAGGGCACCTGCATGATAAAGGATCGTAACAACCCTAATAGTCAACCTACAGTTGTCCATTTCAATCGCCTCAAAACCTGTAGACGAGAAGCTGAGTCCGTTGAGTCAGAGAGGGCAGATTCACCACCAGCGGTCGCTCGTGAACTTGAAGTACCAGCTGAGGGGGCTACGGGGTAGCACCGGGGACGGCGCTCGAAGGAGGGAGGTTCTAGTGTAGTGTGGCACGGAAACTATCGTGGCACGCTGCTTGATTTTGAACTGTTGCTTACGCTGCGCTCTCATTTGCCTTGCAGGATCCTGGTCGTGTGCTTTAACGGAAGAAGTGCAAGCAGAAGACGATTGACTGTAATGTTTATCTCCCTTTTTATAACATCATTC
>OX104069.1:83377669-83407187 GCA_944474145.2 Dicrocoelium dendriticum | reverse complement strand
TCGCGAGTTTTCAAGAGCGCCCTCTTGGAAGTGTCGACAAATCCCTCCGCTTGGAAATTAGATTGGGCATGGTAAAGTGGTGAGTGTAGGTGTTGGATGTATTGACCACAACAAAAGTCTAAGTTAGAAGATGTAAACTGTGAACCGCTGTCCGACACATAAACCGCGACAAGGCTATGCTGACTGAAGATGCTTTGGAAACAACCCATAGTAGTTGATGAGGATGATGCGTTGACGGCGACCACCTCTAGCCATGTGGAATAGGCGTCGACCACTAACAGATAGGAAATGCCATCGATTGAACCAGGGTAGTCAATCTGCACTCGCGACCACGGTTTTGCAGGCGAATGCTAATGAACCAGCGTTGGGATGGTGGCATCTCTGAGACTTGCAGCCAATTATGGTACACGGTGGCGGACGGACTGACTTTGTCGTCGTTTCTGTAGTTTGGTACCGCCGGAGAATTTAACGCTTTGCAGCTGGCCTGAAGAGGAAAATCGGCCAAGCCTAGGGTTTCGAGCCAGTCGAGAACAAGCATGTTGGTCTTCGAATTCGTGATGTAGCAGGTCGCGTTTAACATAGCGCCCTCGAAGGAGACGGAGTAGTACAGATTCCCTGTTAGCTGCACGTGGCCACCACAGGCGCTGGTGGCAGCTTGGAAGGTCGGTTCGAACGGTCGCTTGCCAAGGGATTGCCAGCGTTCTCCAGAGATGATCGTGATGTCCGATGCAGTGTCCAACTGCAATCGGACGGACTGACCGTTGATCAAGACGTCGACGAACTTTCTCTGATCCTCAGTGTTAGTTCGGAACGTGGCCAGCAGACTCAAAAAGCTGCCAACCGGACCAGGTTCGGGTACGCGTCTGTGTCGCGACCTCTTCTTTGGATCGCAGGTGGGGGCCAGCACGGTTTTGGCCCCCTTGGGAGATGTGGGATGGCAGTAACCATGCCGTTGCCCCAACCTGCCGCAACGTTGACAACGATGTTGGCGGAAATTGCAGTCCGGGTGGAAATGTCACGCACCACAGAATCGGCAGGCGTAGGGTGGTGACTTTGCTCGGTCGGATTGGGTGGGGCGCGCAAACGATTACGCCCTCGGTGCTGTGACTGCCTGGACCATGCCAGGTACGGCGGTGCTCGAGATATGGGTAGAGTCGTGGCTTCAGCTTGAGCCGCATTTGACACTTCTCGGCCATGTTCTGGAGTGTGACTGTACTATCCTCTTGTAGCTTGTACAGGAAGCACGTCCGGAAATCGGCATCTTGTAATGACAGGAGGTCAGAGACGAACATCCGGCATTTGAATTGGTCTTCGGTGAGTGAAAACGTTAGCATCCATGGTTGACCACGCCGGCGTACGTGACGAAGTCGTCGGCATTATGCTTGGCCAGCTGCAGTCATTGAGAACGAGCATTGAACAGAGAGGACTGTTCGCTAAAAGTCTGCGACAAGGTTCGGACCGTCTCCTCAAAGGTAACGTCGCGTGGGTTCTTCAACAAGATGAAGTTGGTGTAGCATTGTTGTTCGAGGGTAGCAAATTTGTGCGGAAGCAGCTGGATCTTCTACGCGTCGTCGTGGTAAGCTCAATCAACGGTGAACAGGTCCTCGTATCGATTATACCAAGGTCCTAACGGTACCCCGACCTTGACATTGTACAGAAATTCCTTGATACCGCTAACCATAAGGTCTTGAGTTTCTTCAATTTGATGGTGATTTCGAAGTACGGCTTACGTTGACTACTACTGTTATGCGGGTTGTTCCACTCTGTGTGTGCCAATAGGTTGGCACAAGTGATAATATTTTTTATAAATTCGTTCATGGCTAAGGCTGGGTCTTCTGTTAAGAAGAATGTGTCCCAATTCAGGATACTGTGGAAATTGTCAATGTGAGTCACTGTGAGGTATGCAATGAGTATGCTTTTCATTCACTCGTATTTTGTCTGTTATTTGATTATTCATGGTGGATAGCGCAGCATTGTGGTCAAAGTCCATTAGTGGGCTGTCATTACTGACCAGCACTGACGGAATTCCCGCAGTGAATATCACATCTAAAGTGGTCGCTCTTCATGTACGTTGATTAACTTGATGAACACAACAACTGATCTGAATGTTATGGCTTCTTCCCATGAGGTTCTTTGGCACTTTAAGAGTGGGCGCCGTCCAGACAATATGCGGCAAGTGCAAATCTTCTCATTTAAACGTATGCTTTTTAGGAAATGTTATTGGCAGCGTTGATAACATCAAATAGTTGTTCAGTACAGTGAGTAGTAGCGCTAGCATCTCTATAGATGCAAACCAGTAGTAAGTCACTGGAAGAGATTGATAACCACAACGAATCCTCAAGTCGTTGCGGATCAGAAGCTCGACAGACATCAATGTGTTACCATTTCGAATGTAAATAGCACATCCTCCTCCTCGTTTTCTCAGACGATCTTATCGAAACTGGTGGTATTCCATAACTCGAATCAGTCACTTATGTCTGAGTAGCAGTATGTTTCAATGATTTACCCAAAATAATATATATATAATATAATGCATATTATTTTTTAGGCGACTTTATATCGCTCTGGGACCGTTATGTGTAAAGTGGCTAGCGGTGTGATAGGATGGGCCGTGGGATTTAAGAAAAATCCATGTGGCTGCGTGCGGTCGACGTGAGAAAATCTTTTCTGTACTGGCGAATATTGGAGTAAATTGGTAGTGTCTTGATGGAGCTAAATATTCTTATGGAGTTATTACGCAGCTGTTTTGATCCCTGCTCGAAGAGGCATCTGTCGAAGTATTGTGGTGAAGCCCCACCTACCTAACAATCAGCCGGGTGACATGAGGTTTATATATCTAAAGGTGGAGCAGTATTAGTGAATGATGTCACCTAGAACGAGGGGCTCGTCATGGGTTGGGAGTAACTGACATGCTTTTGTTGAGTCGTCTGTATATAAAGTGACCTTCGTTCATCTACCCATGTCGTTCACACGTTCTGTTGTTTGTCTACCGTAACTATGTTGACACGCAAAGTTTGGTGACACTGCGGCTCTAAGGTACGCAACAATTGGCAGGAAGAACGTCTTTGTGTTTTCAATGCTTGTGGGTCTAGTGGCTATGGTCGGTAGATAAAAAGGGTGATAGGATCGAGCTGTGCAAACACATGCACCTTATTGGATAAGGGGCTGCCTCAAGTTTTCAGAAGGGAAGTAGAGAAGTGTTTTACCTATAATCGGTGGTTGATGTCTGATGTTATAGGAAATATGTTTGCATCTGATATATTGAGTATTCCTCGAAGCACATCTCAGTTGCACGTGATTACCGGTCCAGTTTCCAATGGTTGCACAACAGTTTTGCCAAAGAAATGCGATACTGAATACTGTATTGTAGAGCAAGCAGAAATGCATTCTGCACAACTCTTTCGAAATATTGTGAAAAACGTTATAAAAGTTGTCAACCGTGAATATCATTGTCGTTCTCATGTAATATTTAAAATATTCGACTTACGATATTTCAGGATTCACAAAAGTGATATGTCATCGTAAGTGTGTAATCGTTCTTTGAATCGAATATTGGCAAAATATAAACCTAACAACGTTTTGTACTGTTGCACAGATGATGCCTCAATCACATGTTCAAGCAAACTGTTCCAAATGTTTACCACTCTCCGTTCGAAGCACAGTGGTTGGGGAACACATTTCACATCCTGCACCACAAGTTTGTATCTGTGTCCGCGTGTGCTGCATGGCCCTCGTAAGTGCAGCATTGGCCTTAACCAGGGGAAGTCACCGAGATGTAGAATACGGTAGGTCATAATGAGGTCGACTCGCATCCGACGGTAGGACAAGGTGTAGAGTCCTAGTTTCTCGCACCGGTCTTCATACCCATAGCCACGTAAACTCAGGATCAGCCTGGTAGCAACATGTTAGACCCGTTCAATCTTTTGTGTCTCGCCTCGGTTAATGGGAAAGTAGGCGGGCGAACCGTACTCTAGCATTGGTCTAAGGATAGAAGAGAACAGGCGAGTGGCAACCTCTTCAGACCATGTGCCGAAGCTCCGTTTGAGCGCCCAAAGCATGCGTATTCCGTTACGATATAGCCTGTTCGTGTTGTCCACTGACTTCAAATCGTAACGTGAGAGTACACCTAGGTCCTTCACGAAGGGTGTGGGATATAGCGTTTCGCCGTCAAGGGTGTAGTTTCGGCCGTTAGCACCCTTCCCCAGGCTCATTAATACAGACTTGGCTGGGTTGACCGGGAGAAGAACTTCTGCAGACCATGTGGACAGGCGGTTGAGGTCCTGCTGAAGTTGGCCACTATATATATATATATATATATTTATTTATTTATTTATTTATTTATTCACAGTCTGTTAACAGACATTGTGTAATCAGAACCACGGCAGAAGCAAAAGGTGAAGAAGATGGGGACACTAATGCGATTAAAAAATATGGGAAACGAATTTTTTTGGTTTTACGCCATTTTGTATTTTTTGTTTTGTTTTGTGAGTTTTTGTGTGTATCAAAGGGGTGGTGAAATTGGGGAACAACATTGCCGCCACTGATATCAGTTGCGGGCCATGACGTCCAATGTTTCCAACCACTGCAATTCAGCATCTCGTGGTCCCCAACCTGGAAGGCGGACTGGTCCGACTGCTGCCAAACTTGAGGTCGCCTTCTTCATACTCCTTCTCCACGTCATCGGTTGTACACCGCGGCACTTTTGCCAATCGCTCCCTGGGAGTGCAAATAGCGCTCGACGTGGAAGGCGATGCGCTGGCATGCGCAGAACATGTCCGAGCCAGCGCATGCGATGTCGTAGAATAACGTCTTGAAGACTGGCACTCTTCGCCCCAAGCACGCGGTCTCGCACCTCTGCGTTGCTTACGTGGTGTTGCCACCACGCCCTAGCAATCCTTCGTAGACAGTGATTATCAAAGACTGATAGCCACAGTCATCGGGAGCGTCAATTTCTCTCCAAATCTTCATGTCGTCCTCAAACAAGGCACACGGCGACCGGAGAAGCTGCGGTAGATCGTTGATGTGGATCAGGAACAGAGTGGGCCCCAGCACAGTGCCTTGAGGCACGCCACTTGTAGAGGGGTACCAGTCAGTTAGATGGTCGTCGACCTGTACCCTCCACTTTCGTCCAACAAGAAAGTCGCGGATGCACCGGTGCAGTGAGCCACCGACAACACAAATCCTGAGTTTATGAAGGAGAACCTCATGACTGACCTTGTCGAAAGCTTTACTGAAATCGATGAATATCAAGTCGACGGATTTCCCCTTGTTTATTGCCTTCAACCAGTCATGCCTCGTCACAAGCAGGTTCGTAATGCATGAGCGACCTTGCATAAAACCGTGCTGTGCGGTCGTCAGTACCTCGTTTGATTGTAGCAACTGCAGCAACCCATTCTTCACGATTTTCTCAGCAAACGTTGCCAAAATAGGTGTCAGACAAATTGGCCTGTAATTGTCTACTTTGCTCGGGTCGCCGCTTTTCGGAATAGGCTACACCACCGAACATTTCCAGTCAATCGGCAACAAACCTGCGGACAGCGACCTGTTGAATAGGTCAGTCACGACAGGAGAGAGGATGGTTGAGAGTGACTTGAGAACCAGTGGGTGAAGCCCAACAGGTTCGGCAGGTTTGGTGCCGTCAAGTTTGGCGAGTAGTTGAGCTACCTCTTCAACGCCGCAATGCAGACTATCGAGTTCGGTAAAGGCGGTACACGTCGAACTCGGAACAGACACCTGATTATTCGTAAATACAGAAGCGAAGTGTGCCGCCAACGCGGACGCACGCTCAGTGCTAGAGGTTAGGGGCTGTCCATCCGTGCCATCCAGCACTGGCACATCACCTGACGGCTTCAGGCGTCGCTTCACGTATGCAAAGATTCTCTTTCGGGCGGTTTTCGCAGCTAATGCGAGCTGCTCTTCAAAGTGTCGGCGTTTATTCTTTGTTGCAATGTTGCAGAGGTTCCGCTGACATTTATACCCTCCGTAATCATTGGCAGAGCCAGAGAGGAGGAATTTATCCCACAGTCTGCGCCGCCTCCGAGCCAGGTTTCTATACTCCTTGTCAAACCAATAAGGCTTAATCGGTGCAACCTTTCGACATTTCAATGACACAATTTGGGAACACAATGATGTCAATCTCTCTTTTACAAATATCCAACAATCTTCCACAGATGCAGCTTGTGACAGAGACCAATACAGTTGGCTCGTGGCTGGAGCTAGACCATCGAAGTCCGTTTTCCAGTAGTTGGGAGCATGTCGCAGCTGATGTGAATACGGCAAATATAATTCCATATCAGCTATCAGTACTGAGTGGTCGCTCGTAGCCAGGGGATCCAGAATCCTAACGTCACGCACTCGTTGTTCGTAGCTCGTTAACATCAGGTCGAGACATGACGAGGTTGAACGTGCTGATATGCGTGTTGGCTGGCATATGTGTTGCGATACACCAGTTCCAAGTACCAAATCCACGAACTTTGCTTCAACCTCACTATGTCCTGGCATCAAATGCACATCAGGCCATCGTATTCGAGGACAGTTAAAATCTCCTATAAGCAGAAAGTGTGGACGACTCATGTGGGTCCGAAGAATGGGCAGCCAATCCAAACAACGACTCAGGGGACTGCGATAAAATGCGCCCACAAGCATTTCTCCGCGCCTGAGGCGAATGGAGCACCATAGTAGATCACACATACCATCGTCACTTCGGTAGGTGCTCACGAGTCTCCCACGCAGGGAAGACCAGATTTAAAGTAAGACACCGCGGTGAGCATTCTTTAGTCTATCGCATCGGAAACACGAGTAACCGTTGAGTTCAAGTTCTTGGGTGTATAATTCTACATGCAGCCATGTCTCTGTGGGTCCCACTATGTCTGGCCGCTCAGACGCAACGAAACAACAAAGCTCATCGCGCTTACTCATAATACTGCAAACGTTTGCGAAGGCTACTCGCAGGTCGCAGCAGAAGCCACCGGACGTGCTTGAAGTGTGAGCAGTCTGTTTATCCTGAATCGCGGATTGTTAGAAACCACCCGAAAATTTACGATACGAAGATTTGTTTCCCCCTCACCAGCGCGTCTTTTCAGCTCAGTGATGGCAGACTTGAGCCGCTCCCTGTCTACTGGGTCTAGGTTGGGACGAACATGGCTTTTCAAACCTTTCAGCCTGCTTAGGCGAGAGATGATCAGTCTTGGACTGGCTTCGTCCATGAAAGGGATTCTCATAGGCCGATTTTGTTGATCACTTTGCTTTCCAAGACTGGTAATCTGCCTCACGTTTACCCAGTCCTCACCAGCGTCGAGGAGTCTATCTATTAGACCCTGTAAAAACTCGACATCGTGATCGTAGCGCACTTGGTGTGATGTGTCACTGGACTCCGGTGCGTGAAAGATCACGAGATTATAACACCTCTGGTAGGACGAGGTTGGCCTTGCAGGGCGAAGTATACTACCAGCCTCAAGTGGTTTGGCTAACTGTTGACTTACAGAACGTAAACGCCCAACGTTCCTTCGTAATTTAGTCCTTTGTTCTTTCCACTGGTCTTCAGCATTCAGACTTTCACCTGCTGGGACATCAGTGTCCTTTGGATACAACAAAGGTAAACAATTTAGGTCAGGTGCAACTGGGCTGCTCACAACGGTTGGACTTCGTGTCGGTGAGTTTGCGCGGGTAGAGGAGGACGACTGAGCCGAAACCTGAAGGATCTTTGAGTTAGGTTGTTGGTCGAGACACACGGAGCTGTTCGCAACGGAGCGCTGAGGCCTATACGTCGGCTTTACTCTTTCTGGCTGTATCTTATTTCGGCAATTTTCACATAGAGTTTGGACGAAATCGTGTTGGATCTCGCGAAACGATGAAAATGCTCAACTGATAATTTAACATGAAATGTGGTATTTAACTTGGCACAAAACACACGTGAGGGCATTTGCACAGTATCCGACTAGTTTGGGGCAAGTACCACAGGATGAATGCTTCGGCATTGTGAATAATCCGGAAACAAAATGGCGGCCAATTGACGGAGAAAATGGCGATAGCAAGATCGCCCAAACCAAGCGATGAAATACAAGTATTTCTGGTCGGGAATTTCAGAATCGGAAATGAAACTGAACTGTATCGCAATTTCCACGAAATACTTCCAATGAACGCAGAAAGTCCACACAGCCCAAAATAACCGACCGGAGGTCGGTTTTGGTTTTGAGTAGCTCACGGTTTACATAGTTGTTCGGACGCGATTTCCTGATTACTCATAAGTTGTCCTGCATTGTCATCTTGCCTGTAATCAGTGAGAGACACGTCAGTTGCTGTCTTAGTCTTAGAAGGTACTTCGTTGCTTCCTGCAGTCACCGAGGCGGTAACGTCGTGTATTACAATGTCCAGATTATTTGCATTCGTCTGAAGGTAACTATAACCAGGAATTTGCAAGGCTTCCCCAAAGCTAATTTCGAGGTCGAAACCATGGAGCAATTTGAAGTTAAAACTTTAAAAGCACACTTACACGGGTACAAGTCTTAATCCCCAATATCAGTTTGGTGACTAACAATATTACAGTGTAGTTTTGTCTCCTGGTTGGACCTGCTTCACCCTTATTTCCTTTTAAAGGGGAGTTTGATCAAGCGTGAACCTGATACGCTTGAAATCAAGGTTGGTAACCATTAAACTCCTTCTCTAGGTAAGCAGTTGCGCATATGCTTTTTCTGTAAACTCTAATACGATTGGACACGCGTGCTTGGGTTTTGCTTTTACTAGGTGTATAAGATGACCGTTTGTTAAACCTATGCTACTCACCTTAAATAAAGCTTGCTTCACACCTTCAAGGTGTATTTCGTCTGGTATACCTAACAGGACAAAATTCCCAGCCCGATTTCTCCTGTCTCGAATTTCCGCAGTGAGCGACGAAAAGATCGATGCTCCTACTTGAACATGATTTGCCTTAAGTTTATGAGGCACATTCAGTAAGTGTAATATTGATATTGGTTTCTCCAGCACCAAACTGATTTCATTAAGTATTCGTTTAATACCTTTGCCTCACCTACTAGTTGGCAAAGTTTAGTGACAATTTCAGGTGTCAGGATTAGGACAGCGTTCTCATTTTTAGCAGCACTGGTTAACCGGTTCCTGCTATTTTCCATGCGGTCACCCGTAGCCAAATTGACATTTTGGACATGAGAATCATAAGATTTTTCTGGATACCGATCTAAGCAGTATTCGACTAACTGCTGGCTACCTGACGCTTGCTGTCAGTGGTTTTCGAAGGAACTGGTGATTTCCTCCAATCAAAAGAAAAGCAATCAGACGGAAAAGCTGACCTCAAAGATTAGCTATAAAAAACAGGCAGAATAAAGAAACGATTTATGAATTATAGGTTAGGGTTGGAACCAAATATGGCGCTATTCTGAGGTAGAATTAATACGAGAGACACGATCCAACCGATGAAATCCTGATTGGTAACACGAAATAGTAGCACAAACGCCGAAATTCACCGGTTTCAATTTGATACCGTCTGATTTCGTCACTTATTTTGGTGGTCCTGTTGCCTTTGCTCAAAGTCCGTTGTCATTCGTTGGCGGAAAAAGGTGGGCAACTAGTGTTTAACTGTACTTCGTTGAACGCGACTCCTTAGGGTCAGGGTAAATTGTTCAAGTACGTTTAGCTGATTTATGGCGGCCCGGACAAGTGTGAGTCAAGCGGTGCTTTTAGATCACGTGTACTGTCCAGCCACAATGTCCAGTGTGGACGACGAGATGAAGCAATGGTGGACACAAGAGGCGTGCGCGCCTGGTCTGGTCTCAGTAAATGCGAGATTCGGGTGGGTTCCAATTGTTGTTGGTCGCAGCTAGATTGTAAGCAATGTAGCCGTGACCTTATGAGTAGTGGCAAAGTCCCCAATAACTTCCTGTTCAACAGCCGAATGAGATGAATGTGGGATGGTTAGGGGGCCCTCAGAAAGATCTTGCAAATAAGCATAAAATTAAGCTAGCGGTTTTGAAGCGATGAAATTGTGCGCTTAAGTATGACTGCGTTCGATGGTTGGAAATGCTGCGCCCAGTTTTCACGAAAACTGTTAGGTATCCTTTTAAGTACTAAGTATTAAGAGAGCAATACGGTGCCGAAAGCTGTGCATTTTATTATTCAGAGAGCGGGGATTAATTTGAAGGATTACGCGCTCAGATTGCAATTTTAATACCAAATTTAAACGGGGTGGTATGAATACGGTTGTACTTGTCCATTTGGCCATGGTGGCAGTAACTGAGAAATATTGTGACCATTATACCTATTAATTTTGGCTAGGCTGATAATTTGGCTGTTAAATCAATGGTGCTCTGGATGTGTCAGGGAAAAGGGTAAGGATGGTGAATGATAATTACAGCGATAACCTAAAATATTCAGCGGTATGTCTGTTGCCGAGGTTATCATGGAGTACAAGGTGTGGCAGTGTTTCGACAGTTTTTCGTGAGTTGTGGGCGAGACATTGAACACGTTGGTGTTCTAATGGCCGATTTGCCTAGTGGGGTGAGCCGTCGCATACGTCGACATGGAGAATACTGTTTCTTAACTTTAGATGCCTTTGAGATGTTAAGGAGCAAGTATCAGAGCAATAAGTATAAGACGGCTAACGCCATTCCTTGGAATTAATTGCCATTACATAGATTTGATTCTTCCTTTTTTGAATGATATTTCCTAATTCATAAAAATTTAAATCCTGGTTTGTGGCACTTTTAGGCCGTGTTTATGACAGAATGATATATGTATTGCTTTCGCATCGATTTAATGCATCTTGGACTTGAAATAAAGTTATTTATTCTTGTGTATGCTCTTTCGGCGCTAAGCTGCCTTGTGGTTAATTCGCTTGTCACCGGAATATGCCCAAGTGCAATTTTTTAAACTGAAGGCTACATATAAGACAACAAATTGAAGAAAATCTCTGCTTTGCGGTTTCTAGCAGGTTGGACGTAAGCTTCAAAATGAACATCAGGGACACAGATATCGTTAGCAAATTGGGATGCCAAAAGTGTTTTTCTGGATTCCGAGGCTGAGTGAGGCATCCACTTTATCTGCTATTCCCTTTCCCAGTGAAATTCTATTCGCCTTTTCACAGTGATTTAAAATCATGTGTCGCTACAATCATCAGGTGCTTGTCAATGCAGCATCCAGCTTGGTGAATCTCAGGAGTACCGGACCCTCGTACTTACGAAGGTGGATGGCCCCGCTTTCTCCATCTCAAACTACACAGTTGATAAAAGCATGTGCTTCAAATAGAAATTGGGTGTTGACCGCCCGAAAACACTACATGTGCATCAGTTTCCCTATTAGGTACCTGGCAGACACATTGAAGATTGCGACAATGGAATTCCGTACAGTTCCAACTATAGCAGATCCCGCAGGCGAAAGAATCAACCCATAAATTGGGACCCATTTTAACATAAGCGGCAGAATGAGTGCCCGCCTCAAATGTTTTGTTCAACAGATGGTAAGCATCAGGATATTGACTTCATAATTGGTGTAGTCACCACCCACCTTCACATTACCCACTTTGTCAGCTAAACGAACAAACTGCGATATTCAAATTTAGCTCATAACGAAAATCGATTTATTGGGTGGTATTTGAAATTTCTGATAAAGATCAGTATCGAAATAAGTTACTTTTATGAGAACAAGCGTTAATGGTTATCGCTACTTCTCCCTTCTTCACATTCGTACTGCGATGCCAAATATCCTTTCTCCCTTGGATGCAACAAATCAGGTACACTTAATAAGTTTCCGTGCTAAACAAATTTGGCATCTCCGCTTTTCAAATGAATTGAACTTATGGATATATCAGAAAAATCATTTAAGTATCGACTGTCAGTCGCCTTCACAATGGTTGATGTAAACGTTCGGGAAACCAATATATGTTCACATAGGCTCCCAGCCTCCGCTGTACTTAATTGTTTGTATGCAAACGCCCAAGGGATTCTCAGTAAATGGGTTGAACTCCTTAAGCCTCAATGTGCTGGGATCTCATAATGGCAAACGAGACACGGCTGATCGATCTGATTCCCGACGCCCAGATCGCATTATCTAGTGTGTCACTCCTGCGCAACGACGGACCCACAAAATGACGCAGTGTAATCCTCTACTACCGTTCCGACTTTCTCATCGAGCGCGTAAACGACCCTGTATTTCAAAGTGTGAAATCCTTATGGTGCTGCCTACACCTAAGACAGGGTTATAGATGCCTAGTTGCCATTGTGTACCACCCACCCATACGCATTTCAGTATGGATCATGCCTCATCTTCAGCAATAAATAGTCTAGTGGAAGGACCTTATAGCCATGTTCTCCTGAAAGGGGGATTTAATATGCACGGCCTAGAAACCCTGGCCACTCTGGGTGAATGATTCAAGACGGCTGCACAATAACTAATCGCTGGTTCACCGCTGTATAACCACTTCACTTTTCCAACGTGATTCAGGACAGGAAGCCAACCGGTCATCCAGAAGATCGTTTTTGTCAACGAGGAAATCATGATCGACGGACACTCCTTTAGGCCACAGCGATCCCGCGACATTAGTGCTTCAACACTTGTGTTATGCAGAGTACCATAAAGAAAGTAATGTGGAGTCTTGCGTCATAACAAAATATGAAAACCTGTCCGAACTCATTAGTGTGGCAAGCTGGTCTCTCCTAACTGAATGCTTCCCCGAATTGGCCTACGCGCAATTCGTCAGTGGGTTCAACAGGTTTGTGGCCAGCGCAACTGAAACCAAAATCTACCGACCAAAAATAATGAAGTTGTTCCTAGGGAGCAGGGCCCGGAAATGCATGAAATTGAGGAACCTGACACAGCTCGCCCACATTGCCTCTCCGATTGAGGATAGTGGAAACGTCAATACAAATCAAAGGGACTACTGCGTCTCACACTTGTCTGGGGGGATAAAGTAAATAACCAACAATACCTGGTAGCAATGTTTTGCTCTAACCGCAATCTGCTAGAAGATACATAAATAAAATCCACTGCGTTAAGCGCGGAATTCCGGGTCTGCACAAAGCGTGCAATCTAACACAAAAGGCACAAGAGGCGGTCAACGTCCTTGGATAACAGTTTAACCCTACCTTCCAGAGTGGACAACCATACTACACAATGTCTACGCAGCTGATGCCGCCATCGGGCCTCAACTACATATCTTTCACAACCGCAGCTGAATTGAAGCGGCTGATATCCTCAAGCGAACACAGCTCCCGGGTGCGGCCGGCATTCTCCCAATAATACTGAAAGTTACTACCATGTGCTTAGATAAACCGTTAGCAACACTCTTTCAGCAATGGCTTAATTAGGTGCACGTCCTCAAAATGTAGAAAGATGGATTCAGCACTGCAGTCTGCAAAAGTGGTAGCCGTGCAGAACCAGCGAATTATGGTCCGATTACACTTCTTCCCATGATCTCCAAGATTATGGAGTCTATTTTAGCTGTCGTGTTCACCGAGTACCTAGAGAATATCAAGATTACCATTCCAGAACAGCGCAGATTTCGCCAAAATCGGTCATGCACCACTAATCTGTTGATAGCTCTTGTAATGCAGGATGTAATCTGTGGACGTCCATGTTGAAATGGATGCAGCCTACCTGGACTTCTCTAAGACAGTCGATTGCCTGGACCATTACATTCTACTGCGCAAACATTAGAAGGTATCGGCAATCTTGTTTTAGGAAAATAAGGCAAATTTATTCTTCAGCGTCACCTAAATATGAGGATTCGTGACACCCTGTCGTAACCAATTGAAGTATAGTGCGTCGTATCTCAGGGCTCGGTACTCAGGCCACGACATCTTCTGGTTTTCATAAGTAATCTTACGGATGTGCTGTCTTCAAAATTACTGCTGTTATCAAAAGATAGACGCGAAAAAATATTTTTTCAGCAATTCTCATCGGGCTATTGCAACTATGCATTAAATTATCGATGTGATAATATACCATCGCTAGCGTAACATAGTTATGCCGTGTCGAGTTTCTGATGTGTCGCGGTCAGCTTCCAATTTTGAACACACAGCCATAGATCGATAAGGTAGACAGTCATCTGCCAGACCTATGGCCACGGGAGAATCGCAGTTTGCTTAAATTTGTTCTGCTTGCATAATTCCGGCTGCAGCTGTTCGCTCGCGATGGCTTCCACAGTGGTCAACATTTGCTTTCTGAGTCCTTTCCGAGGTATATTCGTCGAAAGGTAGGATGTTTTAAGGCAATCCTTAGTTTGGATTTGATATCCACTATTGTTCAGACATTCCGAAATTGAGCGGTGAGGCTTCTTGACCGTGCCATGCCGAAATGACCCCGGGCAGTGTTCTGCGCTACGCCTAGAAAGATGTCTAATATTTGCAGCGGAACTAAAGATATGGCGGGATGTCACCGCAGATGTGGATCACACTGACCAACAGGATTAGCCGGACGAAGCGTAAACATGTTCCATGATAAACGCGGCGCATTTCAACAGCACAATGTACAAAATTCTGATAAAGGCCAGCAGAGTACTCACAACTACTGTCTAGCAGCAGAAATTCTACAGCGAGCTTCTCATGCGTGTGATTTTGTCTTGTAATTACAAGAAGACGTTAGACGTTTAAGGAAGACTGAAAATGCCTCAACGTGTGTAAAGCAACGCTTCCGCCTTTTTCGTAGAGTGTACGAAAAGTTTGATGTCGCAATCTTACCGAAGTTGTTACACGCCTACGTAAGGCCGCAAGCGGAATACCCTATTAAAGCGAGGTAACCCTGGCAGAAACACCACCTCACTACGCTCGATAGTGCACAAGGCAGGGCGAAAAAGCACTTTAGAAGTCTGTCTTTCCTTGTCTAACTAGATTGGCTGAAAACCCACGTAATATTTAGCAAACCTTACCGCCGTCTAACAGGCGATCTCATACTGGGGTATCATATACTGAGTAACCCCAATTACACATGCCATTCTCTTTTGAAACCCAGTCAATACACACCTCTTGGGGTATTCATTTTAAACTGGTCATGTAATAAAGTCGATTGGGGTTTTGACGATAGATTTTCTACTTCCGGGTGTTACAGCCTTGGAACGCCCCTCGCCAAATGTAATTAATGCTCTTACTCCATCCATTTGCAAAAAGCGACTTGATGTTATTCTGACAGACGCACTACGTGATATAGCCTGTGCTAGGCCTAACTCCTTGGTGACTCATGTATTTCACAAGTTCTTTTAAGGACATGTTTGTTATTTTGCGAATTGTACACACAGTATCCTACGGGACATGTCAAGCATCTGATTTTATACCCATCCTAAACCATTGCTCTGTGTACTTCGAGCAGACATCCGCTTTTGGCGAGGCAACCGAACAACTTGACCAATTAAGCTGTAAGTTCCTCATTCGCCGTCGCAAAATCGTGTATGTACATATATATTTTGATAAATGGTATCTTAATATTATTGCTGTTACCATGAGTTCACTTATTTCATATCTTCTGCTCTTCTTTTTTCATTGCTTTACTACACTGGGCCAAGCTCGTGACCGGAATGCAGCTTCGAAGCTACTGAGTACGCTCATGCTGGGCTATAGACTCACTGACGTAAAATCAATGTGCCGAACTCGTCGGATACGGATTGGAAAATGGCCTTTACTGCTTGTGTGCTCATAATGCATGCATGTAACAGCAGCCCGATAGACTAGTTTAACAGGTGGTGGCCGAAACGCTTTTATGCCAAACCGTCACATGGCCTGACGGATATGGTAGCTCGAGTGTAGCCTACAAATATACTATCCTGAATGAAAAAGGTTTCCCATGGACACAGTTCCATATGTGGTCGTGTTAATTCACTTTAACATTCCGTTATAGCTGAATTTACTTTTATTCTCCTCCTAATTCCTCTGCGAATTTGCGCTTATACTTCACCCCCAAGTTTCATTTCGGTATTGCTTTAAAACAGTCGATCAATTCGCTGTTGTGTTCGTCCCCTATGTACGAATTGAGCAGGAAACACATTTGGAGTGTGCCTCGCACAGCCGTGGAATATACCGTAAATCTCTTGTTTTTCTTTTATCCAAACTCTGACTGTATCTCACAATGATCATGGATTAGTCCGCTATTTTTTGCTTTTGTGATTCGTAACTTCAATTTACTTGTACTTTAGCCTAGGCTATAGCATATGATGACTGTCTGACTGTGGGTAGGTTTGAGGAAATAATGCTAATAACATTTAACTCCCCTACTATTCCTTTGTATTTCAAATATAGATCAAACTGCTTATAATGTCATAAGTCAAGTAGCGGCTTATCTTTGTTCTGTTCACCTTTGGTGGATTGGCAATCCTATTATGTGAACGACAGTAAGTAGCTAGTCATTACACAGTCAGCGGTGCCAGATCATTTCTAGTAACTTGGTCGCGGCGGTTGCTAACGCTTTCGGTAGCATTGTAGGCTTCATAAAATTTATGGTAGCAATCGAGTCGCTGTACCGATTCCCAAATGGTCCAGATGGAATGCACAGGGCTGGCTCCTCTTAAAGAACTGAACCCTTTGTTAGTACATCTTGCAAGTAAAAGAGTTAAACACATGTTAACCATTAATTGGCCTATCAAAATTAACTTGAATAAGTGATGCAGCGTAGATAATACCAATTAAGTTCGTCTGGAGGAACGTCCCATTTAGTGCAAAATAAACCAAAGTCACATTGCGAGGCGGTTTGTGAGAAAGTAGCTAAGCAAACTAGTATAGCAGCAAAGTTAAATAGAGTGCTGCATGGTTTAGTTGCGAAATAGTTTTTCTGCTTAGGTTTGAGTGGGTAATGCAAGTAAAATTTTATATCATCATGAAAAGGGTTAACTTGGAATAACAAAATTACCAAACCCAAAACACATGCATATGGTTAGTACCAAAAGTCTAGTCCCCCTGCTCTTTTAGTGCGGGAAAAAATAATTTCTTCGAGTGTGAGGTATAGCTCACTAATTTACCAACTGTCCAATAGTAGATCCTAGTCTCTCTCAAAATCTCTCACCCGGTCACATGGGTGTAAAACGACCGGTATACGTGCATGTGTGTACATGTGTACTTACAATTCTTGTTCATCCTCAATACTTTGGATCCGGCGAGGATGGTCGAGTTGCAGTCAAGATACGGCGCGCCACAAGGCTAGTTCACCGATCGATACATAGGTGTGTCACGCTGGTTGGGACTAAGCAGGTGTGCAAAATCGAAACATTATTTGAAGGATGTTTGTGAGTAACGTAAGTATCGTAGAAGGCAGAAGTCACGATTAAACTCCACACGAAAATCTGCCTCGACGGGGAATCGAACCCCGGTCCACGAATTTCCGGTCCGTTGCTCTACCACTGAGCTACCGAGGGCTGACGATTACGTGCGGAATTTAACACGTGATTTCTGCTTAGTGCGCGACGTATTGCCAATGAGCTCACAGTAACTGTCCTGGTGTTGCAGATCGGCTCACTCACTCGTCACTTCCCAGTGGACCAAAGTAACTGTCCATCCGAAGTCCAAAGGGCGATGGTAGATTATTTGAAGGATGTTTGTGAGTAACGTAAGTATCGTAGAAGGCAGAAGTCACGATTAAACTCCACACGAAAATCTGCCTCGACGGGGAGTCGAACCCCGGTCCACGAATTTCCGGTCCGTTGCTCTACCACTGAGCAATCGAAACAGCCGTGCCTCAGTAATCGGCTAGTGCGGTAGGAATATAGTGGTGCTTCGACAGACGTAACTGGCCCGAGTAAGGGGTGTGCATTAGGTGTTCAATGTTATTCTAGCTAATGAAAAAGTGCTTATTGGCAACTCACTTGTAGTCTGAAAGTTAACTTTTAGCAAATTCCTACGCAAAACAGGAAATCCTTAGAACTAGGTCTTGCAACTTTGAAACGGGGCGTTTTGAAACAAGAGCGTTTCAAATTTATGCCGCCTAAGTACTACTCAATGCCGCGTAGCCTGTTCGCCCGTCGCATTATTGATCATCGTTGCAGGAAACAAGCGTTTATAATTTGCCCAATGGCTTTCATGCGGGACCGTGTGCGTTCCTTCTAACATATGCAATGATTAGGCGAAATTCTATCAGCACTTAACTGAGAAGCTGCATTTTTAGGAAATATTCGATCCTAGCGGATGTTAGGAATCAAGTATTGCATGAAACGCGAAGCTTATTAGCTCAAAATATAAATGTTAATTATTGGGCGTGGAAAGCGTGCTTATGCAACACAGCGCGATAACAGAAAGCTACCTTCTGAGGATGCTAACTTGGCTTCTGTATTTCCAAACGTTGCTGATCGGAACTAATTATTTCAGGGGTAGAGTTTTCTGTCACAAACACTACTACCTTTTAATGATCCACATCAACTTGCTTTATTATTTCTGATGTGTCATTGTGAGCTATAGCAAATTTGGTCTGGCACTTGCTTCACGGAACATAATAAACGTTGCAGCGTGTTGTCTTCTTACTGAAAGGTATACCCTCTCTCCATAAGTGCCTCATAACCAGGCATAGCCAAGTCAGACTGCGGAAAGAAACGGTGTGGAAAACACTTGAGGACACTGTATACCTTAATCACATATTTTAGTCACACGGTAAAACCGCATTACCGAGGGCATTTAAGCGCTTAACCTCCACAATCTTATAACCTATTTCACTGCATATGCTGTGCTAATCATCAGAACCCGGCAATTGGCGTTACTTTCAGTAAAGGAGTGGAACCAATCAGCTCCAAATCACAGTGTACTTATCAAGCTGATTTTATTTGCGGCTTGAGGTAAATAGACTAGCATAGGAGTGTTTTGAATTGCAGTGTTAGTGGTACTTAGTCAAATAGACCCAACCTAAATTCAGCCATCCCTCCCTCAACATTCCGTGTTCACAGAGACCGCCAATATCATCGATAAGCAGACACTTTTATTGACCCGTTATCGGATTGACTACGGCTTCACATTTCGGAAAACACGGCATGCTAACCCACGCTTCTTGCGCTTCTCCGAGGCCGTGCCTACAAGCCAGCTAAGATTCCTTCTATGTTTGCAGAAACATTCAGTTGCTGACCAACGGACATCTCGGTTTTAGGGCGATTGCTGCCGTTCACTTCACGGCATTTGATTAGTTGCTAACACCCTTGGAAATGTATAACCTAACTTCTGCTTATTGTATTGTCATTGACGAAAATGCCAAATGTGCGTATTAACCATTAATCGTCTTAAAATTGTGTTCTCCAAACTATTAAAGGGAATTGACAGAACAGACCTAACAGCAAACCGAACTTTGGCTTGCAAATATGTACCGATAGTGTACATCTATTCACATGGAACTTACACTTTGCGGCTAAAGTTCGCAACACGTCGTGCCCTAGTTACCTTGCTTGCAACCATCTCTGCTAGTTAATTGATGTTCTGGGTGGCTTAGTCTCGACAAGATACTTGAGCTCCCGGTACCGAGGGTTGGTTTCGGCTGCTTCATCCTGGCTATTGCTAGATGGCAGGTATAGTGGAATTTGTTTAACCAAACGTTTTGATTGGTGCCTGGTTTTGGTTGCCGTGAATACTGTTTGACTCTTGTAGGTACGATCTGTTTCCGCCCGGCGTTCTATCAAATTTGAGGAAGTCAACGTACATTTTTAGAAACTCCCGCCACGATCGGAGAACAATTAAAAGCCACTCTACAAGACCTGGTAACTACTGTTCCTCCTTACAATCACATCACTTTACCCACTCGGTTCAGAACTGGTAACAGGCTATCTGTGCTGGATCTTGTGCTTACCAACGAGCAGCATATGATTGATGTGTTGGGTCGCAGTGATCACGCCGTGATCTGTTTCAACTTCGTCTTCTATGCGGAATATCTGAATGAGAACGATGAGACTGTGCGAACCATCACAAGCTACGATTGCTCAGCCCAGCTCGTTAGCGCCACAATTTGGTCGTTGTTCGAAGAAGAACCCCCGGGAGTCGCCTGGCTCGATTTCGTCAAAAAATTCAATCAGCTGATTGCAGAGTCTTCAGAGATAAATGGTTGCTATAAGTATAAATCAGTTCTTACGTTAGGAGCAGAACTCGAAAATGGATTACAGTACGCAACGCAGCATGGCGCGTGTACAGAGAAGCACCAGAACCAGAAAATTGGGACAGCTACGTAGCCCAATGTAACCACTGCACTAAACTGTTAAGAGAGGACAAAGACGCCTATCAGCAGAACAGCACGAAATCCTTCGCTGTTAACTACAAACTGCTGTACATGCACGTTACTAGCCTCCGACAGGCTCTACTAATGAAATGATCATTACAGTGCAGATGCAAAAAGTGGAATAAGCTTACCGCGTTCTATATAAAGTGTGCGAATGGAAATGTGGACAGCGAAGCCCATGCTACCCATATTCATTTGCACGTACAGGTGTGCTGTATCTACTGTAGTCATGATGATGCAAAAGAAGAATTATTAGTAGTCAAATAACCTGTGTTAAGGTGCCTCAAAGCTTCAACAAATTGAACCCATTCCGCTCTGTTTTGTGTACGCGCATCAGCCCTAATACTGCTACATCAGGTTCATAAATGTTAACAACCTTTAAATGGTTGCTGTAAAGACAGACCATTTTTGTTAACTTTTTCTGTTTAGTGTGTTCGTCCAGTGGTTTGTTGAAATGCTTTTCAATAAATAACGGAGTAATTTCTGAGGAAATATCCACTTAACAATGTGGAAAAACCGATTCAAAATTCCTTGCAATTGATGAAGAACCAAATTCTGATTACAGTTCTGTAGTAAATCTGAAATTAATGATTGGACTAGGTCCACTGGATGGTGTTGCAATTTACTGAGGAATGCACACATTATTATGATCATGCAAATTTATTTACCTAGTCTTAAATTTTGCCTTTTATATCCAGCAGTTGCTGACCAGGGTGTTTTCTACAGTTGGACGGTGCTTAATATGATGTTACTTTAAATTACATGAGCTAAAACCTGATTAAAATGTCTCCATCTGCTTTAGAGGCACGTAGTTTTTTAAAGGTTAGTAGCGTTTGGAGTCGGCTTTAGTTCTTAAATATCGAACAACAATACGTAAACACTAAAAAGGGTCAGTTAGTATTTCTTTACCATATGTTGTATTTTATATAATAAGTGAGCGAAATTATCGTGGACAATATATATGCATATGCAATGCATATATGCATATGCAATATATATGCATATGTAGAGCACTTAACCAATTTAATCAGACAGCCAAAAGTATGTTTATAATAAACTTTAAGGCTTTCCGGGTTATACAACAGCTAATGTCCATGCGTCTCAGTCAATAGACCATTCGGAATGATTAAATACCGGAGTCAGGATGAAAGTAATTTCAAACCATAACATGTGCTTAATTTTTAAACATTGTGAATGTGCCTTTACATCGTCACTCACGCTGGTCATCTGATTTGGAGCATATTGCTTAGATAAACGACCACATCACATGAAGAGAAACCGAGGTCCAAACAGTGTGCAATCCGTCTGCTAGAGAGCGAGTTCTGGAATTACGTCAGCCGCAATATCAGCGTCACCAGCGTACTCTCATCTGGCGTGGAATTCTTGTATCTGTCTATCCTCCACGAGATTTGGACAGGAGTGTTCGCTTAATTACATCCACCAGTATGCATCACAGCATTTTCACCATAATTAGCACAGAGGCAGTGGTCATATGCCAGTACCTTTTATTTCTCACGCTAGTCAAAACACCCGTTGCTAGTAATTCCGAACAAAATGAGATAGGTAATACGCGCTAAAGCTTTGGAATGAGAAAAAGACTACGGAACAGCCATACGTTCACCCAAATTTATACTAGAAGTTACTGTATTTGATAACACCACTATATTGATAGCATTTATTTGGTTCAAAAGGCGGTGATGTCTTCGACTAGATTCGTCATAAGAAATTCCGTTTTATGAATTTGACTTGCATATTCGATGCAGACACTCAATTAAATTGCTTTCCATGTTGGATGACAAGTTTAAGCAAACGTGGAACGTTTCACCTAGCCCCTCGTGCAATATTCGCAAATATTTAAAATAGTGTGCTTGCAATAGGAACGGATTCCACAGACTGCGATTACGCGCAGTTTATAGGGCAGGTACAAAAAAAATATATATTTTACCACACAACACCACAATGTTGTCGTTTGCTTGTAGCGTAGGAAGCTTCAATACTTCAAAAACTTGAAGCTCCCTACAGGAATACAGAGTTTAAGCACAGTTACCTTTGTCCTGTTTCTCTCTGGATTACCCTGCATTCAACCTTTCCGTCCCGTGATGATGCACATATAAAGCACAGATTGTGAAATAGACGTGGATGGGGTAGCGAACATTAGAAGAGTTTGCGGTTAACACTAACAAGTTTGATTACTGAGGCATTGGAAATGCCTTTATTTAACATTTGATTAAGAATAATGTATAGAGCGGAGTTATCGAGTGTATGGGGTCCATTTCATACTCGCCGGTCCAAAGAGCGTTGACATTTGGATCTGAGGCCGAGAGTAATCATTAAACCGCCTCTAACCCCATCACCGCTATACACTTACGTGCGATGACAAATTACCATAAAACACATAGGATATTATCACACTTAATGTTTCACTTGACACGATTTTCTGATCAATAACTTAGTGAGCTATTTACTTAAATTTCGGCCGGCGCGATTATCATCCAAGGTTGCCTCACATGCCGAATCAATAACGGGATGGTTCTTAAGACCTGATGAAACTTTTGCGTCACAAACAATACGTTACCATTTAAACAAGAATAATACTAATATATTTCCGGTTTTACGAAACTTGTCATTTTCGACAGGATCAAGATTTCACAAGCGTGCTACAAAGTTACGAACACAGATTGGACCATATGCATCAAACTAGTAGAAGGGCTTTAGCAGGTTTTAAATAAAGGGGAAACATTCAAGCGCTCAATTAAAGTACTATGGCTAATCGTAATATCGTCTTCTGGGGCTTGCTTCCATGTGGGTTTCACCCGCACTTGTACTCCCATACGACACTTTGCCGGTGTGAGTTAAATCATGCACGCCATTACTGCATTCATTCATCTCTCAGGACATATTTGCATTCGGTTAGCATAAACTCTTCAGCCTCATCTGGCCCATGTTCCTGTGTGTCCTACCTGCATGCAGGTCATCACCGTTTCAATTTTGTTTCTTTGTTTCCTTGGTGCATTATAATCAATTATGGTGGCCAATTTAGCCATTAGGCTTAATTGACTCTTATGCGTATAGCACGTTTTTAGCGCAAGTAGGTTTGAGATAATTGCAATGGGTTGGTACAATGATACTCTTAGAAGCCTCAGTGTGTCACTTCAGCTTGGCCAAGTCCTAGCCAAGAATAAAAGCAGAATAAAGTAAAAGGAACGGTACTAACACGATTATGTATTTCGTGATGGTACTAGGCATACTCCGTTGGAGGTGTTCCATCGACGTCTACTGGCGTTTAGTGTACTGCAATATAAAGTACACAGCAGCGAAGTTACGCCAAATGCGGGCGATGAAAATAGTAAAGTACACGTTATTTCAGCAAGTGGAAACATAAAGTTCTATTTTTATCCCATTAAAAGGAATAAGGTAGGTTCCAATGAGGAAGCGAGTTGCCCAGTTGCAATGGAATGACTTAAGTCATTTCTTCCATCTGAGATATAAATGCCTGAAGAAACGAATACTGTGAAGTGTTGGTGAAGGATGGAGCAATATGGAAAGACAGGATGTATATTGGGGCTGAATAGTAATGGTCACATTTTTCAGGTCCGCGTTCATACACTTTCTCGTTCGCGCAGTCGCGGAAAACAATTAGTTGCTGTTTAGTAGAGATAGATATTTGTTACTTTTTTGTACATGCTCAAATATAAGCTGAATTTAGTGTCTTGGAGCAATCTAATTCAAGGCACTAGATATTTAAGTGTAAAGGAGATACATCGGAGAGTTGTGCAATGGCAGGGTGCTTTTGTTACGTAATCTTTGCTTCTCTGATTATATGGTGAAGGTTCTTGGAAATCCGGTTGTCTTCCAATGAGCGATATTGTAAAGCGGACATAACTTAGTATCAACCTTCGAAGCGACAGTGGATTGAGACTTAGCAGAATACATCTAGCCTAGTAAGATGAAAATGGTAAATGTACAACCAAAATTTCGTTTAGTAAAGGATCCCTGAGTTGCTTCAATTACTAGTTTATCACATTTTCTTAGTGTGATAGTGGTTGTACAGTGTTCTAAAATAGGTAGGGAATAAACACTGAAAGCAAGGAATTTAGCAAGCATTTTTAGAAAAAAGCGGTTTAAAATTCCACTTCATTTTCGTGCTTAGTCGCAATAAATCTAATCTGTTCTTTAAAATCAACCTTAGGCTAGTAATGCAAACCCAAATCGTAGATAGAATCATCTATGGGAAGTGGGAGAACGTGCAAAATATGACTTTGTAACATAACACGACATCCGTAACATATGTTGCTACACTAACTCGTCAAATAGCTCAATGCAGAACCGAAACCCCAATATTCGACAGACCAAGTCGTTTGGTATTTCAATAAGAAAAATAGAGCTTTGTGTTTCCGCAATTTATATATCATCAGCAAACAGATAAGGCATACCGTTTCATATTAAAAGAAACAGATCATTGATGCATACTAGGAAAAGAATAGGCAGGATTATACTGCCTTGTAATACACTACTAGTTATACTCCTGGTGTCTGAGGAGCATTAGCTTGTCCTGACTAGCAGTTTCCTACCAGTGAGGCATAAATGGATCCAAGTCAACAGTAAGTCTATTATACTACTACTAAGAAGCTTCTGAATATGTTTTTGGTGTGTCAGTTTGTCAAATGTTATGTTAATATCCAGATAAATTACACAAAAGCCATACCGCAGTAACTCGAATTCGATGTTGAATTCCGCAACCAGATCGCAACTCTAAACTATGGCAACTACAAATCGAGGTTAAATATAAGTCCGAACTGTTACATATTTGCTTCGATTTTGCTAGCCAACCTGACTGAAGCGTTCAGTATTTCTTTAACTGTTTAGCGGAGTAATGCTCTTAATATCTAATAAGCGGCGGGTGTGCATTATGTTCTGAAATTCTTACCTTGCCAGCTAAACATAGAAATTCTACCATATTCGATCTTCATTTCATCCCTTAAGAGATATCAATTCATCGGATAACGCGTAATTCACTTGTGGCCTAAGTTTTAACAATTGTAGACCAACTTCATTGCTGAGTTGTTTTCCTGTGCGCTATTGGTTTTGTTCAATTTGCACCAAATCGTGCCCATTATTTTCATTTCAATAATCTTTGTTTTGCTTTTCATGCCGATAAATAATACCAGGCTAACATTATCTTACCATTGATAAACGTTGCAGTTTCCGGTGTGTTCTAGCTATCCTGTTCAACACATTGTGGATTCCTTCATTCCATATGTTTTCCTGATATGGTTCTTCTTATATTTATCAGTTGATTGTCGGATGTGGGCAGAACATGTATATGACACACTGTGAAAGCTGTTTTATATGGCACGCATTTAAACTTAACTATATCTGAAGGATATTCGCAAAAATTAAAAGCGAAATGTTGTTACACAGATTAGCTGCCTTTGATCATATTTAGACAACCAATCTTAGAGAAGATCATTATCTTGTCCAAATTTGTTCTTTAGAGTAACGAGAAAAAAACTCCGGAAAAGAACTTCAGAACAAGACCTTGATTATGTTACAAAGTATACACTTGGTATTTAATTTAATTACAGAATTCATGCCGATACAATATCATTTCTTTGCTTTCAATGGAATTTGGTTTAACGAAATCGTCACTCCCTTAATTTTCGTTCATTATTAAAATTCCTTTCTCCGATTGCTTTCTACAGGCACATTCTTGCACAGCACCGATTTTAATGCAGGCACAAACTAATTTATAAAAGAGACATCCGGCTATTTCGGTGACTACAATCGGGCCACAAGCGCAGTTGTCGCTTTTAATGGAAATAATTAGGAAATGGTAAGAGCTACGCGAGGAACCAGTTTGATATTGTGGTATGTGGAGGATAACCCTAACCACATGTGTAATGCTTTTGTTGAACTGTGTACGTCAGCTGATGTTCAATGTAAAATGAAAGCAAGGTAGCTGGGGTTTGAGATCAAAATATATAAAATACCGAGCCTCACAACAGCTGTTCAGAGGGGAAAAATGTAACCGGAGAATACATTATTTTGTGTTAGCACGATGTTATAATAATCGACTCCTTCTCCTATAATCTGCTTGATACTCCGGAGCAATTGGTATAGGTTATGGCACAGATGCTTCCGTTTAGTAATCAGTCGCCCGCACAGACCACTTTTTCAGCAGCAGCTGCTAGTGGGTGGAATTTCCTTTTATAACTTTCGTGTTTATCCTGGCACTCCGATCAAAGCAATTGATGTGACATTTTGTGCTTAATTTCAATCATTATTTTGTGTCAGATAAGCAAACAAGTGATATGCTTACAAACTCGTGCAAGCATATAATTAGATAAGTAAAATGCTAACGTTTTCTCCGAGTTGCTGGCGCTTCGGCAGCAGCAGAGGTGAATACTCAGTAGAATATACAACATTGACTATCACAAACAGAAAGGGCGAATATGGATATTTATTGTGCTCCAGCCAAATATGAGCAGGCACAAATCAGACTTAAAACCCTCACTCAAAAACTGCAGCAAACTGCGGTTGTAAGGTTGCAACTTGCTCCCTGCATTCATGATTCACAAAGTGGGCGTTAGGAAATTCCTCGAATTCCGACACTCATTTCCTCTTGTTCATCGTGCTTGGCAAGCTGTAACAGCGTTCCGTCATTTTTTCCTCGAAGTAGACAAAAGTAGCCACCAGCATCAAAACAGGTGTTGCAAAGTTTTGCAGGTTCCTAAGTGTACCGCTTGACCCACATATGTGTAGTAGTGAATATAGCATAGAAACGTCACTAATATTACTGGTTGCTGTTTTCGATATTTTACTCGTACAGTCACAGGCTCCATCGTCGGTTTTCTTACTACTTGACATGTAATTTAGGAGCAGATTTGGCGGTTACGTGTTGGAATAGTTTGATCGCTTCCATGTAAATGTGGGCGATTTTATTGCAGGCGGCGACAGATGTTCGAATTAAAACTAGTTGAGATCAATTAAAAAAACCACGGCTTAGAGGTCAAAGTATGCGCAATTTAGAGGCTTTCGGTATTCCAATGATAAAGCTTTGTCCTACTTTGGTTACATAGGGCAGAAAGAGCGAGAGATGGAAAAGATTACCATTTGGGTAACGGCTAAATCCTCGACCACTATATTATTTCCCAGACAAGTTGTTCACTTGGGCAACAGGAATAATCTGAGGGGGCATTCAACATGAGTCTACTCAATTAATTTGTTCCGTGCGTACCCCACTCACTTATGCAGGTGTGTAGGTGTGCGTGTATAGCCCGTCGCCTTCAGCCAATTGAACCTCAGACGCACAAGTCATAGGGGTGTATGTGGGACGCTTCAGCTACTACCAAGGACAGTGTCGCTGGCCGATGCATAAGGTTGGCCTTTCTTTCGCTGTCCTAGGAAGCGATTCCCACCAATTAGAACGAGAGTAAGGATTTGAATGACGATTGGTTTGGTATAACGAGCCACAGCCAAATAAGTTTGCCGTATGCTTTTGAATGTGCAGTTCACAAAAACGCAATGGTTGGTTCGTATGTTCGGCACTCGAGGGAGGTGAAGGACGTCGTACTGAAAGTGTACTAGGAAGGGGACGATTGGAAGCAGGTCGCTTGCATACTGAAGGTGAACGTGAAAACTTGCCGCAACTGGATCCGGGCGTACGAATCGACGGAAACGCTGAGACAGCACGGGGGAGTTCGTCGCAAAGCACTGGGAGAAAGCCACGTCGACTGTCTGGTTGAGTGGGTTTCTGCAGAGCCTACCGTTACCCTTGAACTCCTTCGTTTGTGGTTGAAGGCGGAGTTCGAAGTTTCAGTAAATACCAGCACTGTCTCACGATCCGTGGATGGTAGACTTATAACAATGAAGAAATTGCACACCATTCCGGAGTCCATGAACACGCTGGAGAACAAAAACGACGCAGATCATTTGTTTTGCAGCTCATGGATTACGAGGTGGAAGGAAGGCAACCGGTGTGGATTTATGAGACCAACTTCAACTTATATTGCACCCGCACTTATGGCCGCTCAGGACGTGGCAGTCGAGCGCAGTGTACAGTGGCGAACGGCCGGGGACCGAATGTTCATCTTGTCCTGTGGGATCCTGAAGGCATTATGAATAAAAGCGAGTGGCGCATTCGCTTTTTGGAGCACGCGGTGTCTGAAGCACGGGCTTTAGTGACGCAGCAGCATTGCAAACAAATGGTTCAACATGTCAGTAAGAATTATGGACGTGTTGTCCATTTGGCCGATCTGTAAAACATTCAGTTGGCAGTAAACTACCTGTTCTAAGCGAGTGTTATTCTTACCTTTTCACGATAACGGGTCAGAGGGAACTTTATACTCTGCTAGAAATAGCTGGTTCTCTAATCGGGGGAACATTGTGGATTTCCGGTAAGTTGGTGCGTGTGGTCGCGTCGCATACCAATTGTAGTTGCCGCGTTGTAGAACAATCATGTGGAAGCTTGACAAGCAGATGCCACTCTAACACGGTTGTGTAACCAAAAATTACGTTCTACCGCCTGTCGTTGATTGTGTTTGGAGAGCCAGTGGATAAGGAATTTGATAAGGGCATAATAAATAAAAAAATTAAATTTGCAGATATGACGTGCATGGGTATTGTGTGTGACCGTTTGCAGGATTGCTTAACCAATTGCACCAACGCAGGCGGCCTGACGGTGTAAGTTTAAACGCAGAGTATGTAGGACAAGCAGAACTAACCTTGATCACGCTCTCTAGGGAGATATTTCCCGATGGGCATTCGTCAGTTGTGGACTGTATTCGAACACACCACAGGGTTGCGGTGAGACAATGCTTTGAATATGCAAATGAAATGTACTCGCTTCGGCGAATCAAATTTACTCGTCGGGTTGTAACATCTGCACAGGGATGAGCGACTCCGTATGACGCAAACCAATCCGTGCGTTTATTTGGCATTTACCGATTTTGCATTGTTTAACAATAATCACTTATGATGAATGTGGAAGGTCCGATAGGATCCCTAAAGTACGGGAACTGTTTCTCGTCATATGAATGCAAACACAACGCAAGCGATAATTGTGATTCCCTATCTGCATGAGAATAAAGCACAAGATTGCGGTGCCTATAGTCAGTGTGAACTGAACCCATATCAGTACGGCGTGCGATAAATTGGTACAAGTCAAGAATGGAAACTTTAGGTAGTCAAGAGATGCAGTGGAAACGCTGCTTTCAAACGCTTGGTGGTTAGCATCCATTGTCAGTGGGAAATACAGGTGGGGAACAACTGAGGAACACAGAAACCTGACAAGGTTACAAATGCTGGAGCCACTAAGGGGCGATGTTGCACACCCATGGGCGAAAGACACTGTCTC
>OX104069.1:83203274-83377511 GCA_944474145.2 Dicrocoelium dendriticum | reverse complement strand
GAATCAACGGCAGTTCTATCTCCTACAACTGGGTCTAGCAACGTCCGACCGAGTAAGGTTTTTTACAGCAAAAGGATGATTTCTATATCCCAGACGTTGCTCTAAATGCCAGTGTGCCTCTGGCACGTTAGAAACTAAGTGTATTCGGGTCCGACTATCCCGGATTTCCTCAAATGGGATGTCCGCCATGTGTGGCCACTGGCGCGCCAACTCCACCTCCGGAGTTGTAATGGATTCCAAGGGCAGTCTTGGCAAGCAGTAGGTCTGCCTAACGGAAATCGAACCAGTGCCGTCTAGGGATGAAAAGTGAAACATACGCAAACCGCTTCGATCGAGGATTTGCCCGACATCGTCGAGAATTTCAAACGAGTTGGAGTGGCCCCGATGCCGGCTTCTTTCATAAGTCCTTCTTCTACCAAAGTTAAATTCGAACCTGTATCTAATAAGCCATATGTTTCCAACAATCCTCTTTGGCTTTCTATACGCACTGGTAGCACGCCCAAACACACCTGCTGCTGTGCAGTGAAGGTAGCAGTGCAAGTGTTTGCTACGGGCAGTGAAGTCACTTTTCTGGTCTCTGAATGAAGCAATGGATGATGACGCCCTCTGCAATCAGGCTCATTACATTCTTTAGCATTCTGACAGGTGGCAGATTTGTGACCTGTTTCTAGACACCTGAAGCACCAACCTCTGGACTTAATGAACCGCCACCTGCTAGGAACGTCCAAAGAGAGAAAACTACGGCACGAGGCCGTGGCATGATCACTACCACAATCAAACACACTGTTTTGGGAGAGGCACCTGACCAGATGTAGTGGACGTGGCTACGATCGTTTCGTATGTTCTCTACTAACGGTGGTCTGGCATCTAAATGCTGTCGCGACACATTTGACGAAGCGATCTGATCGAACCTACTTCGCGCAACACGAGATTCCGCGGCAACGAAATCAGCCAAGTCTTTGAAATCGACCTCCCGCCTATCATGCGTTATCGAATCTGCTACCGTTGCCCACCTGGCCTGAAGGCTGCTCGGTAAAACACGCACTACTCGTTCAATCGTTGCAATGAAATTCAAGTCCACAGTAAAGTTCACCTGTGACAGAACGATGTAGCAATTTTCCATTTTCAAGGGCTATTTTGACAATTCTTCTGAATTGGCAGAGAGTGGCATCAAGCTAGTCATGAGACCATCGATTAACGATCTGGCCACAACTTGGCTTTCTCCAAAGAGTTCACGAAGAACCTTTCTAGCTCTGTCGTAGGCCACAGAGGGCGGCAACATCACACACTCACTGATGGCCTCCTTGGCATAGCCACGACAATAATGAATCACATAAAGCAGTCGCTGGCCACTGTCAACCAAGCGACTTTCGACGTAGTATTCGAACTGCTTCACAATTTTCCATTACATAGCAGGATTACCATGGAAATATTCTAGTTCAAACTTTGACAGATCTAGCTGTAGACACTGCTGTGACGCTAACCTACTCCGAATGGCTCTGTGATCGTACGCCTCGGCTGCAGACAACTGACAATTATCAACAAACCGCCTATACGCCGATTCCTCTCACCAGAACTAGCGGCCGATATCAACTTAAGATTAGAGTGGATATTGCCTTCTTCCAATTCTCCTCGAAACCTGTCCACTTCTAATTCAGGGTCTAGTAAACGCTTCTGCTTATCCAAATCTGACTGCTTTATTCTTAATGCTGCTATAGTCATTACAGCGGACGAACGACGGGAAATAATGCTATGCTTAATCATATGGCTTAAATGTGAACCAGAGTATGAAGCACCATCATGATATCCATCAAGTACTTGTCAGTATGCTGCATCTTCCATGGGATTTTCAAAAGTAACCTTTTGCAGACATTGTCCGATGAGGTTGAGAGTGAGTTCTAATTCACTCCAAGGCGTACAGCACCGTCAAATTCCGGGAATACAGTTGAAAGCAAACGAAATGCTGTTGAGTACGGCACTCGAAACCTTAAACTTCACTCCAGACGAGAAAGCAGTACTCAATACTGCTTCCTCGTTTGGAGTGAAGTTTGAAGTTTCGAGTGCCGTACTCATGGTTGGCGGATGGCGGAGTTGAAAACAGGGTACCGAGAATCCTTCTACAACCTATAATAAATACGTACCTAATGAATGCGTGAAGAATGATGTTTCCACATTTTTCCACTCCCAGCGTTGGACTAAATAACCTGGTTCCAAATGTAGCCGATTAAGTTATGACATTGTTGGAGGACTTGTTCCATGGCGGCGAGAATGGATTTAACCTACTGCGAGGATTTGTGTGCTTCGGCGATCCACTGAGATATGTTGGGTGGTGCTTTTCACACCTTCCGAGCCTTACATACCAGATTGGTCGGCGGTTAGAGGTCAGACAAACTCAGTTTTCTGTTCCTTCAAGTTGACGTTTGGAGTGAGGATGTCGTCTTATTTTATAAAAAGCTTACTGTATCCCAGCGTTTGAAACCTGCTTCCTTGCGGTCAGATTTTTGAACTAAATATTTTGATTGATAGCCCTAATTATTCTCCTTGGTAACCCGCCAGTATTCTACGGGCGCTTCTCTCCACATTATTTCTTGATGATCCGGCAGTCGCAGCTGGAAATAAACGGCACCCTCTCGGCTGTAATGCGCAGGGTGAATAAGGGTTTGGATGGTACTATATAAGCCACCCGGTCTTCTTATGCTCCTTCTTCCGCATTTGCATTCCAATCGTCCCACCCCAACTTTATAATAATTCCCATGTTTCCAAACCCCAATTCTTGGCCTTCTCTCATCCAGCTTCAATGGTTGCTTGTCTTCCGGGTTTGACTCAAAAGGTATCGCATGACGTCGCTCCAGACTAGACGAAAAGTCCGTGTGCATTCAAGCGCTTAAGATAAGTTCATGCCTTTCTCTTGGTAGCCCCTGATTTTCGTTAAGACTGGCATGACTCAATGTGCGCACGTTGTTGCAAATTTACCAGTAGGCAGCATTTGCCCAAACACTAGGGTCCTTAAAGATCGGCATCACTGCTTATGGGAAATGGCGTGAAAGTAGCGAATTCCGTTCTTATCCTGCGATCTTCTACAAAACTACATTGGCAGCATGTTTTCATTACGTTTGCCTGGAGAGAACGCAGCTTCAAATACTAGCCAAGCCGTTGTGGGCATTGCTATGAGTTGTGGCTGAATCCGCCCTCTTTGGTGGGATCCCCATGAAAGGTAACCTCTGGACCGTCAGACTAGCTGGATCGTTCACAGCTTCAAATTCGCGGGTAGACAAACAGTGTATGTTTGTCATTGCCGCCTACGCTCCAACAAACTGCAGGATTGATTCGGGGAAAAATGAATTCCACCACCAAATGAATGCGCTCCTTCGTTGCAGAAAATGTAAGGACAACGTGACGTTAGATAGAGGTATGAACACCCAAGTTGGAAAAGTGCCCACTGCTGAACTGCATCTGGCCTTCAACATAGTGTACGCTCCTATACTGAGCGGTCGCTACAAGTACGCAAAGAAGCTCGCCTATTTATTGTGAGCACAAACATTTTTGCGTCCGTCATTTTTCAAAAATTTATTATCTGACGTCTTGAACTTATCACGGTTTTGTTCGTTACCAATTGGTTTCATATACTTGTTTAGTGAAGTGTTATATCACAATATCGGTATGCATTCCTCGATTTATCTTACTTGATATCGTCGTTTCAAGTACTTGACTGCTTCTTGATATATCGGTGCGGGTGCGCTTGAAGTGCATATTGACAAGTTGCCTACCTGTCTATTACCAACTACCTTGTCCATTCTGGCTCTAGGAGACAGTTGGTCGTTGCTGAAGAGGAGGGGTTGCACATTCCCTGTGGTCGTGCTATGCTCGAAGAGCGGTTCCAAACACTCAGTGTGGAGCGGACTACAGTCCAGCCACCGTCTAGCGTGCGATTGATGACAAACTACAGCGTGCTTGTGTTTGCCTGTGAAGCAGTGTGGGCCGGCTCCGTTGATGAAACTTGGCTCACATTCACATTTCACCGTATACCTATAATTTAACCCCTGCTGCATGCTTCGTTTCCATACCGCAGTCCAGTGCCATCTGAGTTCTGACCAGCTACACATTGAGGCGCATGTCCGGCATTTTGCTAAATGGGTTTCTAGACACAGAGTCGAATTCAGTAAGCCGTTGATTAAGGAAAGATTTTCTGGGTAACTTGTCTGCATATGTTTGTTTTTGTTCTGCTTGTACAAAGTGATTTCTTCTTACTCTTAATGTCACACCTACGACCCTGATTGAAATGCATACCGTTGTACGGAGCAACCACTCTATTGTGCATTTAGTACACAGAAACGTTAGGCACAGTTTCAATCTCCGAAGCCAGAAATGCTTTAACTTTAGCACTAAACGGCCATTTGAATAGTTTGGCGTTGAATATTACATTACTAGAGAGTTACTGATTCACACAGCATGTTCTCCGCGTTTAAACTGGTGCGTAATATGGTGCGGTATTCTAGAAGAGGGTGCACATAAATCTTGAAAGTATGAAGCTCATCGACAAGCACTCCGAATGATTTGAAGATTATCGTTGCTATTTGGCAAGGTTTGGATACGACGAAATCGATCTACCGCCTGACAAAGATGACGCTTGATTATTGAATACCCAGGTCTCGTATTATTTATCGGTGTGGAATTGGCTTCCCTCAGCTGTATAAGGTGTCCATAACAATCGTCATCGCTGAGCTAACATATAGCACTTATCCGTAGCGAATGACATTTATAGTTTGTCGCACTATATTTTGAGTTCTTATTTTCAGTTGTTCTTTTGTTCGGCATAGATAGCCCACCCCCAAGTTTGCCAGCATGGCGTCTCCTCACGAAGGAAGTGTAGCCCCAAATGCGGTAGTAAATATGAGGTACAGAGAGCGAGATCAATGTTTAGATTGAATTGGTATATTCTCAATTAAGTGAGGCACGGCCCAGCTAAGCTAGTCGGATCCGAAGGTACAAAGGAAACGCAGAATGATTTTATCCATTTGCTGAACAAAGACAGGTATTTCTAATTCTATTACTCCTTGTGTCAATGATTTTCTTTGGTAATTCGTCGGGATCCAAGATAAAACTTTCAAATATATCTAGGTGGATAAATGGGAATAGAAAGCAAAATGACATTTTAGGAGGCGATTGCCAATATGTACATGTAAATTATCGTTTAAAGTTCATTATATTGCTATATAGAAAGTATGTATATATTGAAAACGTGTGATCATGTCTGATAACCAGACAAACGGGTAAACTAAGAACTGCATTCTTCATAAAACAAAAATCAGTTAGAATTAATGACGTACCTCACACACGTTGTAAGATGTGGTAGCACAGAACTACTGGAATCGCGTACGTAAATTTGGTGGGCTAGATTCAGTAGGTCTATGTCTTGCAAGTACTCATGCCTTTCATCTATCTGTGCAATGTAAACGAAGCACTATATATGGGCTAAGGAACGCTGGCTTATTCAACCCACCAATGTGCGTATGTTTCTAAATGTCATCAGTGGTTCTTCAAGCTAAGTAATAACAAGTAAGAAGCAGTATAAATGAAGCGAAAATCGAAGATTTATCTTATCCATCCAACTCATCGATATTCTCATGTTTTCAAAGGTTATCCATAGGCCATCCATCTGAATAACTCGAAGAATATGACAGCATAGACCAGAAGGAAGTCAGAGATAGCTATGATTTTTCAATCTATCTATGTGGCACTGTGTTCATAGGCCACGGGTTGATCATCAATTCGAGAACTACCGCAGGGTGTGACAACGTAAGAGGAAGCAAGGAGAGAAAAGTTAGCTTGCAAGAAAAGCTCATGATAATGGAACACTGTATTTCACGTTGTGTGGAAAAGCCCTTCTCGCATTATTGTCTTTACTATTAGATTGCGAATTCCACAAATAGTTTGATGTTATCAGGCGCGTCCTCGTACACAAATTCAACCGTGCAACTATAACGAAAATGTTCTTTAACTTTAATAACAGTTGAGTACCTTTTTGTTGCATCTTCTATGCTCGTTGAGAAAATATACCTCTGATGGCCTGAGGCAATCTATTCTGTGACGTGGGATAGTTGTGTGTAATGGTGTTGTACCGCAAACATGTGCACCACAGACGCAGTTTTATCACAGTCGTTGTTTCTTAGGAAATACGGTGAAGATTCTTGAAACATCAAAAGCTAGTAACTACTGTGGGTCGGTTCAAGGATAATCTTGAAAAATTGCATTCTTAATATTCAGTGCCATAGCGGTTCGATTTTTAACAATTGACATCTATCTTAAATGTGAAATAAGAGTTGTAGTCCACGAATTATTTCATACTCGACCTGTGTGCAGCATCGTTTGCAATTGTGTCGCATCTTCTTATGATATTAAAGTAGTGGCAAAGTAGTCGAATAATGGTCTGGCGTACAATTTGGATGACAGGAGCTTAACATCGCTTTTTATATATATTACGGCCTATCCTTCCAATAGGATGTCGTGTTTTAGCCACCGTATACTCAACTTGTTATTTGAAATTTAACGAACCCGAGTAATGGAGACCAAAGTCACATATCGATTTACATAAGGAGTGTGGGATTCCATGAAAAACAAACATGCGGGTGAAACCAAGCATCCATAGTACAAAATGCTACATTTCGATGATCAGCATTTCATGGACGATCCAACACATAAGTCTTTCAGCGAAGTTACCACACTTTGGATCGCAGGTAGAAACCACGCAGTTGGTGAAATTAGCAGTGTAAAAGTTTATCATCCGTGTACAAATAAGTCTACTAGGCCCTAATGCGTGGCAAAGTACATTTACATATGTCAAAATGAACAACGACTAGTCTACTACCTTTTGGCACGCCATTTGTAGTATCTCTTGTTGCCGACACAAAATTATCTATCTTAACTCTCTGCTTTCGATCAGTGAAGTAAACTAATAACGCGGATCTTATTGAGCCAGCGATTCCACAAAGGCGAAATTTCTAAGCATTCTGTGTGAAACTCTGTCAAAGGCTTATTGAAGGTCTAAATGAAGTACGATGCATGCTTTACCAGAGCTTGCCGACTTCGTTAAGTGGTTAGAGAAATCTAGCTGACAAGTGACACTTGAACCATTTTGAACAAAACCTTACGGCAAATTTGACAGAAGTTTGTTTGATGTTAAGAATTTAACGATTTCTAACTAGGCACTCTATGATTCTGGAAATCATAGCAGTCTGAATTATGGGCCGGTAATTTTCGACTTTATGTTTAGGCCCGGTTTCCTGGCGTGGTGTCACTATCGTCAGTTTCCACTGATCATTTATGCAGTAAACAGGTTCAGTATCAAGCAGGGGACATCATTCCCACTCGACTTTAAAAGTACTGGTTCATTGGGAAGTGACGAGTGAGTGAGCCAATCTGCAACATCAGGACAGATACTGTGAGTTCATTGGCAATACGCCTTGCTCCAAGCAGAAGTCAGGTATTAGATTGCGCACCTGATCGTCAGCCTTCGGTAGCTCAGTGGTAGAGCAGCGGACCGCCAATTCGTGGGACCGGGGTTCGATTCCCCGTCGAGGTAGATTATTGTGAGGTTTAAACGTGACTTCTACTTTCTTCGAACGTTACACTAAGCACAAACATCCTCCAGTAATTGGTGACATTTGTTTAAACGCTACATTGTGTTATTCTAATTGTCCAGTGCCCGGCACTGTAAATGGATGTTCGCGTTACGCTTGGAGTCCCATGAGGTTATTTTTATGGGCATATGCGATTCGCTTTTGAGTACACGGTTGCCTATTCACCCGTTGCATTCGAAATTTTTCTTCGTTCGATTGGCTCTAGTGTAATTTAGCAGCTTTCCTTCCTTTGCCTTCAAAAGTATTTAAACAACTGTGATTTCATGTATACAAGTTTCTTTCGGGCCCGTCTATGGACTTTTTCTTGCTGTTGTTGGTTGAAGGCGTCAGGGGCAATACAACAAACTTCCACCACCATGATAGCAGTCCTTTCGAAAGAAATAATAAGCTTAGGTAGCAATACAATGTTCCACAGTCTAACACGTACACAGCGATTCGGTAATACGAAACATATGGGGTTGATGATGAGGGGTGAAACAGCGGACCTGGTACTTATAATGTACCAGAGAACGGGCACTCCTAAATACCAGTTCGAATGAACACTTTTAAAAGGCATAGTAATAATATTAACTGTAATACCGAGAAACCGAGACCACAAAGGGACGGATTAGATTTACATTGCAACGCGCTCAGGCATGCGAGACTGTAACTGGTTTGGATGTTTGTTGGGTTGCAATAGGGATATTTGTTGCGAATAATTTTATTTAGTGCTTTGTTCGCTGTATGCTACTAGTTCTCGGGCATTCACATTTGGTTGTTTTCGGTTTAGCTTGGTGTTACTATGAAGGCAGCGGTTTGATGGGGGGGTATGAAAAAGATGAAGCAATTAGAAACACTAAACAAACCCTGCTTAATTATAAACAATCGCAATTATTAGACGTGTAATATTGTTGGCTATTTGTGAATAGCCAGCTAGGAAATTGCGAAAATAAGAAAATATTATATTAAGATAACTCCAGTGGATCATTGCACGCAGATTGCATTATCAGGATACTATAGGACGTATTCAAACGTAGGGAGTTAAGGCACAGCGTAATTTCTAGACATTCTTTGGTAGAATTATAGATCTGAACTAATCAAGTTGTTAATTGAGGTTCTTTGCTGCCAGTTTTTAAAACGTAAAGTCGTCCACATGCCCGAAAAAGCGCTAGACTGCAGTTTCAGCCTGTTGGGCATCGTCAGTAGTGCGCATTCATCTGCCGAAACGGCAGGTCAGTGCTTTTCCGGACATGTGGACGACTATCTGATTTGGAAACTGGCAGGAAAGAACCTCAATTATATCAAAATACCGTACTCATTAGTCTTAATCAAATTGTGTTTTGGGCTGCCAGATGATTGAGATTTCGGGTTAGCTCAACTGTATTCTGTTAAGATTGAGAGGCGCCTGAGAAGATTGTCACTGGCTGGTTGGAGCACACCTAGATAACGGCTTTGAAACCGGCCGATCGAACGGATTTGCGCTGACCTGATGGCGTTAGCTTAGCCCGGGGTACATGCTGGTGAGACGGAAATTGAGCGAGCGTGAGAACGATCCAAGCCGCACCTATTTGGTTAGGCGCTGAGCCCTCGTAACGGACGAGGCTATGCACACCAGGGGGTTATTTTAAACGCGCTAGTGGCTTAGACGCGAAAAGAAAGATAAGCAAGCGGTCCTTCGGAATCTCTTTTACGCCCAACACACGATGAATCACAGTCAAGGTAATAGGTTATGAGGCTAGTGAAAATAGCTACCACGACAGGCTGGTAGTTTGTAAAAGTACATTGTAAACAGATGCGCAGTTGTGTCACGTCTCGGAGTGGCTGAAAACCGCCATGCTATGTGGAAGAATTGAACCCCGCTTACCACATCAATTACGCCGGAGTTTGGGGCGCGCTTTAGCGGGGATATTTGACGAGCCCGCAAAACCTCCCTTTGGAGAGAAAGCCTACCGCTTCTGACAAGGATTGACTGATACTGATTTCGGCAACCTCCGGGTTCTTCTTGTACGTTGACAAGACGGGTTCTGCAGGCAGTGCGGCGAATGAGCGGCTTCGACCGTGGTCTTTCGTTGTGTAGCCTATACAAACGTATACAAAAGTAAGTGCAGCGGCGGTCAAACAAGAAGGCTCACTGGCGTCGAGGGTTCTCTGTGGCGCGGTCGAAGTTTATTGCGATGGCGAAACCACTTGTCATCAACCACGTAGACATCATGCAGCGTATCACCTAGCCTGACCGTCACTGTTGCCTTGATCCAGCGTGGATGACCTGCTCAATAATCGCGAGCGCAGACCGGGGTTCCAACGACGAGTTTTCAAGAGCGCTCTCTTAAAGGTGTCGACAAATCCCTACGCTTGGAAATTAGATTGCGGATGGTAAAGTGGTGAGTGTAGGTGTTGGATGTATTGACCACAACAAAAGGCTAAGTTAGAAGATGTAAACGGGGAACCGATGTCGTACACATAAACCTCGTGAAGGCTATTTTGACTGAAGATGTTTTGGAAACAACCCATAGTGGTTGATGAGGATGGTGCGTTGACGGCGACCACTTCTAGCCGTGTGGAATAGGCGTCGACCACGACCGGATAGGAAATGCCATCGATGGAACCAGGGTAGTCAATCTGCACTCACGACCACGGTTTTGCAGGGGAATGCTAATGAACCGGCGTTGGTATGGTGGCATCTCTGAGACTTGTTGCCAATTCTTGTGCACGGTGGCGGACAGACTGAGTTTGTCGTCGATTCTGTTGTTTGGTACCGCCGGCGAATGTAACGCGTTGCAGCTGACCCGAAGAGGAAAATCGGCTAAGCCAAGGGTTTCGAGCCAGTCGAGAACAAGCATGTTGCTCTTCGAATTTGTGATGTAGCAGATCGCGTTGAACATAGCGCCCTCGAAGGAGACATAATAGTACTGATGCCCTGTTAGCTGCACGTGGCCACCACGCGCAGGTGGCAGGTTGGAAGGTCGGTTCGAACGGTCGCTTGCCAAGGAATTGCCAGCGTTCCCCAGAGATGATCGTGATGTCCAACGCAGTGTTCAAATTCAATCGGACGGACTGTCTGTTGATCAAGACGTCGACGAACATTCTCTGATTCGCAGCGTTAATTTGGAAGGTGGCCAGCACGCTCAGGGAGATGCAAACCGGAACAGGTTTGGGTGTACATCTGTGTAGCCAAGTCTTCTTTGGATCGGGGGCCAGCCCAGTTTTGGCCCCCTTGGGAGATGTGGGTTGGCAGTAACCATGCCGGTGCCCCAACCTGCCGCAAAATTGACAACGATGCTGGCGAAAATTGCAGTCCCGGTGGAAAAGCCAGCCACCACAGAATCGGCACATGTAGGGTGAGGACTTTGCTCTGTCTGTTTGGGTGGGGCGCGCGGATGATTACGCCGTCGGTGCTGTGATTGGCTGGACCATACCAGGTACGGCAGTGTTCGGAATCTTGGCAGAATCATGGCTTCAGATTGAGCAGCGTTTGACACTTCTCCGCCAGGTTCTGGAGTGTGACTGAACTATCCTCCTCTAGCTTGGACAGTAGGAGCCTCCGGAAATCCGCATCGAGTGGAGACTGGAGGCCAGAGACGAACATCAGGCATTTGAATTAGTCCTCGGTGAGTGAGCCAAATTGAAAACTCTTGCATTCACGGTTGACCACGCCGCGTACGTGATGAAGTCGTCGGCATCACGCTTGGCCAGATGCAGATATTGACAACGAGCATTGAACGGAGAGGACTGTTCGCTAAAAGTCTGCGAAAGGTTCGGACCGTCTCGTCAAAGGTAACGTCACGTGGGTTCTTTGTTAAGACGAAATTGGTGTAGCATTGCTGTTCAAGCGTAACAAATTTGTGAGGAAGCAGCTGGATCTTCCATGCGTCGTCGTAGCAAGCCCAATAAACGGTGAACAGGTCCTTGTCTCGATTATACCAAGGTCCTAACGGTTCCCGACCTTGACATTGTACAGAAATTCCTTGATACCGCTAACCATAAAGTCTTGAGTTTCTTCAATTTGATGGTGATTTCGAAGTACGGCTTACGTTGACTACTACTATTATGTGGGTTGTTCCACTGTATGTGTGCTAATAGCTCGGCACAGGTGATAATAATGATTATAAATTCGTTCATGTTCAAGGCTGGGTCTTCTGTTTAGAAGAATTTGTCCCGACTCAGGATACTGTGCGGATTGTCAATGTGAGTCACTGTGAGGGATGCAATGTGTATGCTTGTCACTCACTCGTATTTTGTCTGTTATTTTATTATTCATGGTGGATATCGCAGTATTGTGGTCGCAGTCCATTAGTGAGCTGTCAATACTGATCAGCACTAACGGAATTCCCGTAGCGAATATCACATCTAAAGTGGCCGCACTTCATGTACATTGATCAACTTGATGAACCCAACCATTGATCTGAATGTTATGGCTTCTTCCCATGGGGTTCCCTGGCACTTTAAGAGTGGGCGTCGTCCAGACAATATGCGGCAAGTGCAAATCTTCTCATTTAAACGTATGCTTTTTAGGAAATGTTATTGGCAGCGTTGATAACATCAAATAGTTGTTCAGTATGGTGAGTGGTAGCACTAGCATCTCTATAGATGCAACCCAGTAGTAAGTCACTGGAAGAGATTGATAACCACAACGAATCCTCTAAGTCATTGCGGAACAGATGATCGACAGACATCAGTGTGTTGTCATTTCGAATGTAGATAGCACATCCTCCTCGTTTTCGCAGAAGCTCTCTTCGAATCTGGTGATAGCCAATAACTTGAAGCAGTCACTTATGTCCGAGTTGCACGATGTTTCAATGATTTACCCAAAATAATATATACTATATAATACATATTATTTTATTTAGGCGACTTTCTATCCCTCTGGGACCGTTATGTGTAAAGTGGCTAGCGGTGTGGGAGGATGGGCCGTGGGATTTAAGAAAAATCCATGTAGCTGTGTGCGCTCGACATGAGAAAATCTATTCTGTATTGGCGAATATTGGAGTAAATTGGTAGTGTCTTGATGAAGCTAAAGTATTCTTATGGAGTCATTACACAGATGTTTTGATCCTTGCACGAAAAGGCATCTTTCGGAGTATTGTGGTGAACCCCCACCTACCTAGCAATCAGCCGGGTGACATGAGGTTTACTATATCTAAAGGTGGCGCAGTATTAGTGACTGATGTCACCTCGAACGGGGGGCTCGTCAGGGGTTGGTAGTAATTGCCATGTGTTGGTTGGGTCGTCTGCATATATAGTGACCTTAGGTCATTCACCCATGTCATTCACACGTTCCGTCGTTTGTCTACCGTAACTATGTCGACACGAAATGTTTAGTGACACTGCGGCTCTAAGGTACGCAACAATTGGCAGGAAGAACGTATTTGTGTTTGCCATGTTTGTGGGTCTAGTAGCTGTGGTCGGTAGCTAAAAAGGGTGATAGAATCCAGATGTGCAAACACTTGCAGCTTATTGGATAAGGGGCTGCCTTAAGTGTTCAGAAGGGAAGTAGGGAAGTCTTTTACTTATAATCGGAGGTTGATGTCTGATATTATAGGAAATATATTTGCATCTAATGTATTGAGTATTTCTCGAAGCACATATCAGTTGCACGGGATTACTGGTCTAGTTTCCAATGGTTGCACAACGGTTTTGCCAAAGCGACGCGATACAATGAAGTGACACTGCAGTTTGTTTTGTTTCTGAGTTGCTCTCGGTTTACATAGTTGTTAGGACGCGATTTGTTAATTAATCATATGTTGCCCTGAATTTTCATCTTGCCCGTAATCAGTGAGAGACACGTTAACTGCTGTCTGAGTCTTAGAAGGTACTTCGTTGCTTCCTGCAGTCGCCGAGGCGGTAACGTCGTGTATTACAATGTCCAGATTATTTGCGTTCGTCTGAAGTTAACTATGACCAGGAATTTGCAAGGCTTCTCCAAAGCTACTTTCGAGGCAGAAACCATAGAGCGATTTGAAGTTAAAACACGCTCACACGGAGACAAGTCTAAATCCATAATACTTTGATGTTTGGCTTTTATATTAGTTTGGTGACTAACAATGTTACAGTGAGTAGTTTCGTCCTCTGGATGGACTTTCTTTACCCTTGTTTCCTTTTGAAGAGGCGTTTGTTCAAGCGTGAACCTGATAATCTTGAAATCAGTGTTGGTAGCAATCGAGCTCTATTAGAGAACTAGTTGCCCATATGCTTTTTCCGCAAACTCTAATACGATTGGACACGCGTACATTGGAGTTGATTTTAATAGGTGTATAAGGTGACCGTTTGTCAAACTTATGCTACTCATATTGAATAAACCTTGCTTCACAACTGCCAGGTGAATTTTGTCTGGTATACCACCGATGACAAAAATCCCTGCCCCATTACTTCTGTCTCGAATTTCCTCATTGAGCGACGAAAAGATCGATGCTGCTACTTGCAAATGATTTGTCTTAAGTTTATGAGGCATATTCGGTAAGTATGAGATTGATATCTGTTTCTCCAGCACCCAAATGATTTCATTAAGTTTTCGTTTAATACGGTTACCTCACCTACTAGATGGCAGACTTTAGTGGCAATTTCAGGGTGTCAGGATTAGGACAGCGTTCTTATTTTTGGCAGCTCTGGTTAACCGGTTTCTGCCATTTTCCATGCAGTCAACTGCAGCCAAATTAGCATTGAGGTCAGAAGAATCATACGATTTTGTGAATTCTCCTCAGCTGTTTACATACAATGAGTGGAAAACAGTGCGATATTAACAGCAATTTACTGAATTCAGTAATTTCGCGTATTCTCCTCAGCTGTTTACATACAATGAGTGGAAAACAGTGCGATGTTAACAGCAATTTACTGAATTCAGTAATTTCGCGTATTCTCCTCAGCTGTTTACATACAATGAGTGGAAAACAGTGCGATGTTAACAGCAATTTACTGAATTCAGTAATTTTGCGTATTCTCCTCAGCTGTTTACATACAATGAGTGGAAAAAAGTAAATTGCTGTTAACATCGCACTGTTTTCCACTCATTGTATGTAAACAGCTGAGGAGAATACGCAAAATTACTGAATTCAGTAAATTGCTGTTAACATCGCACTGTTTTCCACTCATTGTATGTAAACAGCTGAGGAGAATACGCGAAATTACTGATTTTGTGAATGCCGATCTAAGCAGTGTTCGACTAAGTGCTGGCTCCCTGACGGTTTTTTCCGTCGTTTTCGAAAGAAGGGGTGGTTTCCCCACCATCATAAAATTGAAATCTAACGGGAAATCTAACCTCAGATATCAGTTATAAAATTACAGGCAGAAGGAAGAAAAGATTTCTGAATTATAGGTTAGGGGTAGAACCAAATGTGGCGCTATTCTGAAGTAGAATTAATACGAGAAACACGATCCATCCGACGGCATCCTGACTGTTACAATAAAATCGTAGCACAAACGCCGAAACTCACCGGTTTCAATTTGATACCCTCTGATTTCCTCACTTATTTTGGTTGCTCTTTTGCCTTTGCTCCAAGTCCGTTGTCACTCGTTGATGGAACAATGTGGGCAACAATAATTCGTTAAGCGTGACTCCTTAGGTTCAGGGTAAAGTGTTCTAGAACGATTAGCTGATAGATGGCGGTCCTGCAATTGCCCGGAGAGGTGTGGATCAGTCGGTGCTTTTGGACCACGTGTGCTGTCCAACCACAATGTCCAGTGTATGACGAGACGAAGCACGTGTGCTGATCGATCTGATATCAGAGAATGTGAGATTCGGGTGGGTTGAAATTGGGTTTTGTCACAGCCAGATGGTAAGCAATACAGCAGTGACCTTGTGAGTAGCGGCAAAGTTCCCAATAACTTCATTGTTCAGCAGCCAAGTGAGATGAATTTGGGATGTTTAGGGGGGCCTCAGAAAGATCTTGCAAATAAGACCAAAATTAGCCTTGCGGTTTTGAGGCGATGAAATTGTGCGCTTAAGTTTGGCTGTGTTCGATGGTTGAAAATGAGGCGCCCGGTTTTGAAGAAAACTGTTATGTATCCTATTAAGTACTAAGTACTAAGTACGAAGAGAGCAATACGGCGCCGAAAGCTGTGCATTTTATTATTCAGAGAGCGGGCATTAATTTGAAAGATTCCTCGCTCAGATTGCAATTTTAATACCAAAGTTAAACGTGGTGGTACGATTACGGTTGTGTTTGTCCAGTTGGCCACGGTGGTAGTAATTGAGAAATAATGTGACCATTATACATATTAATTTTGGCTAGGCTGATAATCTGGCTATTAAATCAATGACGCCTTGGATGTGTCAGAGAAATGAGTGAGGGCGGTAAATGATAATTACAACGATAGCCTAAAATATTCGGCAGTTCGTCTGTTGCTGAGGTTATCACGGAATACAATGTGTGGCAATGGTTCGCCATTTTTCGTGAGTTGTAAGCGAGAAACTGAACACGTTGCTGTTCTAATGGTCATTTTGCATAGTTGGGTGAGCCGTCGCATTTGTCTACACTGAGAATACAGTGCCTTAACTTTAGATGCCTTTGGGAGGTTAAGGAGCAAGGTATCAGAGCAATACGTATAAGACGGTTAACGCCTTTCCCTGGAATTAACTGCTATTACAAAGAATTGACTCTTCATTTTTTCAATGATATTTCCTAATTCGTGAAATTTTGAATCTAGATTTGCAGCACTTTTAGGCTGTGTTTATGACAGGATGATATCTGTATTGCTTTCGCATCAATTTAATGCAACCTGGACTTGAAATAAGGCTGTTTATTCTTGGGTACGCGCTTTCGGCGCTAAGCTGCTTTGTGGTTAATTCGCTTGTCTCCGGAATATGCCGAAGTGCAATATTGCTTGAAGTTAAGGCTACATATAAGATAACAACATTGAAGACAATCTCTGCTTTGCGATTTCTAGCAGGTTGTACGTAAGCTTCAAAATGAACATCAGGGACACAGATGTCGTTAGAAAATTAGGTTGCCAAATGTGGTTTTCTAGATTCCGAGGCTGAGTGAGTCATCCACTTTATCTGTTATTCCTTTTCCCAGTGAAATTCTATTCGCCTTTTCACAGAGATTTAAACTCACGTGTCGCTACAATCATCAGGTGCTTGTCAATACGGCATCCACCGTGGTGAATCTCTGGAGTACCGGACAATCGTACTTACGAAGGCGAATGGCACCACTTTCTCCATCTCAAACTAATCAGTTGATAAAAGCATGTGCTTCAAATAGAAATTGGGTGTTGCCCGCCCGAAAACACTGCATGTGAATCAGTTTCCTTTGTAGGTACCTGTCAGATACATTAAAGATCGCGATAATGGAATTCCGTATAATATGAATCATAGCGGATCCTGCAGGTGAAAGAATCGTCCCATGAAGTGGGACCCATTTTGAAGTAAGTGGCAGAATGAGTGCCCGCCTAAATTGCTTTGTTCAACATATAGTAAGCATCAGGACATTGACCTCAGAATTGGTGTAGTCCCCACCCACCTTCACATTACCCACTTTATCAGCCAAACGAACACACTGCCCTATTCAAATTTAGCTCATACAGAAATCGATTTATTTGGTGGCATTTGAAATTTCGATTAAAGATCGGTATCAGAATAAGTTATTTTTATGAGAACAAGCCTACCATTGTGTAATAGATATCGATACGGCTCTCTTCTTCGCATTCGTACTGCAATGCCAAATATATTTTCTCCATTGGACGCAACAATTTAGGTACATTTAATAAGTCTCAGTGCTCAAAAAATTTAGCATTTTCGCTTTTCAAATGAATGGAACTTATGGATACTTCGGAAAAATCATTTAAGTGTCGACTGTCAGCCGACTTCACAATGGTTGGCGTAAATGTTCGGGAAGCTAATGTAGGTAAAAATACGCACCCAACATCCGCTGCACTTAATCTTTTGTATGCAAGCGCCCAAGAGATTCTCAGGAATTTGGCAGAACTTCGATCTCCTCAAATCTCAATGTGTTGGGACCTTACAATAGCAAATGAGACACGGCTAATCGACCTGATTCCCGAGGCCTAGATCGCATTATCTAGTGTGTCACTCCTGCGCAACGACCGATCCACAAAATGACGCAGTGTGATCCTCTACTACCGTTCTGACTTTCTCATCGAGCGCGTAAAAGACCCTGTGTTTCAAAGTGTGAAATCCCTATGGTGCTGCCTACACCTAAGGCAGGGCTATAGATGCCTATTTGCCATTGTGTACCACCGACCAATATGCATTTCAGTATGGATAATGCCCCATCTTCAGCAATAAATAGTCTAGTGGAAGGACCTTACAGCCACGTTCTCCTGAAAGGGGAATTCAATCTGCCCGGCCTAGAAACCCTGGTTACCCTGAGTGAACATTACAAGATGGCTGCGCAATAGCTAATCGCTGGTTCACCGCTGTAGAACCACTTCACTAATCCAACGCGATTCAGCACAGGAAGCAAACCGTTCATCCTGAAGATCGTTTTTGTCAAAGATGAAATCATGATCGACGGACACTCCTTTAGGCCACAGCGATCCCGCGACATTAGTGCTTCAACACTTGTGTTATGCAGAGTACCACAAAGAAATAATGTGGAGTCATACGACATATCAAACTATGATAACCTGTCCGAACTCATTAGTGCAGCAAGCTGGTCTCCCCTAACTAATTCTTCCCTGAATTGGTCAACGCGCAATTCGTCAGTGGATTCAGCAGGTTTGTGGCAAGCGCATCTGAAACCAAAATCTACCTACCCAAAATGATGAAGTTGTTCCAAGTGTGCAGGGCACGGAAATGCATGACATTGAGGAACCTGGCACGGCTCGCCTACATTGCCTCTCCGATTGAGGATAGTGGGAACGTCTGTACAAGGCTAAGGGACTACTGTGTCTCACACTTGTCCGGGAGGATAAAGTAAATAAACGAATAACACCTAGTAGCAATGTTTTGCTCTAACCGAAATCTGCTAAAAAACACATAAATAAAATCCACTGCGTTAAGCGCGGAATTCCGGGTCTGCACACAGCGTGCAATCTAACACAAATGGCACAAGAGGCGGTCAACGTCCTTGGATAACAATTTGGTCCCACCTTCCAGATTGGGCAACCATACTACACAATGCTTACGCAGCTCATGCCGCAACCGGGCCTCAACAACAGACGTTTCACAACCGCAGCTGAACTGAATCGTCTGATGTCCTAGCGCGAACACAGCTCCCCGGGTGCGGCCGGCATTCTCCCAATGGTATTGAAACTTACTACCATGTACTTAGCTGAATCGATAGCACCACACTTTCAGTGATGTCTTAATTAGATGCACGTCCCCAAGACGTAGAAACACGGATTCATCACTGCAGTCTGCAAAAGTGCTAGCCATGCAGAACCAGCGAATTATCGTCCGATTATACTTCTTCTCATGATCTCCAAGATTATGAAGTCTATTATAGCTGAGGTGTTTATTGACGACCTAGAGAATGACAAGATTACCATTCCGGAGCAGCACGGATTTCTCCAAACTCGGTCCTGCACCACTAATCTGTTGATAGCTCGTGAAAGCAGGATGTAATCTGTAGACGTCCATGTTGAAATGGATGCAGCTTACCTGGACTTCTCTAAGGCATTCGACTGCCTGGACCATTACATTATACTGCACAAACATTAGAAGTAAGGTATCTGCGATCTCGTTTTAGGTTAATTAGGCAAATTTATTCTTCAGCGTCACCTGAATATGATGATTCGTAGCACCCTATCGTAACCAATCGAAGTATAGTGCGGCGTATCTCAGGGCTCGGTACTCGGGCCACGCCTTTTTCTGGTTTTCATAATTAATCTTACGAAAGTGCTGTCTTCAAAATTTCTGCTGTTATCAAAAGACAGATGCGAAAAAAATATTTTTTCGGCAATTCTCCTCAGGCGATTGCAACTATGCATTACATAATCGATGTGATAATATACTATCGCTAGCGTAACGTAGTTATGTCTTGTCGAGTTTCTGATTTGTCGCGGTTAGCGTCCAATTTTGAACACACAGCCATAGATAGATAAGGTAGACAGTCCTCTGCCAGATCTACGGCCACGGGAGGATCACACTTTGCATAAGCTTGTTCTGTTTGCATAATTCCGGCTGCAGCCGTTTGCTCGAGATGGCTTCCACAGTGGTCAACATTAGCTTTCTGTGTCCTTTAAGAGATCTATTCGTCGAAAGGTAGAGTGTTTTAAGGTAATACTTAGTTTGGATATGATATCCACTATTGCTCAGATATTCCGAAATTGAGCGGTGAGGCTTCTTGACCGTGCCATGCCGAAATGATCCCGGGCAGTGTTCTGCGATACGCCTAGAAAGACGTCTAATATTGGCAGCGGAACTAAAGATATGGCGGGCTGTCGCCGCAAGTGAGGGTCACACAGCCCTACGGGATTATCCGGAAGAAGCGTAAACATGTTCCATGATAAACACGGTGCATTTCAACTCCACATACTGCAAAATGCTGATATATGCCAACAGAGTACTCACAACTACCTTCTAGGAGCAGAAATTCAAAAGCGAGCTTCTCATGCGTGTGATCTTATCGTTTTATTACAAGAAGACGTTAGGCGTATAAGGAAGACTGAGAAGGCCTCAACGTATGTAAAGCAACGCTACCGCATATTTCCTAGAGCGTTCGAAAAGTTTTATGTCGCAATCTTACCGAAATTGTTACATGCCTACGTAAGGCCGCAAGCGGAATACCCTGTTAAAGCGAGGTAACTCTGGCAGAAACACCACCTCACTACACTCGATATTGCACAAGGCAGAGCGAAGAAGCACGTTAGAGGTTTGTCATGCCTTATCTACCTAGATAGGCTGAAAACCCACGTAATATTTAGCGGACCTTACCGGCGTCTAAGAGGCGATCTCATACTGGAGTAACAAATACTGTGAAACCCCAATTACACGTGCCATTCTCTTTTGACGCATTGGTGTCAGAGAAGAATGCAGCATTTGCTGCACATGTGGCAGACCCCAGTGACTTGGGGAAGAGTAGTCAGTTTCGCAAACTTCGACGGCGACTGACCCGAGAGCTCCGTCGCATTAAAAATGCATGGTGGACGGAGAAGGCGAAGCAGATGGAATGCTACGCGGAACGCCGTCAACACAAGGAATTCTTTGACTCCTTGAAGGCGGTGTATGGACCGAGATTGGAGCCGCTGAGGACACTGATCGATGGTAGTTCAGGCGCTATCTGCACCCAGACTGCAGACATAATGCAGGTCTGGCGGAAACACTTTGACTGTCTCTTGAACAACCGTTCAGAGATCGACTGGCCTACATTGAATGGCCTGAAGCAGCACGATGTGAAGGCGGATCTGGCGGATACGCCGAGACTGGATGAGACGCAGAGAGCACTTGCTCAGCTGCGAAACGGCAAATGTGCCGGAGGTGACGGGATCCCACCTGAAGTATTGAAACACGGTGGACCCGCGTTGTTGACGGCGCTGCACCACTTAGTGCAACGCGTGTGGATTGAGGAGGAGGTGCCTGCTGAGCTGAAGGATGCCCTTGTGCTACCACTGTACAAGGGCAAAGGTAGCAAGCAATGTTGCACGAATTATCGTGGCATCAACTTGCTGAGTTGTGTGGGCAAGGTGATTGCCCAAATCCTGCTCAATCGCCTCGTGAGTCAGATTGTGGAACCAAACGTGGCGGAAGAGCAATGTGGATTCCGTTCGGGTCGCAGCACTATAGATATGGTGTTTGCGGCTCGTCAGTTGCAAGAGAAGTGCAGAGAACGACACCAGCCTTTGTACTCGCTTTTTGTTGATTTCACCAAGGCATTTGATACGGTGAACCGCGAGGCACTGTGGCTGGTGTTGGGTAAGTTTGGTTGCTCGCGTAAGTTTGTAAGTTTAATTGAATGTCTGCACAGTGGTATGTGAGCGAGGGTGCAGCTGAGTGGAGAGACCTCTGATGACTTTACAGTTGTCTCTGGTGTGAAGCAAGGCTGTGTCTTAGCTCCTGCCCTGTTCAATATCTATCTTCATGCAATGTTGTCTTGTGCTTTTGATGCCGCTTGTGCTTACCCTGTTCGTGTGGAGCACCGTATTGATGGTGGGTTGCTGAACATCCGTCGTTTCGGTGCGAGAACTCTAGTCTGTGAGACAACTATCCGTATGTTGCTGTTTGCTGACGACTGTGCGTTGTTTTCACACAGCGCGGATGAGTTGCAGCACATGACTAGTGCTCTGGCTTCGACAGCGGCCAGATTCGGGCTCACCATCAACACAAGCAAAACTGTCTGTCTCTTTCAGCCTTCACCGGAGGTGCAATCTTCAATATTGCCGCAAATCAGCATTGGTGCTGAAGTATTGGAAACCACCTCCCGCTTCTGCTACCTTGGGAGTGTGATGTCGACTGATCAGCAACTACACGTTGAGTTGCGTAATCGCGTGTCGAAGGCGGCAGCGGCATTCGGGAAGCTTGAGTACCGAGTGTGGAACAACCATCAACTTACCATTGGCACGAAGCTGATGGTGTACAAATCCATGGTACTGTCCGTTCTTCTATACGGCAGTGAAACGTGGACGATGTACCGTCGGGATGTGCGATATCTCGAGCGGTTCCATCAGCAGTGTGTGCGACGAATTTTGCGGATCGGCTGGGGCGCCAGAGTTGCAGACACGGAAGTGTTGCGCCGAAGTTGGATGTATGCAGTGGACGGCATACTTTTACTGCGACACCTGAGATGGCTCGGTCATGTGAGCCGTATGGATTCGACGCGAATACCGAAACAACTTTTATACGGTCAGCTGAGTATAGGGAAGCGGCATGCTGGGAAACCCAAGTTACGTTACCAGGACATGATTAAAGTGAGCCTCACACGTTCTAATCTTGATTGCAGATCATGGGAATCGAAGGCGGTTGATCGTGGTTCATGGCGCGATCTAATCACGAAGGCAGTTGCTGAAGTGCGAGAGAAAGCCCTCATGCATGCAGAGAAGAAGCGGCAAGTGCGGAAGCGGCAAGCACCGATGAATTGTACTCCATCGACATCGAGCGCATTGTGCTGTAGAACATGCGGTCGTGAGTGCCTTAGTCAGGCAGGCCTAGTGAGCCATGAGAGAGGTCACTCGGGACCACTGCCGAAGCGCCGACGGGTCCCGCAGTGAACGCAGGCAGCAGTGGCGCAGCGTTTGTAGGCACGCTGAATTCGATTTACTAACCGCATGCTTGCATGCTAAGTCTCTTTATTTCAGGTGGTGGGTTTTCGGTTCTCTCCTAATGCCTTTCTTTCTCATATAAATGTCTAGTGGGCCATGCGCTGTGCCATTTGGGGCCACTACAGAAGCGACGACGGGTCCTGCAGAGAATTTCGACGAGCCGGCGCAGCGTTTGTAGGCACGCTGAATTCGATTTACTAACCGCGTGCTTGCATGCTAAGTCTCTTTATTTCAGGTGGTGGGTTTTCGGTTCTCTCCTAATGCTTTTCTTTCTCATATAAATGTCTAGTGGGCCATGCGCTGTGCCATTTGGGGCCACTACAGAAGCGATGACGGGTCCTGCAGAGAATTACGGCGAGCCGGCGCAGCGTTTGTAGGCACGCTGAATTCGATTTACTAACCGCGTGCTTGCATGCTAAGTCTCTTTATTTCAGGTGGTGGGTTTACAGTTTTTACCTTAATGCTTTTCTTTCTCATATAAATATCTCCCTGTACTCTATTCCACTAACTTGCACACATCGCTTCAGCCAATTGTATTCGATTGCCATAACATTTGTGTGTTCGTGGCTTTCCGTGAACTATATTTCCTGACCTCGTGCACTTAGCTAGGATTTGTTTGTAAACAACTTATTACATATGCTATTTAATTAAGGTTTATGTCACCGTTTCCTTATGCATTAATCGAGTTTTTCTCTTTTTCTTTCTCTCTCTCTCTCTCAAGTGATTGGCTGTTGTTTGATATCCCCGGTGTGGCTGCGCTTGATGTGCATGTTGACAAGGTGCCTACCTGTCTATTACCCACTAACTCGTCCATACTGGCCCCAGGAGACAGTTGGTCGTTGCTGGAGGGGACGGGGTGCACGGTCCTTGTGGCCGTGTTAGGCTCTAAGAGTGGTTCCATGCAGTCAGTGTGGAGCGGACTACGGTCCAGCCACCGCCTTGTGTGCGCTTGATTCCCAAATACAGTGTGCTTGTGTTTGCCTGTGAAGGAGTGTGGGCCGGCTCCGTTGATGAAACGTGGTTCCCATCCGCATGCCTCCCGGTCTTATTCCTTCGGGTTTACACTGGATATGGGGTATGTGGTTGGAGCTGTGGGTGGTGCAGCGCAAGCCATCCATGGTCCCTCTGTAGGCGCAGGCGTCCTGTGGCTTGCCACAGTGACAGGCAAATCCGAAACCGGATGCCGCCAACCATGTATGGTATTTTAATATTATTGCTGTTACCATGAGTTTACTTATTTCATATCTTCTGCTCTTCTTTCTTTCATTGCTTTACTACACTGGGCCAAGCTCACGACCGGAATGCAGCTTCGAAGCTACTGAGTACGCTCATGCTGGGCTATAGACTCATTGGCCTGAAATCAAAGTGCCGAACTCGTCGGATACGGATTGGAAAATTTCCTTGACGGCTTGTGTGCTCATAATGCATACATGTAACAGCAGCCCGATAGACTTGTTTAACAGGTTGTGGCCGAAATGCTTTTATGCCAAACCGTTACATGGCCTGACGGATATGGTAGCTCGAGTGTAGCCTACAAATATACTATCCTGGATGAAAAAATTCCTCATGGACACAGTTCCATATGTGGTCGTGTTAATTCACTTTAACATTCCGTTATAGCTGAATTTACTTTTATTCTCCTCCCAATTCCTCTGCGAATTTGTGCTTATACTTCACTCCCAAGTTTCATTTCGGTATTGCTTTAAAACAGTCGATCAATTCGCTGTTGAGTTCGTCCCCTATGTACGAATTGAGCAGGAAACACATCTGGAGTGTCCCTGGCACAGCCGTGGAATATACCTTAAATCTCTTGTTTTTCTTCTATCCAAACTCTGACTGTGTCTCACAATGATCACGGATTAGTCTGCTATTTTTTGCTTTTGTGATTCGTAACTTCAATTTACTTGTACTTTAGCCTAGGCTATAGCATATGATGACTGTCTGACTGAGGGTAGGTTTGATGAAATGATGCTAATAACATTTAACTCCCCTACTATTCCTTTGTATTTCAAATATAGATCAAACTGCTTATAGTATCATAAGTCAAGTAGCGGCTTATCTTTGTTCTGTTCGTTTTTGGTGGATTGGATATCCTATTATTTGAACGACAGTAAGTGACCAGTCATTAGACAGTCAGCGGTGCCAGATCATTTCTAGTAACTTATTCGCGACGCTCGCTAACAGTTTCGGTAGCCTTATAGGCTTCATAACATAATGCTAGCAATCCAGTCGCTGTACCGATTCCCAAATGTTCCAGATGGAATGCACAGCGCTGACTCCTCCTAAAGAAATGAACCCTTTGTTAGTACATCTAGGAAGTAAAAGAGTTAAACACAGGTTAACCAGTCAATTTGCCTATCAAAATCAACTTGAATTAGTGATGCAGCGTAGATAATACCAATGAAATTCGTCTGGAGGAAGGTCCAATTTAGTGCGAAATAAACCAAAGTCACATTGCGAGGCGGTTTGTGAGAAAGTGGCTAATCAAACTAGTTTAGCAGCGAAGATCAATAGAGTGCTGCATGGTTTAGTTGCGGAAATATTTTTTCTGCTCAGGTTTGAGTGGGTAATGCAAGTAACATTTTATATCATCATGAAAAGGGTTAACTTGAAATAACGAAATTACAAAACCCAAAACACATGCATATGGTATGTCCCAAAAGTCTAGTCCCTCTGCTCTTTTAGTGCGGGAAGAAATAATTTCTTCGAGTGTGAGGTATAACTCACTAATTTACCAACTGTCCAATAGTAGATACTGGTCTGTCTCAAAATCTCTCACCCGGTCACATGGGTGTAAAACGACCGGGATGCATGCATGTGGGTACATGTGTACTTGCCATTCTTGTTCATCGTGAATACGGTGGATCCGTCGAGGATGGTCGAGTTGGACTCGAGATACGGCGTGCCACAAGGCTAGTTCACCGATCGATACATAGTGTGTGTCACGCTGGTTGGAACGGAGCAGGCGTACAAAATCGGAACAGCAGTGCCTCAGTACTCTGCTAGTGCCGTAGGAATGTGATGGTGTTTCGGCAGACGGAACTTGCCTGAGTGAGGCGTGTGTAATAGGTGTTCAGTGTTATCCTAGCTAATGAAACAATTGTTATTAGCAACGCAGTTGTAGACTGAAAAGTATATTTTGACAACTTCTACGCAAAATAGGACATCTTTTGAATTAAGGTGTGCAACTTTTAGCCGTGGCGTTTTGAGATAAAAGCGCTGAAAATTTATGCCGCCTAAATACTACTTAACATCGCATAGCCTATTCGCCCGTGGCATTTTTGATCGCCGTTGCAGGAAACAAGTTTTGATACTTTGCTTAATTGCTTTCAGGCGGGACCATGTGAGTTTCATCTAACAAATGCACTGATTAGTCAATATTCTATCAGCACGGAACTGAGAAGCTGCATTTCTAGGAAATATTCGATCCTCGCGGACATTAAGATTCAAGTATTGCATAAAGCACGAAGCTTATATGCTCACAATATAAATGACACTTAGTGGGAGTGGAAAGTGTGCGTGTGCAATAAAGCGTGATAAGGGAAAGTTACCTTCTGCGGATGCCAACTTTGCTTCATTTTCCCAAACGTTGCTGATCGGAAATAATTATTCAGGGGTAGAGGTTTCTGCCACAAGCACTGCTACCTTTTAATTGTCCAAGTTAAATTGCTTTATGATGTCTGATGGGCCATTATGAGCTATAGAAAATTTGGTTTAGCACCTGCTGCACGGAACATAACAAACATTGTAGCTTGCTGTCTTCTTACTGAAAGGAATGCCGCTCCCCATAAGCGCCTCCTAACTAGGCATAGCCAAGTCAGACCGCGGAAAGAAACGGTGTGGATAGCACTTAAGTACACTGCGTACCTTAATCTCACGTTTCAAGGTAAAATCACTTTACCGAGGACACTTAAGCGCTCGGCTTCCGCACTCTTATCACCTATTTCGCTGCATAAGTTGTGCTGATCAACAGAACCCGAAATGGTCGCTACGTTCAGGAATGGAGTAGAACCCATCAGTGACAAATCAGTGTACTTACCAATTTGATTGCACCTGCGACGTGAGGTGGATAGGCTAAATGGGAGTGTGTTGAATGCCAGTTTGACGTAGTACCTAGTCAAATGGGCTCAACCTGAGTTCAGCCATCTCTCGCTCAATATTCCGCGTTCACACAGACCGCCAGCATCATTGATAAGAAGACATATTTTATTGACCCGGTATCGGATCGATCCCGGTTTCACCCTTCGAAATATACGTCATCACATTCCACGCTTCTTGCACTTCGCCAAAACCGTGACTACAAGCCATCTAAGGCCTCTTCCATGTTTGCAGAAACATGCAGTTGTTGACCAACGGACATCTCGGTTTTAGGGCGATTGCTGCCGTTCACTTCACGGCATTTGATTAATTGCTAAAACCCTTGGAAATGTATAACGTAACTTCTACATAGTGTATTGTCACTGATGGGAATACTAAATATACGCACTAACCAGTAATCGTCTTCTCATTGTGTTATGCAAACTATTGAAGGGAACTGACAGAAAAAACGTAACAGCGAACCGAAATTTGGCCTAGTATATGTGCCATTGGTGTACATCTATTCACATGGAATTTCACTGTGCAGCTAAATTTGGCAACATGCCATGCCCTAGTTACCTCGCTTGCAAGCATCTCTGCATAGGTAATTGATGTTCTGGGAGGCTTAGTCTCGACAACAGATATTTGAGCTACGGGTACCGATGGTTGGTGTTCGGCTGCTCCATCCTGATTAATGCTAGATGGCAGGTCCAGTGGAATTTGCTTAACCAGACTTTTTGAGTGGTGCCTGATTTCGGTTGCCGTGAATACTGTTTGACTCTCATCGGTACGGTATGTTTTCGCCCGGCGTTCTACAAAATTTGGAGAAGACAACGGAGATGGCGCCCTACATATTTTTAGAAACTCTCACCACGATCGGAGAACAATTCCAAGCCGCTCTACAAGGTTTGTAACTACTGTTCTTCTTTACAGTCACATAACTTTGCCCACTCGGTTCAGAACGGGTAACAGGCCATCTGTTTTGGATCTTTGCTTACCAGCGAGGAGAATATGATCGATGTGTTGGTTTTAGACTGCCCGTTCGGTCGCAGTGATCACGCCGTGATCAATCTCAACTTCGTCTGCTATGCAGAGTATCTGAATGAGAACGATGAGACTGTGGGAACCATTAAAAGCCACGGTCGATTATCCCAGCTCGTCGGCAAGAAGAGCACCCGGAAGTCGCCAGGCTTGAGCTCGTCAAAATATTCAGTTAACTGATTGCACAGACTTCAGAGAGAAAAGCTTGCAATAAGCGCAAATCAGTTTCTTTCGTTAGGAGCAGAACTCGAAAATGGATGACATTACGCAATGCAGTATGACGATTGTACAGAGAAGCACCAGCACCAGAAAATTGGGACAACTACGTAGCCCAACGTAACCCCTGTACTCAGCTGTTAAGAGAAGACAACGCCGCCTATCAGCAGAACATCGCAATAACCTTCAGTGCCAACCACAAACTGCTGTACAAGCACGTTAATAGCCTCCGAAAAGTGGGGAAAGGTTTTTCTCCACCCAGGACCCAACATGGTCCAAAATGAACGGATGTGGAAGCAGCAAACCCACTGCAGATACAATACGCCCCCACGTTTCAAGGGGTCTTTCCAACAAGTGATCTTCCACCAAGCGATCTACCAAGCATTGTCTTCTCCTTGCCTGGATTATCCCACATCACTTTTACCGCGGAGGCTTTATTGCAAAAGCTGACGTCTCTACACAAACACAGCTCTCTGGGTGACAAAACCATTCGTCCAGAGGCACTGGAAGCATCTGCAAGTGAGCTGGCAGGACAAGTAGCTCAGCTTTTAAAACGCTGCTTAGACCAGAACCAAGTTCCCGCAATGTGGAAGCTTGGAATAATAACCCCGATTCACAAAGGTGGAAGCAGAACTTATCCCTCTAACTACCCCCAGTATCCCTTCTTCATATACTCCCCAAGATCTTAGAACCAATAGTTGCCGATGCAATGGTGTGCTATTTGGAAAACTGCAACATCGTCACTCCTGAGCAACACGGTTTCCGTCGACAGCGGTCATGTACAGCGAATTTACTAATTGCACGCAATAGTTGGACCGCAGCAGCTGGCGCAGGAGGTGTTAGTGTGATCTTCCTGGATTTTTCCACGGCTTTCGATGGTCTAGACCGTCGGGCACTAGTATCCAAGCTGCAGCATTACGGGATCGACGACCCTCTTTTAAGCTCTTTTAAGCCAATTTTCTACTTCAACGGCAACTGGTGTTCAGATTTCGGAGCTCTTTATGGAACCACATATAAGTTGAGTGTGTAGTGCTGCAGGGCTCAGTTCTAGGTCCACGTCTGTTTTTGGTGTTTATTATTAACCTTGTACAGGGAATCGCTTCGAATTCATAATGTTTACCGACGATATCAAGATCTGGGCCAGGATCCAGGCGAACGCCGACCAACACGTGTTTCAGAGTAATTTAGATACGGTGTATCAATTGTCGACCTAAAACGTATTGCATTGCAACGTCTGTAAATGCAAGGTGCTTTCCATCCGACATCAGGGCAGCTACTCATACCGGCTCGGAACGAATATACTACAACAACCAACTCTCGAACTTGACTTTTTTCTCCTGGTTCAAGATGATTTGGGTTGTTCCAGGCAATCCGAAAAGACCTCGAAGACCGGGAACCAACACGTCGGGCTGTTGCGACGGGCAATTGGACAAATTAACAGCTCCATATTTCGACAAATGCTCAGTGCGTATGTTCGCCCTCCCTCCATGTCGAATACGCAGATCAAGCCTGGCATCCATGGCTGAAACACGACCTTAATGCACGGGAGCAGCCACAACGCCGGGCATATAAGAACCTAATTGGAATGCGCAATCTTTCCTACCATGAGAAACTACAACGATTGCGGGTGTTCATTGAAAGCTATCGCAGACTACGAAGCGACCTGATTATGGCATCCTTGATTCGGCGAGACACATATCATGTGTGCCGACCTTTACTGCAACTCAGCAGCAATACAAACCTGAGGGGTAACTCATCAAAACTCGCAGAACAATACAGTCGTCAAGAGTGCTGCAGAAATTTCTTTTATATTCGTGGCTGTCACCCGTGGGATGCTCTCCCAGTATCTGTCGCTTCTACACCTGCACTACCAGTATTTAAAAGACTGTTGGACGATGCATTCATTCACTTACACTTTGTTACTTAACACTACCTCTCCATCTTACGCCTGGAGTATACCATGGAATTATTTGTTGTTAAATATGGGTGCTGTGAATCTAAGTGGATCGCAGAACTACAGCGAAGCAAACGATTAGTCCTCATTTTCATATTTTAACTATTAACTATTTTACGATTCTTATCATCATTATTGTTGTGTTGATATCCCCACCAAATATCCAACGGGACACGTAAAGCAACGCTTCGTAACCCCTATAAATTCATTGTTAATTGTTCCTCTGGCAACGGAACGCGACTGCTATGCTACGTTTAGACATGTTCTCAGGGCTTGTTTAAGTGTCCATTCTGTTTCGCACCTGGCCGCCACGTCTTTGCTCTACTTAGCCCTTGCTTCAATAGAGTTGTGGATCAGAAGTCTTTCCACCGTAAGAAAGAAGGTTATCGTTGCTGACCCTGCGCGTAAGTTCGGTCTGGTTCTTCATCGTACAAGGGTTGCATGCATTACCAGCTGGCCGGTTGGATCAACCTGCCACAACTTCGATAGCTGCATTGAGGTCATGGATTTCAGAATGGCCCGTTTCGAGTATACGAAATATAGGCGAAAAAGCGGAACTTTTGTTTACTTTAGTGGAGAACGCATGCCTTTTGTTCAGTTTGGTAGGAAAACCATGCTTAAATGAACGCGTAAGATGATTATGCAATTAGAGAGCGACTTTCCATTAATTAAGGAGGCGACACGTGACAACCATTCGCATGTTCAGTGTGACAAATGCAAATCCGAATTTTTGATGGATGACGGTAGCAAAACAGATATCATAAAGCACTTTAACTCGAATCGTTATAAGGGAGCAGTGATGTGGCAGAAACTTCTAACCCTGTAATAATTATTTCCGATCAGCAACGTTTGGAAACACAGAATTGAAGTTAGCATCTGCAGAAGGTAGCTTTCTCTTCTCATTCTGTATTTCATAAGCACGCCTTTTTATCCATTAACTGCGTCAGAAATTTGGCATGGAATTTGTTTTAGCCGACGTTTGTTTGTACCTACAAAAATCTTGAGGCAATCATAATAATATTATGATATCAACTAAATAATATCCTGTTTTCATTGGTCACAAATGAAATTTATTAAAAACTGAAGAAAGGTAAAATTCTGTCTCTATTCGCAGAAGCTTTAAAACACAAATTAAGAAAAGTCTTCCCACTCCTTGTTGTTTATTGTTTGCCGTCATTGGGTATGTCATATGATTAGATGTGCAATTACCTACCCATGACACATTTGCACCATTTGTACATTTATAAATTATATGTTTGAACATTATAATATTTCAAGCAAGTTGTGAGATATTGTGCTGACAACAAAAACACAAATTTCGGTAGGGTTCAAGGAAGAGGATCAAACAATATATTTGCGAAATTAAAATCTTCGATTAGAGAAACAATTGGGGAACTAATTGCGTGGCTCACGTTGTTCCTAGCAAATAGTAAACGGCAGCTGTCTTATTGATGTTGAAACAGTTACGGTGAAAGTACACACCTACTTTTACATTTAAAATGTTCGTGTTGAAGAACTAAAGGGATTCTGTGGATCTAAAAGTTTGGAAGACCAACGCATGCTTGGATACGGGGAAGTCAGTTGACTTGCACTTATGCTTGCAGTGGGGATAATCTATAGGGTATTTCCGGCTTCGAAATCTTATGTTTGGCTTGCCAAAGAAGTTCTACATTATCATAATATTACTTTGAAAGTACCTGCTCTAAGTTGTGCCCATTCTTTGTACACGATATACGCCATTTGCCATTCTACAGTAATATTAAGGAATGAAAATTTTCAGTATAATCAGGTCAAGTAAAATTGTTTTATCCACCAGTATGTGTGTATTCTCAAATTTTCTACATCGGCATTGCGGATTGTCAAATAAGCAAACATCACCAAGTAATGATAATTAAAATGCGAAGTTTCACTCCTGTTGTTGATAAGTATGCATGTTGGAAAATGCAGTATAATATTTTGATACGTCAAGTTGTGAAAATATAAAAAGGAAATTTTGTCTCCTTTTATTGTTATTGGGGATAATACTAAGCACATATTGCATACTCCTTGATCAAGCTCGTTAAGTCTGTCGAAACAACATCACATTCCTACCGCACTAGCCGAGTACTGAGGCACTGCTGTTCCGATTTTGTACGCCTGCTCCGTTCCAACCAGCGTGACACACACTATGTATCGATCGGTGAACTAGCCTTGTGGCACGCCGTATCTCGAGTCCAACTCGACCATCCTCGACGGATCCACCGTATTCACGATGAACAAGAATGGCAAGTACACATGTACACACATGCATGCATTCCGGTCGTTTTACACCCATGTGACCGGGTGAGAGATTTTGAGACAGACCAGTATCTACTATTGGACAGTTGGTAAATTAGTGAGTTATACCTCACACTCGAAGAAATTATTTTTTCCCGCAACAAAGAGTAGAGGAACTAAGTATTTGGGAGTTAGCATACAGTCACATTTTCATCAGTTTCCTGCCCGCTGCGAAGGACCAGCCACCGTCACAAATAAGTGCTGCTGCATTCACAGATTTGCGATAAGTTGTCAGATTACCATCGATTTTCCGATCTGATGATATGAATTCACAATTATGTATAACCTCGATGATTAGTCTCCAACCTGAAACCGACCAATAGGCAAATTGTGATGCGTGTCAAAGGAGGAGATGCTAGCTACCACATTATCCAAAGCTTAAGACTTAACCAGTGTGGACAGACTTACTAACCAGCACATGAAGCGGTCTAGGGCGATCACTGGCGGATACCTAATGGTGGCTTATTCAGCGGCCTAACCATGGTGGCGTAGACAGGCAACCAACTAACTGTTATTCCACAGTACAGCAATAGCTGCTAGGCGGTTAGACCATTGTGTGCGAATGTCATCGCAAAGACCATGGGGGACATAGTTCCCACAGAAGTTGTTAAACCAAACTGAAGCTGAACAACGACAATTCTAAGGTTGCTTAATTCGATCACAGTTGATGACTCAACAAAAAATAATAGGATTCCAGGTGAGGCGTTGACACGACGTCAGTGAGTGTTCGTTTGTCTCCATACCCATGGGCGAAATGTTAAACAGTTATCGCTTCAGTGTCTACATGTATGGCGTTATGTAAAGGTTATAGGAACCAATGAATTCTTAGGATAATTAGGTTTCACTTTCATATGGTCGCCCATGGTGACGTAGACAGCGAATAATCTCACTGGTATTCCGCACGTCAGCAATGGCTGCTAGGTAGTTATAAATTTTGTGCGATTGTTATTGCGACAATCATGGGGACATTGTTCCCATAGAAGTTAATAGACCAACCTGAAGCTGAACAACGGAAATTCTATGTTTGCTTACTCCTATCACAGTTGATGGCTCAACAAAATGTGAGAGGATTCCAAGTGTGGCGTTGATACGACGTTAATGAGTGTTCGTTTGTCTCCTAACCCATGGGAGAATTTGTTAGTCAGTTACCACTTCAGTGCCTACATGTATCGCGTTATGTAAAGGTCATAGGAACCTATGTATTCTTAGGATAATTAGACTTCACTTCCATATGATCGCCCATACGTGTTGAGACGCTTTAACAAGTGGCTCTCCAAATGGAACCATTATAAGCACAATCAATGCAGATGGAACCTCCCTATTACGTCAAAGGACTGGCATGCTCTCCTCAAGGAATCGGCATTACTCAACAAAGTAACACTTAAAGGGGCCACAATGACTACGGTGTTTATACATGCCACATCGTCCTGCTAGAAAGAACGCAAGACTTATGATTAGTGGCGACGCAGGCATGTTACTCAGGTACTTCAGGTGAGTACTTGGAACAGATAAACACTGTTGTCTCACCCACAGGCGTTCCTACAATGTGTTTGCAAACATTTACAAAGGCAACCGCGCCCACTAAGCCTGCTATGGATCACTGTTTCAGCTAGTCTTAGAAGCATTTATGTATGCACGCCGTGACACAGGTTGTTAGCGACTTAGCAACTACTGGGAAACATTTTGTCATTGGGAAGTAGGTAATTCCCGAAACGTTGTTGAAGGAGGAAAATTCCTCCAAACTCTATGCTTACTATGCGTATGTAATGCTCGTAGGCACCTCATATCAGAGCCGCAGGGTCACTTGAGTATTGAAGCTTATCAGTCACTTGGAAGTGAAGGGTAAATATCATGTTGAAACGCAGGATTGACATGCATCTTACGACCTTAACATAACGGCAAGACCATGGGTCTTGTAGAGGTAACTGATTACCGAAGTAGCCCACAGGTGTGGCGACGAACGAACACTCACTAATGTCGTGTCACCGCCACACTAGGAACCCTCCTCTCTGGAAAAATGGCTACAGATCCAATGATGATCTTACCTACACATCGAACTTGATCTTAGTATACAATGCGCCGACTACATAAGCAATACCTATCTACGCTGTTCACAGGAGTATACGGCCAACTGAAAAAACACAGCACGAGAAATTTGTAGCTGTAAAGCTTTTTAAAAATTCTATTTGCCAAGTTCTAGCTTTACCTCCCTTATACGAATTATTGCCTTGTTTCCGATTACCTCACACTGCCTTAACAATCACACGCACATCCTAAGGTAAGTCGCACATCTATCGATTCTCCAGATTGCTCGCAGTGGCACAATTACACTATGCATCACGTGTGGCCAGATAAGCTAGCGAGCAAGGTAGGTAACTTGCATTCAACCGGTAAGCCTACACCGGTTCCCTTCCAACAGGGTTGCAGCCAATTCGCTTCATATCACTACTCAATTAGTTGTCATCACGCTCGTGTAAGCTTTCAAAGCCCCACTTACAACAGGCTGCAAACGTTACAACCTCAAAAAGCCACCAATCCGCTTCTTATTACCACTCACAGATTTCCCCTCGCCCCCGTGCTAGTGATATCTCCTTACGCCAGATTGGCAGCATGACCAATCACGTACTATGTCTCCCATTAACTGATTATCCTCGACACGACGACGAAGTCGCTGGTTAACCAGTACTGTCGATCACTTGCTGTAATGTTACTTGTTCTTTGGCCTAGTAAACTCCTCGTGTGATCTGGAACACATTGGTCCACTGCGTACCACGCGATGCACTTTGGGGTCGAGTCTGTGGCCACACCAAAGGGAAGACTAACAAGTGTGACACTGTGCGCGCGTGCGGTCGTATGGACGCTTTCAATCATGTCGATTGGACGGTCTGAATCCAGAGAGAACGCCTCGGCTTTCCTTCAGGCGCGCATTGGTGCGGCACAGAATGTGCTGGTACTTTTAAACAAGAGCATATTTTGGAACGATGGCAGTGGCCTGGTAGTGGGCTTGCAACTTCGCTGTACCGTTCACTCTGTTTGTCGGTCGCCTGTCTGTTGATCGCAATCGGTGTATCAGAACACTTCAGTGGTGTCGAGAATGATCAGCTAATGGGAGACATAGTACGTGATTGGTCATGCTGCCAATCTGGCGTAAGGAGCTATCACTAGCACGGGGGCGAGAGGAAATCTGTGAGTGGCAATAAGAAGCAGATTGGTGGCTTTTTGAGGTTGTAACGTTTGCAGCCTGTTGTAAGTGGGGCTTTGAAAGCTTACACGAGCGTGATGACAACTAATTGAGTAGTGATATGAAGCGAATTGGCTGCAACCCTGTTGGAAGGGAACCGGTGTAGGCTTACCGGTTGAATGCAAGTTACCTACCTTGCTCGCTAGCTTATCTGGCCACACGTGATGCATAGTGTAATTGTGCCACTGCGAGCAATCTGGAGAATCGATAGATGTGCGACTTACCTTAGGATGTGCGTGTGATTGTTAAGGCAGTGTGAGGTAATCGGAAACAAGGCAATAATTCGTATAAGGGAGGTAAAGCTAGAACTTGGCAAATAGAATTTTTAAAAAGCTTTACAGCTACAAATTTCTCGTGCTGTGTTTTTTCAGTTGGCCGTATACTCCTGTGAACAGCGTAGATAGGTATTGCTTATGTAGTCGGCGCATTGTATACTAAGATCAAGTTCGATGTGTAGGTAAGATCATCATTGGATCTGTAGCCATTTTTCCAGAGAGGAGGGTTCCTAGTGTGGCGGTGACACGACATTAGTGAGTGTTCGTTCGTCGCCACACCTGTGGGCTACTTCGGTAATCAGTTACCTCTACAAGACCCATGGTCTTGCCGTTATGTTAAGGTCGTAAGATGCATGTCAATCCTGCGTTTCAACATGATATTTACCCTTCACTTCCAAGTGACTGATAAGCTTCAATACTCAAGTGACCCTGCGGCTCTGATATGAGGTGCCTACGAGCATTACATACGCATAGTAAGCATAGAGTTTGGAGGAATTTTCCTCCTTCAACAACGTTTCGGGAATTACCTACTTCCCAATGACAAAATGTTTCCCAGTAGTTGCTAAGTCGCTAACAACCTGTGTCACGGCGTGCATACATAAATGCTTCTAAGACTAGCTGAAACAGTGATCCATAGCAGGCTTAGTGGGCGCGGTTGCCTTTGTAAATGTTTGCAAACACATTGTAGGAACGCCTGTGGGTGAGACAACAGTGTTTATCTGTTCCAAGTACTCACCTGAAGTACCTGAGTAACATGCCTGCGTCGCCACTAATCATAAGTCTTGCGTTCTTTCTAGCAGGACGATGTGGCATGTATAAACACCGTAGTCATTGTGGCCCCTTTAAGTGTTACTTTGTTGAGTAATGCCGATTCCTTGAGGAGAGCATGCCAGTCCTTTGACGTAATAGGGAGGTTCCATCTGCATTGATTGTGCTTATAATGGTTCCATTTGGAGAGCCACTTGTTAAAGCGTCTCAACACGTATGGGCGATCATATGGAAGTGAAGTCTAATTATCCTAAGAATACATAGGTTCCTATGACCTTTACATAACGCGATACATGTAGGCACTGAAGTGGTAACTGACTAACAAATTCTCCCATGGGTTAGGAGACAAACGAACACTCATTAACGTCGTATCAACGCCACACTTGGAATCCTCTCACATTTTGTTGAGCCATCAACTGTGATAGGAGTAAGCAAACATAGAATTTCCGTTGTTCAGCTTCAGGTTGGTCTATTAACTTCTATGGGAACAATGTCCCCATGATTGTCGCAATAACAATCGCACAAAATTTATAACTACCTAGCAGCCATTGCTGACGTGCGGAATACCAGTGAGATTATTCGCTGTCTACGTCACCATGGGCGACCATAAGAAAGTGAAACCTAACTATCCTAAGAATTCATTGGTTCCTATAACCTTTACATAACGCCATACATGTAGACACTGAAGCGATAACTGTTTAACATTTCGCCCATGGGTATGGAGACAAACGAACACTCATTAACGTCGTATCAACGCCACACTTGGAATCCTCTCACATTTTGTTGAGCCATCAACTGTGATAGGAGTAAGCAAACATAGAATTTCCGTTGTTCAGCTTCAGGTTGGTCTATTAACTTCTATGGGAACAATGTCCCCATGATTGTCGCAATAACAATCGCACAAAATTTATAACTACCTAGCAGCCATTGCTGACGTGCGGAATACCAGTGAGATTATTCGCTGTCTACGTCACCATGTGCGACCATATGAAATTGAAACCTAACTATCCTAAGAATTCATTGGTTCCTATAACCTTTACATAACGCCATACATGTAGACACTGAAGCGATAACTGTTTAACATTTCGCCCATGGGTATGGAGACAAACGAACACTCATTAACGTCGTATCAACGCCACACTTGGAATCCTCTCACATTTTGTTGAGCCATCAACTGTGATCGAATTAAGCAACCTTAGAATTGTCGTTGTTCAGCTTCAGGTTGTTTTAACAAATTCTGTGGGAACTATGTCCCCCATGGTCTTTGCGATGACATTCGCACACAATTGTCTAACCGCCTAGCGGTTTTTGCTCTACTGTGGAGTACGCGTTAGATGGTTGCCTGTCTACGACACCATGGGCGACCATATGGAAGTGAAACCTAATTATCCTAAGAATTCATAGTTTCCTATAACCTTTACATTACGCCATACATGTAGACACTGAAGCGATAACTGTTTAACATTTCGCCCATGGGTATGGAGACAAACGAACACTCACTGACGTCGTGTCAACGCCTCACCTGGAATCCTATTATTTTTTGTTGAGTCATCAACTGTGATCGAATTAAGCAACCTTAGAATTGTCGTTGTTCAGCTTCAGTTTGGTTTAACAACTTCTGTGGGAACTATGTCCCCCATGGTCTTTGCGATGACATTCGCACACAATGGTCTAACCGCCTAGCAGCTATTGCTGTACTGTGGAATAACAGTTAGTTGGTTGCCTGTCTACGCCACCATGGTTAGGCCGCTGAATAAGCCACCATTAGGTATCCGCCAGTGATCGCCCTAGACCGCTTCATGTGCTGGTTAGTAAGTCTGTCCACACTGGTTAAGTCTTAAGCTTTGGATAATGTGGTAGCTAGCATCTCCTCCTTTGACACGCATCACAATTTGCCTATTGGTCGGTTTCAGGTTGGAGACTAATCATCGAGGTTTACTCGAGGGGCATCGAGGTTTACTCCAGAGGGGCATCAAGGCAGAACAGAAGGTGGTGCTCGACCACTTTCATTAGACTGTCTGTCTCTTATGCTGGCAGCTTCTAACCGGTGTCCCATTGGTTTACGTACCATAACCAATGAGGGTGTCAAGGACGCCAAATCGGCGTTCTCAGCCTCGCTAACTTGAAAGTACCGCACGCTATTTCGAAAACGAACCACGCTAAAAGCTTGGTACAATACGCTAATATGCGTGTAAAATGGTGCAGATTTGACTTAATCTTCAGTTATGTGCAAAATTCCAAGTTGTTGTATCGCAAAACAGCAGACCAGCGTAACTGCCTAACGTATGCAGGTAGGAAACTGTCGCACATACGCAAAGTACAATTAAATTTATGGAGGTTCGTATTGCAACCAATCGAATGCATGATCACATGATTGGCCAGGGGTGCTAAATATAAGTGTGTGTAATTTAAGTTAATCGAGGGCTAAAACAAAGCAGAATATTTGGACAGGACATTGTCCCATCCTCTGTTCGTAAAAACATAGGCACTACATGTCCATTGACGATCTAATTTAATGTCAGCACCTCGAATAATTTTCGTGGGGTATCGTCATTTAAAGCATTTTGTAGGCAGGGTGGCGTATTCGACTGGAACGTTGTAACTTGGTATTACTTTGTCCCCAGCGCTGTGTTGTAGGTGTGTTTGTCAGTTCAATAGCACATTGGGATTGCGCTGTATGCAGCCGTCTTACATGTACTCTTCCATCAGCCAACTTGTAAGTTTCTAGAGAGTACACAGATTCTACGCGGGTCGGTGGTCCGAATACATTACCTTATTTTCCGAGAATTAGGTAGTCACACGAACAAATATCTCTGGAGAATACATTTTCCCAGCGCGTCTATATTTAGCCTGCTAAACAGCCCGCCTTTCGTATTCGCTGAAGTCGGCGGTTTCCTCGGATGTAAAGGCTGCATTCAATCGATTTCGAATTGTTCCCCCAGCATCAACTCCGAGGGGGTCCTCGCCGTTGAAGTATGTGGGGTGGTTCTGTATACTTGCAATGCAGATACCGAAGCATCATCCCAGGATTTTCCCAAATGCCGAAGGACTTGTAGATATTCTTTCAACGTACGATTAAGTCGTTCGACGGGTCCATTCGCTGCAGGATTATAAAGTTCAGTCCTCGTGTGTCTGATACCACTGCGCCTTAGTAATTTATCATACTCGTTACTTCGAAACTGTGGGCTGTCATCAGTGATAATTTCTTCTGGCAAGCCGGACCTTGCAAACAAAATACTGAGCCATTTTATGATGACGGCTGTAGTTAAGTCTCCGCATAACATAGCCTCTGGTTATTTGATGTAGAAACAGGTAGCCACTGGTATGTTTCGCTCATGTGGAGGTGCATTGGCAAACGTGCCCATAATTTCAATGACAATTTTTGTCCATGGCTTCATTGGGTACACGATATGTTGAACCGGAGCATTCATGGGCCTTACAATCTTACCGGATTGTTAGCAAGCTTAACATTCCCGAATAACCGCCTCGACGCTTGAATTTACTTTCGGCCACCAATAGTATTTTCCTATCCGAGCATTGGTTCGCACCATCCCTAGATGAGCTTCATGCGCACATGCAACCACTTGAGGAATGAGGGTTGTAGGGACCACAAACTGCTCGCCTCTAATCATGCAGTTGCTCAGGGTAGAAAGCTCGTTTCGTTGGGTATGATATGAAAGCAACTCAGGTTGGATGTTGGCAGGACTGGGCCATGAAGTAGAGATAAAATTCCGAAGCTTCGCTAGGACAGGGTCTTGGTCAGTGTGCTCTCGTATCATGTCAAATGTTGTTGTAGGTGTTCCGTCTGAGGGCTGCGATGTCAATTTTACATCCCTTAAGTCCTCGTTTTACCCTTTGTTGGACAGTGGGAGTCTCGACAAGGCATCTGCAAGTCGGTTAAAGCCCCATGGAACGATTTTATTTCATAATCATAGTTCAATAAACGTGAGTGCCAGAGACTCAAGCGAACCGGCTTTTAGCCTTTGTTACCGCGACTTTGTTAATTTGTAAGAGGAGAGTGATCGATACGCAGAGTGAATAGACATCCGAATAAGCAAAAAGGTCATTTCTCACATTCACCGACACATGCGAGGGCCTTCTTCTCTCCGATGGAATAATTTCTTTCAGTATCAAGCAAGGTACGTGATGCGTACGTAATCAATTTCTCCTCGCCATTGCGCAACTGGGACAGAACTGCACCAAAGCCCACATCTAAAGCATCCGCTGAAACAAACTTTGGACAGTGCTCATTGAAGATCGCTACCGTGGGGGTGGACTCAATCATCGTCCATATGGTCACGTAAGCATTGTCTCCATCAGTGGTCCAACGAAACCCCTGGATTTTAGGCGCCAGCCTCCGTAACGGCAAAGTAATAGGCGAAAACTTCGGTAAAGGTAATAATATCCCAAATCCAAGAAATGTTTCATCTGTGTAAGGTTGCATGGTTTTGGACAATCGAGAATTGCTCTGGTGTTCTGCATATCAGGCTTAATACCCGAGGCAGAAATAATGTGTCCAATAAACTCGACCTCGTTTACAGCGAATTAGCATTTATTGGTATTCAGGTGGAAAATTAGTTCATTCAGTCTTTGTAGCACATTATTAAAATTTTCCTGATGTTCGGCGGGGTTACTACCAAAGACACAAATATCATCCATATACACAATACATCCTTTGAGAATTAGTATCGATAGAGTAATAACTTTCTGCTAAGCTGATGGTGCATTAATAAGGCCAATTAGTAGCAAATTATTGCCACAAAGTGTGAGTAATTTAAGCGAATCGAGGGCAAATCAAAGTTAATTATTTTTACATGACACAAATGCACCTGGTTTGTTCCACCAAAGTTCTCTTACATTTGGTAGGATCGTCAATCTAGCTGGATTATCTTGTATATTGTCATAGTATACTCTATTTATCACTCTGAGACTTTACGATATTTTTTGTATTTTGTATCCTCTGATTCAAATTTATCGTACAAACGAATAATCCTCGTTTAATTACCGATTCTCTACGAGATGTATATAAATTTGAAATTGGTGTGCAAAAGCCATGCTAAGATAATTTTACTTAACTGAGCATTATATCGTGCAGGAGGTTGGATAACTTGTCGGAACCAAGTGATTAACGGCAGCTGATATATTGTTATTATAAGTTCTGTAATGTTAATCCACTGAAGGCGCCTTGTATTTTGCTTCAATTCCCTAACTTTCGGTAAATTTTGCCAAAATTTGCGTATGAGCCACGTCTTCTGCTTTATTTTAAAATCTAAAATTAAGTTTTTTGATCTTATGACGCCATTATTTACAATATGAGCACATTTCGCTGCACTTGAAACTACTGCTGTACCTCAAAGAAACTGCCAAATGTATAAGTATTTTGGCAGCCTAGCGAAACAGTTTATGGTAGGCACTTAATTAGCGGATTACGTTTCGGTCTCTATGTTATATTATTTGTGACTAGGTTATGCTACCAAGATTGCTGACGAAAACCATAACGCATCATATTTGGATTCGACGGAAACCGTCGCATAAGAACACAGCTTCGATTGGACTACAACAAAGAATCTGACAAGTGGAAGAACAAGAAAATTAGAATGCCTGGAAGTTTGGATTTTTAAAGTAAATTGAATGAACCCGTGCATTGATCCCCATTATTAAGTCAAAAGTGAAGAAGAATTGCAGTAAGAATTATTGGAAAAAATGACTTTTAGCGACCCCGGATCAACGTGGGAAAAACGAGCAGAACAGCAGCTGTAACGATGTTCTGTAAGTACTATAGTGGATGCAAAAACGAAATTGCTAGTTACCATATTACAACGTAGTCGTCTTCCCATCAGCCAACACAGGTTGCTCGCCTATCTACGGGTGCGCAGAAACAGCCTATCCGTGGCTATGGGGTATTAAATGCATATGAGGGACTACTCCGTAGCCAAAGGCACATATAAAGATTTGTTTGAAGCCTAGTGCCTGTTATCAGCCTAAATGCTATTAAGAACTGAAAATGCCAGATAGAATGGCAGCAAAACGTCTGCAAACAAATTTCTCAGCTCTGAAAACAAGTTAAAATTTGAAACTTGCTTTAAGTTTTCTTGATTTCCCATGTCACAGTTTTTTTTAAAAAGATGTTAAATATTTGATATTTCCAGTCATACAGCAATGTAACCAGGTATAGTTGCAACACCCAATTTGGTGCACCCTAGAGCCGTTATCCGCTTCTTACTAGAACCAATACTAGCACATGTTTTACATGCAATGATGAGTAAATTATTTTACCAGTGCCGTTTTTTGATGTATGTGTGGGTCAATCATAATTTCACCTTAGATGAAAAGACTAAATTGTATGGTGAATATTGTTTGCAGATATTCACCCTAATAACGTGAGCTATGTTTTGGGACAAATGACTGTACACACGCGCAGTGATAATGTGAATGGCTCTAGTAATGAAATGATCATGAACCACAATGATCATTAGAGTGACGAGGCAAAAAGCTGAATAAGTTTACTACGCTCTATGTAAAGTGTGTGAATGGAAACGTGGACGGCAAAGCCCATGCTAACCGTATTCTTTTACATGTGTATGTATGCTGTATCTACTGTGGTCATCATGATGACGCAAAAGAAGAATTGTTGGTAGTCAAATAACCTATGTTAATGTGTATCGAAGCTTCCCACAAACTGAACCCATTCCGCTCTAAGTTTTGTGTCAGCACATAAGCCCTATAACTCTGCCACGTGAAATGCACAATATTTAACCACCTATGAAGTGCTTACTGTACTGACAAATCATATCTATAATTTTTTTCTGTGTAGGGTGTTCCTCAAATGTTTCCGTGAAATGTTTGTCACCAAGGAACGGAGCATTTGCAGAAAATATATTCACTTGGTGTTTCGAAAAATGTTATCCCAATTACCTTGCCATTGATGAAGAACCAATTGCGCATAACAGTTCTGTAGGAAATCTTAACATGATGGTTGGACCTGATAAAGTGGATGGTATCCTAATTTGATGAAGAATGGACATATTATTACGATCTTGCAATTTTATTTACCTAGTCCTGCATTTTGCCTATTATGTATAATAGCTAATGACTAGCGTATGTTCTACAGTTGGACGGTGCTTAATACGATGTTACTTTAAATTACATGAGCTAAAACCTGATTAAAATGTCTCCATCTGCTTTAGAGGCATATAGCTTTCTTAACGGTTACTAGCGTTTGGAGTTGGAATTAGTTCTAATATAGCGAACAACTATAAGTTAACACTAAAAAGTGTCAATTAATATTTATTTACTATATTTTGTATTTTATATAATAAGTGGACGGGATTCTCGTGGACCATACTTGGAACATACTTTATGCATATTTAGGGCGCTCAGTCAATTTAATCAGGCAGTTAAATGTGTTTATAATAAACTTTATAATAACTTTATAATAAACATTAAGTACCATGGCTAATCGTAATACTGTCTTCTGGAGCTTGCTTGCATGTTGGTTTCACCGCACTTATACTCCCATACGACACTTTGCTGGTGTGGCTTAAATCATGCACACCATTACTGTATCCAATCATCTCTCAGGACATATTTACATTCGGTTAGCACAAACTCTTCAGCCTCATCTGGCCAATGTTCCTGTGTGTCCTATCTGCATGCAGGTCATCACCGCTTCAATGTTTTCTCTTTGTTTCTTTGGTGCTTTATAAGCAATTATGGTGGCCAGTTTAGCCATTAAGCTTAATTGACACTTATGTGTATAGCACTTTTTTAGCGCAAGTAGGTTTGACATAATTGCATTGGGTTGGTACAATTATACTCTTAGAAGCCTCAGTGTGTCACTTCAGATAGGCCAAGTCTTAGCCAAGAATAAAAGACGAATAACATAAAAGGAACGGTACTAACACGATTATGTATTTTGTGATGGTACTAGGCATACTCCGTTGGAGGTGTTCCATCAAAGACTACTGGCGTATAGTGTGGTGCAACATAAATTACACAGCAGCGAGGTTACGCCAAATGCGGACGATGAAAATAGTAAAGTACTTGTTATTTCAGCAAGTGGAAAAATGAAGTTCTATTTTTATTCCTTTGCAAGGAATAAGGTAGGTTCCAATCAGGAAGCGAGTTGCCCAGTTGCAATGGAATGACTTAAGTTATTTCTTCGATCTGAGATATAAATGCCTGAAGAAAATTAAACTATGAAGTGTTGGTGAAGGATGGAGCAATATGGAAAGACAGGATGTATATTTGGGGCGGAATATTAATGGTCACATTTTTCAGGTCCGTGTACATACACAGTCGCGCAGTCGCGGAAAATAATTATTTGAAGTTTGGTAGTGATAGATATTTGTTACTTTTTTGTATATGCTGAAATATAAGCTGAACTTAGTGTCCTGGAGCAGTTTACTTCAAGGCAGTGAATATTTAAGTGTAAAGGAGATGCATCTGAGACTTTTGCGATGGCAGGGTACATTTGTTCCATAATCTTTGCTTCTCCGATCATATAGTGACGGTTCTGGGAAATTCGGTTGTCTTCCGATGAGCGATATTGTAAAGCGAACATAACTTAGTATCAATCTTCGAAGCCACAATGGCTGGGCATTTTGCAGATTACATCTAGCATCTTAAGAAAGAAATGGTAAATGTACAACCCAAATTTAATTTAGTAAAGGATCCCTGAGTTACCTTGATTACTAATTTATCACATTTTATTAGATGCTGATAGTGGTTGTACAGTGATCTAAAATAGGTAGCGCATAATCGCAGAAAACAAAGAATTTAGCAACCATCTTTTAAAAACAAGTGGCTTAAAATTCCAATTCATTTTCAGTCTTAGTCGTAGTATATTTAATCTGTTCTTTAAAATCAACCTTATGCTATTAATGCAAACCCAAATCGTAGATTGAATCATCTATGCGAAGTGGGATAACGTGCAAAATAGGACTTTGTAACATAACACACCATCCGTAACAAATGTCGCTGCACTATCTCGTCAAATAGCTCATTGCAGAATCGAAACACTCACTATTTGACAGGCAAAATATTTTTGTATTCCAATAATAAAAATAGAGCTTTGTGGTTCCGCAATTTATATATCATCAGCAAACAGATAAGGTACACGGTTCCATATTAAAAGAAACAGCTCATTGATGTATACTGGGAAAAGAATCGGCAGAATTATACTGCCTTGTAATACACTGGTAGTTATGTTCCTGGTGTCTGAGGATCAATAGCTTATCCTGAAGAGCAGTTTCCTACCAGTGAGCTGTAAATGGCTCCAAGTCAACAGCAAGTCTATAATACTAATATTAATAAGCTTCTGAATAATTTGTTGGTGTGGCCGTATGTCAAACGCTTTGGTTATATCCAGATAAATTATACAACAAGCCATACCGCAGTAACTCCAATTCGATATTGAATTCTGCAACCAGATCGCAACTCTAAACTTTGGAAACTATGAATCGAGGTTAAATATAAGTCCGAACTCTTACATATTTGCTTCGATTTTGCTAGCCAACCTGACTGAAGCGTTCAGTATTTCCTTAACTGTTTAGCGGAGTAATGCTCTTAATATCTAATAAGCGGCGCGTGTGCATTATGTTCTGAAATTCTTACCTTGCCATCTTGACATAGCAATTATACATTATTCGATCTCCATTTCATCCTTTAAGATCTATCGATTCATCGGATAAAGTGCAATTCACTTGTGGCCTAAGTTTCAACAATTGTAGACCAACTTCATTGCTGAGTTGTCTTCCTTTGCGTTTTTACACCATTTTGTACCATTTGCACCAAATCGTGCTTATTATTTTCAGTTCAGTCATCTTTGTTTCGCTTTTCACGCAAATAAATAGTGCCAGGCTAACATTATTTTACCATTTACAAACGTTGCAGTTTCCCTTGTGATTTAGCCATCCTAGTCAACACATTGTGAATTCCTTCATTCAATTTTCCCTCCAGATAATATTCTCCTTATATTCCTCAGTTGATTGTCGGATGTCCGCAGAACAATTATATGGCATATACTGTGCATGCTGTTTTAGCTAGCAAGCATTTAAATGCAACTATATCTCAAGCATATTCTTATAAATTAAAAGTGAAATGTTACACTGATTAGTTGCTTTCGATCATATCTAACCAACCAATCTTAGAGAAGAACATTATCTTGTCCAAATTTGTTCTTTAAAGTAACGAGAGCAAAACTCCGGTAAAGGACTTTAGAACAAGACCTTGATTACGTTACAACGTATACACTTGGTACTTAATTTATTAACGGCATTCATGCCAATACAATATCATTTATTTGGTTTACATGAAATTTATTTTAACGAAATCGTCACTCACTTACATTTCGTTCACTAGTAAAATTCCTTTCTCCGATTGCTTTCTAAAGGCACATTTTTGCACAGCACAGATTTTAATGCAGGCACAACCTAATTTATAATAGAAACATCCAGTTATTTTGGTGACTACAATCGCGACACAAGCGCAGTTGTCGCTTTCATTGGAAATAATTAGGAAATGATACGGGCTACGCGTGGAAAATGTTTGATTTTGTGGTATGTGAAGTATAATCCTAACCAGATGCCTAATGCTTTTGTTGAACTGTGTACGTCAGCTGATATTCAATGTTAACTGATAACAATGTAGCTGCGGTTTGAGATCAAGATACATATAATATCCAACCTCCCAACAGTTGTTCAGCGGGTGAGAAAGTAACCGGAGAATACAGGATTTTGAGTTAGCACGATGTTCTAATAATCGACTCTTTCTCCTATAATCTGCTTGATGCTCCGGAGCAATTGGTGTAGGTTGCGGTACAGATGCTTCCGTTTAGTAATCGTTCGCCCTCACGGTATTAGCATTAGACAGAAAGGCACGTTACAGACTAATTTTTAAACAGCAGCTACTAGTGTGTGGAACTTTCTTTTATTATTTTCTTGCTTATCCTGGCACTCCGATCAAAGCAATTGATGTGACATTTTGTCCTTAGTGTCAATCATTAGTTTGTGTCAGATAAATGTAACATGGAGCACCTATAAGCAAACAAGTGATATGCTTACCAACTCATGCAAGGTTATAATTAGATTAGTAAAATGCTAACCTTTTCTCCGAGTTGCTGGCGCTTCGGCAGCAACAGAGTTGAATACTCAGTAGAATATACAACAATGACTACCACAAACAGAAAGGGCGAATATGGATATTTATTGTGCTCCAGCTATATTTGAGCAGGCACAATCAGACTTAAAACATTCACTTAATACCTGCAGCAGACTGCGGTTGTAAAGTTGAGATTTGCACCCTGCATTCATGATTCACAAAGTGGGCGTTAGGAAATTCCTCGAATTCCGACACTCATTTATTCGTGTTCATCGTGCATGGCAAGCTTTAATAGCATTCCGCTATTTTTTCCTCGAAGTAGACAAAATGAGCCGCCAGCTTCATAACCAGTGTTGCAAACTTCTACAGATTTCTAAGAGTACCGGTTGATCCACATACTCTACCAGTGACTATAGCATAGAAACTTCACTAATATTTCTGCTTGTTGTTTACGATATTTTACTCGTACACTCACAGCATCCTGCTTCGGTTTTCTTAAGACATGACATGTAAATTAAAAGCAGATTTGGCAGTTACGTCTTGGAATATTTTGATCGCTTCCGTGTAGACGTGGGTGATTTTACAGCAGGCGGTGACAGATGTTCGACTTATATCTAGTTGACATCAAGTAAAAAACAATGGTTTAGAGGTTAACGTATGCGCAGTTCAGAGGGTTTCGGTATTGCTATCTTCATGTTTTGTCCTCGTTTGGTTACATAGGGCACAGAGAGCGGGAGATGGAACCAAGTACCTATTGGTTAACGGCTGACGCTTCGATCACTAGATCACGGATATCCGTGAATGAGGGATAACACAGTGGTTAGAAATTCAACGTTGAAATTTCTACTGTCTGCTATTTGCTTGGACTACAAGTTGCAAATAGTATTGGGAACACTGTATAGTTTGAAGTAGACCGCGGTCATTTTGCGCTCTAGAATGGTTGCAAAATGGGGGTTTTCGCGTTCTTTTACCCCAACAACGTAACACATGCACTGTAAGCAAACATAATACATCGAAATTTCAATTCGAATCAATTCATAATAGACGTCTAAACTAACTCCCTTTGCCTCATGAGAATTAACCGCGGTTCTACACGACCAATTCCCAATGGCCTGTAAAATCGCCTAGGAAAAAGTTGCATGGTATTAAGACCAACCGGGTTTTCAGGGAGGATACATAAAATCACAGTTTTGCTATCTTTATATCACTAAGGACAGTTATTTAACCAGCAATTTGGGTCACTTCCTAGGCTTCTGCGCATAACAGTTAATTTGACTAGTATTTCGGACAATGTATACATACGAAGGAATACGAACGAAGGAGACAAAAGAACACGCCTCCTCTCTGCGACGCAACAGCGGATTACCTGCACCCGTGACGAATTGTCGTAAGATACCCGCGGTCACACAACTGCTATAGTCACCAAACTCCTATACCTACCGACCGCATCCCCATCTCAACCCGGCTCAAGGATATAAATATCATGGACGAAATTTGCATGTGTAAGTTATTCAGTGAATAGTTTGCTTCCTCAATTATTAACGAACCTTCACTTTTAGATATCATCCAGACGAATTACACTGAGCGCATACTGTCAGAGATAAGTTCAAATATCGCAGAACTTATATCTGTGCTAAAATTATTTTAACCCTCTACCTTCGCGGGACCGGACGGCATTCCCCCAATTTTACTCAAGCATGGTGATGAAGACATCAACATTTTGCTTTCCAAAATGTTCAGCCGTCCTCTGACATAGCCATTCTTCATCCTAATGGAAAAATTATATCCTCATTCCAAAACACAAAAGAGGTGCACGAAAAAAGTGGGTAACTATAGGCCCAGTAATCACACTTCATCATTTCTTGACTATTTGAAATTGTAAACAAAAATGTTTCGCGTTGATTATCATATGACACGCAGATCCTAAGTGACCAACAACATGGATTTATAAGTAAACGTCTATGTAGCACCTGCCAGTTAGACTTTCTAGATTACACTACGTCGGCTATAAAAGCCAAAATGTCGATACTGGTCAACTTCGTTGATATGCACAAAGCATCCGATTATGTTACGCAAAAGCGACTTTTGTCAAAACTTAGGTTATTCGGTGTACATGACTCCCTCCTGGCTTTGTATACCTACTTCTCAGATAGTCGCACTCCAAATGTTATATATATGTTGTATATGCTATTTCATGTTATGTTATATATAACCTGGAATCACAACCACGTGCAGTAATGATCTGAGTACCGCCAGGTAGTGCAATTGTTCCTACCCCGTTCCTCTTATATATATATATATTTATCCAGATATTTATATATATACAAATATATATAGTTTATGCTCACCTGTTCGTCATCTCAGGAATACTATGACGATTTCCAAGATGGAAAATATTCTTGCAGTTTTATTATTCTAACGCTTCTCACGTGTCTTAACCTACTAACTGTCCTGTATTCTTTTTTGCAAGAAACAAACTGGGTATCCGCAGCACTTGCCACAGCAATGTAAATTGAGCTTGCGCAGCCAATCTCTCCGTTTCCATCATCTTTACATGTCGGAGCAATCGCAGCACTTCTATGAGTACTCTCCTTTTAATGAATATTATGGAGGTTTCTTTGTTTTCTATGTTCGTTATGTACATCTTAAACGGAACCATTATGTCGCTCATTTAGCGTTACCGGTATTTATTCCCAGCTCTAGTTAGTTTCCTTTTGCTTTTCTTATGAAGGTTGGCCAAACTTAGGCAGATCTCTTGATGTGACAGAATGAAGCTTCTTACCTATCTAGTACACCAACGCAAGGCGAATTGCCGCATAATCACTGACCCATTTTAAAAATGCTGGACTCGAAGGAGCTGCATAAGAGGATAGATCGTTTGTCGGGATAGCCTCGAAATATATAGCTGTCGAAAATAATATTGAATAAACTTGATGACAGCAAAAATGCCTGCGACAGAGACACAAATAGACAACTTATTGATGGCCTATTTGCTTGTAATCGTGGTCAAACAAAAGTGCTAATGTGATAAGAGCATTTTGCACATATTTGCAGCCAAAAAGCAATAAAAATAAATCAAACGAGTCAAAATAGCGGAGCTTATATGCTTTAAAGCCCAACTGCAAATGGCCAGACAAGATGTGAGCGTGCGGAAGGAACTTCTCGAGAGATGATCGCGCATGTAACCAAGTTCCCAGGGGACGGATTCATGAATGGCCTTATTACTTTGCTTGAACTGATGACGATTCTTACAATTATTATTACTAACAGCTCATTCGTGCAATAATTTTAATTGATAGAAAATCCCAACAATTCGGATGAAACAATGCTACAATTAGAAAATTTTCGTCACTCTGTGCTTAGATTGTACAATATGATCAGATCACGTAGTCAGTCTATCACGCAATGCCAAGAAATACAATATTTAATTATTTAGTTATTTAAATCCGACTGCAAGGTATCATAAGAGAGGGATTTGTATTGTTCATAGAGTTCACTTGCCGTGGCATTTCGAAGCTTCGGGACACCAAGTAAACGGCGCTGTAAAATTACCAATCGCTAAAATTAGGTTATTTCTTTATAGCAGAAAGTGAACAGTTCGCAATGTCTAATAAAGCAATTCGGAATTTTTAACTTATTCATTGAAGGGAAGCAGTTTTTGAAAACAAACTCGTGTTTAGGACATATTGGATTAAAAACTGTCTGCAGTACAGTTGCTTCTAGTTTAGAAGGTATTTTTCTTCGCTGTCAGTCTGCTGCTTCTCAGCTTACTAAAAACGATTGGTTTACTCATGTGTAGTGGATTAGTTATCCATGCCTCCAGCCTCTAAAATGTACGGCTATGACATTTACAATCGTACCTAAAGGGTCAGTAGGAAATTTTATAATATTCCAAGTTGGAGAATAAAGAATAGTTTTCCTACAGGCATGTATTTTAACAAAGTTCCACCCTTGACACAAGAGCATCTTCAGGTCAGGTGAACTACAAATCTGGCTTGGCATTTTATAGCAATTAGAGTAATGATTACACGAGATAACACGGGTCCGCGGAAACAAATGTGGTTACAGTTTCAAAGGTCAAGAGGTCAAGCTGGGGAAAAACGAGCATTGAGCTATTCCAATTGATCCGTGTACTGGGTCATACACATGTAAGGCATTGCGGTGTTCTTGGCATTATTGATGATATTACGACGTTTTCGCTTCAACCTGAGTCCTTCCGTATAAGGTGCAGAGATTGGCAGTGTTAAAACAGCCCGCGATGCGTTAGTTCCACGCCGTTTATCCTGTTTACACAATTAGTCGCCCTGACGATTTCTAGCGCTTCAGCAATTAAGCTTTAATTTTTCGTTCTTGCTCCTCACCTAGTTATCTATACATTATCCCAGTCGATTGTGTGTCTTGATTCTAGCTCATGTACCGACGGTGCCGAATACTTGAATAAGGCCTTTTATTCAGGTTCAATTTTTGGTGGAAGTGAAACATACCTTTTGTGTTCTGCTATCCTAATGCGTAATTCTCTCTCTGTTTGGCCTATGTACACTTTCCCACAATCGCTGCAACTAATTTTATAGACGCGATGGGTTGTACTATCATTGGAATGATCCCTCAAACGCATCAGTGTGGAACGGAACGTTTAACTTCTGGAAAACCAGGCGCATACTCTCCTTGTTTGACACCCGCATGATCACTTCAGAGGTTCCCACTTTATAAGTTATTCACGCAGTCTCAACCCACTCCGTCTTACTTTGTGAAGGTGGGTATCACGCTCCGCGCAATTGTCGTTTAACTAATGATCTCGGATATCCACTGCCCTTTCCGTGCGGCTCTCATGTCCTCTTCCTCTGTACACAGAGTCTGGGGCCTATGACAAAAAGAGGATCCAATCACAGCACACACGTATTGTGGATGACCTGAACTATAGTGTAAAACTGCTGGTTTTCGATATATGATTGCTTTCAGCCATCCTCCCTGCCTGTGAACTAAAATATCAAGGATTGACAGTGTGCCCCTGAAAGAGTCTAGTTTCATCGTAAAATTTAGCTTATCAGTAATGGAGTTCAGATAGTGTTAAAATCCTCTTTATTATCCCGCTTAATTTTAACAAAACTATCATCTAAATAGCGCTACCAAAGCTTTGGCGGGTGGCTGCAGTTTGTCAACGCCCAATTTTCAAAGTCTTCCTTATGTAGATTTGCCAGTACTGGATATATTGGTGACCTCATGTTAAGGCCCTTTTCCTGAGCATACAGCCTCGACTGTAACTTGAAATATGACATACTGAGGCACACTTTTATTTCTTCTATAATCTGGTCTACTATGAGTTTCGCTCTTTCCTTTGGACATTTGTCGTCAGTCAGATAGCGTTGTGCTAACCCCAATACGTCACAATTTGACACAGTCGTACTAACGTCGAAGTTAACCATCATTTTATCTGACGCAATGGTTTAACCTGTCATCTTATGCGCGCAATCATAAGCGCCGATTATAAACTTATCAGTTTTTCTTCTTGTTAGAGGCTTTAACAAACGTGCCAGATATCTGGCTACTTCGTGGCTTGAAGAACCGGTACCATAAACGATGGACAGAGTGGGAATGTTGGTCTTATGTATCTTCGGTAGTCCGAAGATCCTTGGCGGTAGGGTTGATTTCGGATAAAAATTATAACATGTACCCGGTCGTATGCATTCACATGCACTTCTCTGGTAATGGATAAACTTTTATTCGTATTCATTTCAAACTACAACGTTTTCTCCTCAAGCCCTTTATAAGGACCTACTGTTAAATACTCTTCCAATTGTTCTGCATATCCAATTTAATTATTATCAATTTGGTCTTACCTTTATCGGCTTTTGGGTTAATAATGATAGAGACTTCACTTGCGACTTTTAAAGCGGTACGCTTTGCTGTTGCAAGGTTTGACTTCACTGGGTGTTACAATCTGATAATAGCCGCTAACTATGCACGAATACTCAGCTTTTGAAATTTTTGGTGCCACTGTCTGAATGTTAGGAATGACTTCTTCCGCACTTATATATGATTGATTTACAAAGAACGTTAAGCCCATTTTTAATAATATGCGTTCTGTTACACTCAACTTATTATCTGATCTAGTAACGAAGTTGCAGTAGTTACTATTGGAATCGGACTTATCAGAGAGACTAGCGATCCTGATACATACATATATTAAATGATCAAACTTACGAATTTATTTATCCTTCGGAGCTTTCCCTCGCTTTGACTTAACTTTGTGGCTTTGTTGTAAATTATCTCGTAGTCTAACTGCGTCACAACGGTATTCAGCTCTCAGCTCACCCGATTAGCATGAAGACGGATTTCTTTCATGCATCTGCTCTTCAGATAAATCCGTTGTCTTAGAGTTTGTCTGCTTGTGTAGAAGGCCGATCATAGCAGGTGTATATGAGTTGTCCGGTGCGTTGTCTACGAGGCTTTGACGACTAATCCCAATTTTGAGTCATCGCAGGTTAAAGATCCGGTGATTTTCCCAATTCGGTTCAACGCCAGGCGATCGCAAAATTTCACTCGCCAGCTTTCGAAAGTGTGGTCCGTAGAATAATTCAATACTTTGGAAAATACTTGAAAAATTACTCTGACATAAATATGTGTTTATGTGTCGACGACATTATTTAAATAAAAGGTATTAGTTTTAATCGATTCCATTTGGCATAGCGAGTTGACCGCTTCGTTTAATTATGTTGTAAGAATTATAAATATGGTATAATATAACAAAGTTTTTATTGCAGCAGATGAAGCGAATACATTGTTCTCCTCTGATGTTAGGTTTTAAACCTGAAAGTTGCCGAATGCGTGTGTTTAAAATTTGGCTGCAGATTATTCACCCACCACGTAAGAGTTTTGGGACTTTAAGCAACGAGCTGATGAAAATAGCACTTTTGACCGATGAAACATGGGAGTTTCATTCACGTCACGCAATGCAAGACGCAAGTTACTATCGATAACATATTTTGGATGAGGTTACATCTGGTCGATTTCTGGAGACAACGCTACTTAATGTAAACACGGGCACTGTATGTAGTGCGTTACAGGCAGATATGTAAGTAGAGAATAGGTTGCGTTACAGGTCGCGAATTGGCAAACTTGTAAATGTTAGAAGGTTTGAGACCAGCCACAGTACTCCTACGCCTACGGGGACCATAGATGGCTTGCGCTACACCACACACTGCTCTACCTACACACCTATGTTATGTAAACCCGAAGGAATAATGTAGGGATGTGTGCGAATGGGAACCAACTTTCATCAGAGGAGCCACGCTGCATTCATTCAACAAGCACAGCAGCAGCATTCCTGTTCTCTATGCATGGAATCATGCATCCCAGAAAAACTTAAAAGGTTGGCTGAGCTGTAGCCCCCTTCACAATGGATGCATAGGTCTACACATTTAGCCTATCACGACTACGGGGACTTTACACCCTGACTTCTTGCATCGTCTTGCACTTTCCTTGAGCCAGTATTCAACGAGCTGGTGGGTAATCGACAGGTAATCACCTCGTCAGCATTCATCACAAGCGCTACCACACAGGGGATATAAAGCAACCCCAACACCTGAATTACAATAATCTCAGTAAATAGGCATAAGTACAGGCAAACTGCAAATAGGATGCAGCGCACGCACCACATCAACCGCCTTGTTGGACTGGGTTAGTAAATCGGATGGAAGCGGACTCAGCATATTTAGCAACGAAACAGTGATTCAGATTACATACTCAGCAGACTCGCTTTTCGCATGCTTGTGCAGCGTGACCACACTTGTGCTTTGTCAGGTTCGTATGTGCTTACAGCGCCATGCGCTCGACGTCGATAGATATCCTCCATCGGCGCCTGTAGCTACTGTACACGACGCTTCTCCTCTGCCTGTAATAGCGACTGCTCTTGCAGCCGGACAACCGCCCTGGTAATATGCTGATGCCAATCGCGCCAATCAATTGCCATCGGATTCTAACAATTGAAATCAATATAGGTAGGTGATAAACTCACAGTGATCACGTTCTGGTAATATAAATTCATTTTCCAGCTTTGTGCTACCATGTCCGCATTTGGCAATATAAGATCTCTTTGGGTATCCGCGTCGAATCCCTGCAGTATTTATGCCCGATCAACCTCAGATGCCGAAGCAGAATAAGCAGTTCACAGCAAACATTCCACTGTGGCGAAGCACCTTCGAATTTGCGACTCTGTCGCACTAACCGATGTGCAGAATGCGTGGAAGACGCTGTTGATAAAACCGCTCCAGACAACTGACGTCATTCTTGTTAATTGTCCATATTTGACTGCCGCAGAGAAGATCAGATGGCGCAATAGACTTGTGTGCCTGCAGGTTCGTCTCCCAGACGCAGCAGCCGTCTTCGATACGCGGATGAGCAGCTTGCCCATAAACTGAAGGGCCGCGGACACTACGGATATTAGGTAACAAGATCTTGAAGTAGTTTCCAAAACGTCTTTACCGGTATGGGATTGCGGCACACCTACGGGTTTCACTCCTGGCGAACGCTGGAAAAGTCAAACAGTGATGCTGGTGTTGATGGTGAACACGAATTTGCTCGTTGTGGAAACCAGATCCGAGGTCATGTGCTGCAACTCATGCGCGCTCTAAGTAAACGACGCACAGTTGATTACAATCAGAATCATGTGGGAGTTGTCTCATATACTGGGTCACTTGCACCGAAACAGTGATGTTCAGAAACCCAACATCAATACGGTGTTACACCCAGACACCGTAAGCACAAGCGGTATCAAAAGCACAATACATAAATGCATGGAGGTAAGTAATTAACAAGCATGGCGTAAGAAACAGCTTTACCTTATATCAGCGACTACAGCAAAGTCATCCTAAGTCTATTCACTCAGCTGTACATTCGTCCGCATGCCACTGTGCAAACATTTAAGCAAAGTTACAAACTTACTCGGACAACCAAACTTACCCAGCACCAGCCACAGGGCCTCGTGGTTCGCGGTGTCAAATGTCATTTTAATGCAAATAAACAGCGAATACAATAGCTGATGTTACTCTCGGCATTGCTCTTGTAACCAGTGAGCCATTAAAATCATATCACATAAGAAACATGCATGTTATTTTTATGATTTTCAGGTTTTCTATGGGAAATAGAAGTAGTAAAACACGATCCTATTTCCATACTAAATCGAGGATGCAACAACTTAATTTTATATTGGTAGCGCATTACATTCACATAGTTTACTTTGATTTGCTTTTATATGTTTGTATAGGGTGTGTGTTGTAGCTGAATATTTATATTCATAGGTGCACAAATCGCATGGTTGATTTGACACAAACAACGAACTGAGGCATTTCGTATGTTGTTAATTTAAAAATCTGTTAGTCGCTATTTTAAGCTCGAATTCACAGATTATCAAAGAAATTAACAATGATCATACAGGTGCAGTAAGAATAAAGTTGCAGTACAATCTCCGTAAGTTGAATACATGAGGAACTGAAGCACACTGGTTAACCTAGACGTAATCAGTGTACGGGGTCCCATGACAAAAAGAGCAAACTATATTTCCATTGTAAGTAATATGGTATGACATTTATTTTCACCTAAACTTGTTTCGAAAACATTAGACAAACACATTTAACGAGAAAGTCAATGTTTGTCTCTCATAACACAAAAATAGCACAAAAGCCAAATTAGCACACACTACACTACTCAGCGTGCCAGGACATTATTTCACAGCTAATGATCACAGTTGCATGAAAGCATGCCCGACACCAACCCCTATTGAGTTTTCTGTGGTTCCCATATCATCCTCACTCAGTTCTGCTTCATCAATAGGCGCTTCTTGTTTGTTCCCGTGAAAATTTGCCACAATCGGTATCCCTTTGATATTAGCATTTGATTTTGCTAGTGCAGATTACGAAGTCGGTGTCCAGGTAAAAGCTCATGTAACTTTTGTAACTAGAGATGAAGTGAGTATTAAACCAAGAGTGTCCGGCTCAAAATTTTGAAAGGATCCAGATAACTTGGAGCACTTCTTTGTCGCTTTTGGTGAAACTTTGTGCCGCCAACTTTTCACAATTTTTCATTAGGAAAATTGCACAACTAGCAACAGTGATGGATTTGCACACCTGGCAGAAGCAAAATGCTTCGGTTTTGTTGCTGTATTATCTAGTTTTGAGTGCACTCATCCCTACATACTTCAAATGGTACGCTTTTGACAGATAAAACAAACTGGACCAGATTTAACGGTTATACACACAGGTCACAATTGACTTTCGAATGGGTCATATCCACTTGAGGCGTGCACTATATTATTGTGACTGCACCAATTCCAAAAGAGAGTAGATAGAAAAGGATAGTTCAGAATGTATGTTGTAGATCTCTACCTTTCCACTAGCTTAGACTGGAATAATTCTACTACATGTCGTGAAGCCAGTATACATCTTTTAAAGTGAGGTCGTGTATTTCGCCCATGGGTTTGCAACATTGCATCTTAGTGGCACTATCTTTTGTAATATGTTCCGTTTTCTGTGTTCCCGGATTGCACTCCACGCCGATTTCCCGAAAATAATCTATGCTAACCACCAAGTGCTTTGTAACAATGTTCAAATCACATTTGTTGTTTACCTCGTGTTTCATTCTGGACGCCGTACAGCCATAGGTCCAGTTCAAACCGACTCTGAGCACTGCAGCTCTGCGACTTGTTCTACTACAGGTAACAAATCAAAAATATCTCGTTTGGTGTTTGCATTCATATCATGAGAAAAAATTACCATACTTTACGGATCGTATCTGATCTTCCACCATCATCATAAGTGAAGTATGTGTAACAATGCCCAATCGACGGCGTTCCGTTGCCTGACCAACGATCACCCCAAGCTCAGTGCGATAAGGACTGCTTATTTCATTGCTCAGACAAGGTGTCAACGCCTCTTATTGCTCAACCATCGCGTAATGCTAAGTAAGTCCAAAAGACCGTGCAAGTACTTTCCGACAGCCAACGTGAATTTGCCTGCATTGGTGCTACAGAACTGGACAAGTTTTGGAATTCACAGGCAAGTAATCAACAAATGTGATTTGAACATTGTTTCAAAGCACTTGTTGGTTAGCATAGATTATTAGCGGAAAATCGGCGTGGAGTAAAATCCGGGAACACAGAAAACGGAAAATACCACAAAAATAGAGCCACTAAGATGCAATGTTGAAATCCCATGGGCGAAAGACACGACCTCACTTTAAAAGATGTATACTGGCTTCACGACATATAGTAGAATTATTCCAGTCTAAGCTAGTGGTAAGGTAGAGATCTACAACATAGATTCTGAACTATCCTTTTCTATCTACTCTCTTTTGGAATTGGTGCAAGTCACAATAATATAGTGCACGCCTCAAGTGGATATGACCCATTCGAAAGTCAATTGTGACCTGCGTGTATAACCGTTAAATCTGGTCCAGTTTGTTTTAGCTGTCAAAAAGCGTACCATTTGAAGTGTGTAGGGATGAGTGCACTCAAAACTAGACAATACAGAAGCAAAACCGAAGCATTTTGCTTCTTCCAGGTGTACAAATCCATCACTGTTGTTAGTTGTGCAATTTTCCTAATGAAAAATTGTGAAAATTTGGCGAAAACACTTGAGCAACTGGTGAGCACTATCAACTCATTTGTGAAAGTAAACATACTACACTTGCATCTGAACGGACACCTACGACCTCCCCGTTTATGCTGAAGAAGGGGGCCAGGCCTCCCAACCTCAATACGGCGTCTCAGTCTACAACGGCCCCTGGCCACATGATTCCACTAAGTGAAATAGTTGTTTGCAACCCACTTGCTTCTACGTTCTCCAAAGTTATGATAACTAGTAATTCACTTGACATACTGGAAACACAATACTCCAGCAAGCCCATGGACAAGAATAACTGGAAATCCTAATCAGTGTTTGCTTCTAAGAAAACGCCGTCCAAGAAACCTGTGACTCCAGTTACAGGAGATGGCAAAACCTCGCCTCAACATGGATCGCTATTGCCAGTGTGATCCGCAAATTTACGAAAGAAGAACCTGGTGCTTTTAAGACACCAACAACAAGGCGGAATCATGATGCCTTAAGTCTTGTGTGCACCAACGTTTCTAAATCCAAATCCAACACAATAAAGGGTAAATTGATAGACCGTCGTAGTCAATGGGATTCCATCTGTAGTGCCATCAGTATGCGCGCTGAACCCACTACTCTGAGACGCATCGAACGACACCCAAACTCCTTACACTATAGTGGACCTCTAGTAGTTCGAGTAACACTACATTTAGCGGACGAAACGGAATCCATTCTGCTGGCTGCAAATCGACAGCACACTGCATCGAACGGTGTATGTATCTTACCGGATATTCTGGGGGGGAAAACGTTCAAAGGATATGAACAATAAACAGGGAATTAGAAAACACGAGTTGAAAACAATGGCGTCCCCGAGTCTCAATCTTCATCTCTTGAAGAACCTCAGGCACATGACCTGGAGCAATGCCGATACATTCGTGAGGCGCTGTCTATAGAAAATGTCATTGCTACCTCTCTGCCAAAGATTCCCGCGTCACCAAATTACAAGGGGTGTGATCCTAGGTTGCTGAAGTTGGTCTTACTCTCTGAGCTAACTTTACAGACAGTTCTAGAGAACTGTTACTGTTACTGTTACTGTGTTACCAACAGACATTCGACTAAAAGCAGTTGGTTTACGACCAGAGGTTACTGCTTACTCAATGAAGAGAACCAATTCAGTGGGACGAAACGTTATTGCAGAGTCCACCACAGAGACTGATCTGACAGCTGTCATAACATCCGGTTACAAACCGCAGCTTTGTGACCACCAGGATCATCATGAACCTGACTACTTGGTGCAGAAATTTATTCCAACTCATTCTCACGTGCCTAGGACTATACAACAAAACTAGTAACAGCCGACCTCAAGAGAGTCGGCCAAATCTTAAACCTGTTGTCTACATCCACAAACCGTATTCCAATCCACGAATCACTCTCTTGTTTTATAACAACGCACAAAGTATTTTAAGCAAACTGAGGGAGCTTCGCTTGTGTCAGGCCTCGATGTCAAGGGACCTTGTTATGATAACCTAGACCTGGTTGAATGAAGCGATGGCTAATGCAGGAATCGCACTACCTGGGTTGTCTATTCTACACGACCACCGACCAAGTAGAGGAGGTGGAGTATTAGTGTAGTATCGCAGTGAACTACGTATTGATCTCATCGATGACCCAGAGGTTCAGATTGTCGATGCGCTTTGGTGCCGTCTTCACCTAAGCGGTGATGACGCTTGTTTGTTGGGTTTGGTGTATCGCCCACCGTCGGCTAGTTTGAAAATGGACAACCGCTTGTCTCCACATTGAAGACCATTCTCACACAGTCGTACATCTACTTTCTCCTGGTTGGTGACTTCAATACTTATACCATAGAAACCCCAGCCTGTAACAACGAACACTTCAAAATGGTAGTACAGGAGATAAACAGTGGACTACCAGTCTACGATCAAATCACATATCCCACAACATCCAGGTCGGGAAACAAACTGGGTGTGCCGGATCTCGTATTCACCAATGAAGAGCTTATGCTAGAAGCGGTATCGATAGGGAGTACATTAGGCCGTAGCAACCATGCAACAGCTATGTTCAATTACATCTGTTATGGAGAGTATTCCTCAGAAAACACAGAGGAGTGTCAGCTGGTTACGGATAACGGCGCTCTAATCAAAGTTATAAATGCTACAAACTGGGCATTTCTAGCAGAACGATCCCCTGATATCGCCTGGTCTGATTTTGCCCACCAATTCGACCTTTTGTAACTAGTGCTTCTAGAAAAGGGTCTTTGCTAACGAAGGTAGTGAAATAATTCATACGCAGCAGGACACTGAAGTGTGTCGTCACGAGGAATTTACTCTGGCACACTATCCAAAGGAATCACTGCGTAAACCTGGTACGCGAAGATGAAATACAGCACCAACAGAATCTAGCTTAAAAAATACTTTCAAAACCCAAGCTCCCGTACAGACACGTGCACAAGCTCGACAAAGTGCAGCGAGGAATTCCAGCCTTACACGCGTTATGTGGATTCGCACAAACCACAGCCGAGGCGACTAACGCCCCGTTTCAAAAATTCGCCCCAAACTTCCAGAGCGTGAGATCGCCGCATACACTTTACCCGATCGTTATACCACCACCAGGGCTTGGCCACATCACGTTTCCAACTGCGGATGTCGTGAAAAGCCTAATTTCCCTGCGCGAGCATACCTCACCTGGCGTTGAGAATATTCGTCCTAAGGCGTTGAAATTGGCTGCAGTGAACCTGGCGGACCCACTCTCCAAGTTCTTCCAACGATATCTCGATAAAATGCGGGTGCCAACAATGTAGACGCAGGGAATCGTCACTCCCATCCACAATGAGGAAGTCGTACAGGTCCTGCCGACTATCGCTCGATAACACCAATTCCTGTGCTCTCCAAAATCATGGAAGCTACTGTTGTCAAAGCGCCCATGAACTACAGGAAAAAACCCAATATCATAGCACATGAACAAAATGGATTTCGCAAGATCTGATCCTGCACGTCAACTTACTACTTGCTAGATCCAGTTTGACTGAGACATTCACAGCGGCGTAGGTGTTGATGCAACATATCTGGACTTCTAAAACTCCTTTGACCGTATGAACGACCGTATCCCTCCTTCACATGTTGCGGTGTTGTGGAGTTGGTGACCCAAGGCTCGGTTGGATAGGTAAGTTTTTTTCAACGACGTCCGATTGTAAGAGTTCGCGGGGTCATCTCTGACCCAATCGACGTTAATTTCCGTGTGCCTCAGGGCGCACTACTTGGTCCCCGACTATTCCTGATTTACACAAACTATCTCGCGAAAGTAGCCACCACTAACTCCTTACTCTTCGCTGATGATCTCAAGATATTGAGAGCCATTAGAACTACCAGCGACAATGCAGCACTTCAGGATGATCTGGACAGGGTCTACGAATGATCGACTCAGAACCTGCTTCCGTTCAACTCTACGAAGCAAGTAGTTGAGCATACACCGTAAAGCCACTTGTGAATACAGACTGGGGGATCAAATATTGCAGCGCATTTCAGCGGAATGCGATCCAGACGTGATAGTGCAGAAACATTTGGGTTGTTCCCGTCAGGCCGAGAAAGCCTCCAAAACCCTAAACAACAACTTGGACTTTTGCGGAACGCATTCGTGCGCTTTGATTCTATCCTATTCTCAGATGCTCAAAGCCTACATTGAGCCTCATTCTGAGTACGCCATCCACGCTTGGCAGAAATGACAAAAGCAAGATCTTATCGCTTGCCGCAACGAAGGGTGACCAAGAACCTAAAGGGTCTGTTTTATCTCTCTTACCGATTGAGACTTAAAACCCTGGGGGCCTACAGTAAACAATTTCATCTCCTGCCTGTCGACTTCATAATGTCTTATATGATAAAATGGAATCAAAACCATTCTTGTCTTCACCTACTAAAACTGAATCGCAAAACTACACTCAGAGGACACTAGCTAAATATGGCCACACAATACAGCTGTTTGAAATATCGCCTGAATTTCTTTTCCATTCGTGTGTGCCAACACTGGAACGCTCTTCCCACATACGTCGTTTCTTCCCCCACGCTAACGGTATACAAAAGACTTCTGGATGAGTCTCTTGTCTACTTGCATTACACTATATAATCAGTGATGTCTGCGTCAACCAAACGTCAACAAACGGTGCTCATTCTCAGTTTTTGTGCTTTACTACTTACACACTGCTGCTGTGGAAAATCGTTTGGATACACAACAATGCTTAGTGATATTGAAAAGTCCTTTGCAATATATAGATAGATATGCGTAAACCATTTCACTAAGTTCCAAACTTTATAGCGCGATAGGTGTTACAAATTGTTAACATATTTTAAAGGATTATATATGCCGACCTCTCGAGCAACCCACTGTGAAACCTAGCAGCTAATATACGCTATCAACACAGTTTCTGGCACTACCTACCAATCCAAACTTAGGTGCGAAAATTGCATCGCACCACAAGTTAACTGGCTATTGCCGGGACCTCAGTTTCAACGGGACTAGACAAAATGGTGTATTCTATTCACTTCAATGGCTGCATCACATGTCAGAAGGTCCACCAGATATGTCAATGCCCTAGATTTAGCATTCGGCGTGAGGATCGATTCCATTTTTTCACACACGGACAGTCCACTAACGCGCTGCAATCACAACACGGTGTTTTTTATAGTAAAACATGAAAGAACTACGCCACTCCAGTACAAAGTTGCAACCCACTCATAAATTTCACCGATTTTACTGGAATATATTTATAGAAATTATCTACACTATGAATTAGGAGCCATCGTTCTGAACCTACTACCCGAATATGGCTTCCGATGAAGTTGTTAACAACCTTCGGGCATGTACTGATGTACGGACACCTGTGGTAAGTAGCCGCATCTATAGGCAATGCGAAAAACACACCGTTGAACATGACCGAAAACAAACTGAAGAAACTTAGGGAAGCTTATCACAGGGCCGTATTCGCTACGCCATAGTATTTGTATTAGACCATATTAAACCAGCAAACTGTTTCCCAAAATACGAATGAAAACATTGGGCAAGTTATACTTGTGATTTGCTACCTGCATTTGAATAGTACACGCAATCACTGCCAATGCCAACGCCACGAATTTGATAGGGTAACAAACGATCTCGCTTCGTGACCAAACGAATTTAATTTAACTAGTCATGAACATAGGTGGGAAATGGCATAGCTTCTCTTTGGTTGATCCGCTGAATTATCCACGTCAGTGTTGGCGAGCGGAGAAAACGAGTATGTAGTGGGCAATCGAACCGGTAGGTAGATTAGAACACTTTGCAGCCATGTTAGGAGTAAGGTGATCTGCTATTCTCGCTCCTAGCTTTCTCTCAGTACAGCCACTCTAGTTGCTATCGCAACTTAAGTGAAAGAGGTAAAAGATGAAAATAAGTATTTCATATACGAAGCCGCAACGTGATATTTGCAATGGGTCCCACAAATGTTTAAACAACAAGCAAACAGCGAAGGAGACCATGTTTCCAGTCGAAGATTAAATTATATATTCCATTAACTAATGTGCCTTAAATTTGTATCCGCTAGTTAATTAGGATTAGCTCCATTATATTGGCCAGACATTTGGCCAACTACTGTTACAATGCACATACCATTGGAACAATTGAATATGAGAGGATGCCTCATTTTTGGTTATTGGCAGCCATTATAAGTAAAGAGGCGGAGATACCCAAGTGATCGGCTGAGTCAAAGATTTGCATGCTTCCATGCTATTTACGTTACGGACTCCAATTCACGTACTTTTCATTTCACATTCTGATCGGATTTATCGCTACCGGCCACATCACAAGGGAAGCAAAAAATGTGATAAAATTTTGCATTTGCAAGAGATAGATAAGTATTGCCGTAATGAGGACACCTGATACCATATTTGTCCAAGGTTTACAAAGTTTTCACTGCGTGGCTATTGCGTTAAGGATTCGCAGTGATCCTTCCTCAGGGTGGGTCACTTTCTAGGTGTTGCTAGCGCAGGACTGCATGTCAAGTTCTATCCCCGTGGTGGCAAAGCAACCGCTTGTCTCCTCACTGATCTGTGTTCAACTGGACAGATGTTCGTTCAAATGTGCAAACTGAGCCTTAACTGCTATCCTATTACATGGGTTTGGTGGAATGAGGGAACTAAACTCTAGGGACAAGGTTTTCATTTGGGGGAGACCTACGGGAGAACGGATAGCCAGAACTATTCATAACTCGACATGTGCATGCAAAAACCTAGGAGAAACTATCAACTAACATTCCTGAAGAAAAAGAGAGTATTAATCAACGCACGAATTCAGTCTATAAATCATTGCGTGCTACATATACTTACAGAGTATAAATTTAAATATCAAACTTCTCAGCAATTTGGATGTTCGAAGCATCCTCCAGCGTTTTTCGTACTGTGCAGAATTTGCCTGATGGGGTTTGCTAGCAAGTTCTCTAAAGTACCAATTGTGTTCCTGCGATGTTCGTACAAAATGCTCTGCTTCAATTCCCCAAGAGAGTTCGGCTTCGCTTTGTGAACCGCTGTTTCAAGTAACCCCGGAGGAAGAAATCCATGGCGTTCCAATATGGTGACCGAACAGGTCACTCTATACCTCCTCCCCACCTAATCCAATGGCAAGGGAATGTCTGGATGAGAAAATTCCGCACCCTGTTTAGTGTGTATGTGCACTATCTTGTTGCAACCAAACGGTAATTAATTACCCAGTGGCTTCCATTTGCAGAATAACACAAAGTTGCGGAAATTCTTTGTTCAAATTTGCTAGAAAACGTAACGCATTAGTATGCGGAACAACAAGCTACCGGTCACATTACCGGAAAAGAAAATGGTCCCACGATTCTTTGGACAGTTAACCCAGCCCATACCATGCGCTTGACACCATGTGGTATACAGGAAGCGATGCATCGGTGTAAACTACAGGTTGCCCAACATGGTTGCTACTCTGTACCGTGCAAACGGAAAAAAGCTTCGTCGGTAAAAGAAATTGAATGAATGTCCATGACATTCCAAACTTGCGGCAAAAATCAAGACGCTTCCCTAAATCAGATAGTTCAATACCATCACTTGACGGGCGCTATACTTTCGGAATTTTCTTTCCTTTTGAATCCGGCGGACAGCATTTATGGTGGTGTCGTATTACTGGGCGAGTTTACGAATAATCACACAAGCAGCAAATTCAACCATGGAAATGCGAGGTCGCCCTGCCTTTTTGGCGTCGCACACGCTCCTAGTGGTCTCAAATGTCCTCATCAGCCTATGAACGTACCGTCCCTTGATAGGCCGCTTGGTACTGTGGGTGGTGTTGTATTTTCGGGCAGTATGTTCATCGTTTCACCCGCACTCACTAAGCAGACGAAAAATAATCACACGTTGACTAACAGGCAAGTAACGCGATTCTGATTGAGGATAACTTACTGACGGTGGTAAATGATCGTGATCCATCGCCCAGGCAGTGTTTCGATGAACAAATGGCAAGAATTTTACCACCTCGCTTAGTCATAGCCTGACTGCTCTGTATATGTGTGTACATTTTGGGACCAGTCTCATCCTACACTTTTGAGGTCGGAGCTGGTTGCTCTCATACTGGCCTCCGTTAGTGATATGCCTATCAGTCCGCAGTCATATCGGAGGCAGATTAACTTGTGCTTTGGATAATGTGCTCGGCATTAGAGTGGCCGTCAGACGATACAGTTTGCGTTTGAGTCCCCACTTAAGGTGCGGCCTGAGAAATGGGGCAGAGAGATAACTGTGACACAACTTTCGCGCAGTTTCGCGGAAGCTTGCGCTCCAACACAGCGTGCCTAGTTGACGGGTTCAGTTTAGAAAGAACCCGTCGGTTTAACTTCAGTCGCTCGTATATGCAGCAAACCGGGATGCCACTGAATTTATTTTATCTGAATGCTTATAAATCTTGATACACAGTTGTTGGACATATAATTGTAGCTGGGCTTGAAGTGCATGTTGACAACGTGCCTACCTGTCTATTACCCACTACCTCGTCCGTATGGCTCCAGGAGATATTTGTTCTTTGCTGGAGGAGACGGAGTGCCCGGTCTTTGTGGTCGTACTTGGCTCCAAGTGTGGTTCTATTCACTCATTGTGGAGCGGACTACGTTCTAGCCACCGCCTTGTATGCACTTGCTTCCCCAAATACAGCGTGCTCGTGTTTGCCTGTGAAGGAGTGTGGGCCGGCACCGTTGATGAAACGTGGCTTCCATCCGCATGCCTCCGGGTCTTATTCCTTCAGGTTTACATCGTATGCGGGTGTATCAATGGACCTGTGGGTAATGCAGCGCAAGCCATTCATGGTCACTCTGTGGGCGTAAGCGTCCTGTGGCTGGCCACAGTGAAAAGTTTATCCGAAACTAGATGCTTCCAGCCACATTGCTTAAGCTTAGTTGCTTTGTTTTCATTTCCTTGCTCTCTAATTACACTGTTATTAATTTTATATCTTCAGTACTCAAAATTCTTACTGAACTACTAAGAAGACTATTCATTCCAACCACTGCATTTATTTTTCAGGCATATGCTCATGTAAAACAATTTCTCAGCAATTATAGATGGCTTGCGATCACTAAAGAGTTCTCTTAAATGATCCGAATTTATACTGTTGAGGTTTTTCTATTTAATGCCAATGGGTTGCTTTTCCCTACGCTGTTTTCCAGCTGAGGTACATCGGCACTGTTCTTTGCTTCCTGAGCCATTTTTCAAATAATTTCTAATCTTCCATCGACCGTGCCCCTTATGTAAATTACTTACTTACTTACTTACTTACTTACTTACTTAACAGTCCACATGTCCCAACTACGCCATCGTTCAACACCGACAAGGAACAATTCTTCCTATATTGCACTAGACCATGCAACTGTTTCCCTAGATTATATACATTCCGATCGTGTTAATTCACTTCTACAACTACCTTATAATTGCACAATTGATATTCTTTGTCTTACTGGCTTAGATTTCACAGTTTAGTTGCCAGCAACACCTGCTCATGTATGCACTAATTGTCATAAATCAGCATAAACGCGCCTGAGGATACCCGATATCCCCACGCAGCCTTTAAACACTTAGCACACGAACAAGGCACACGAACATGACCAGGACGATACACCCCAGATTTATCTTCAGCTTTCAAGGAGGAGACTATTTCTAGTGGCTTTGCGAGTTTTTCATAAGATCTATCAATAAATCAATCAAAAGACCAGCAGTTCTGGCCACACAAGCTGATATCAATTCACACGCCAACGACGAGCGCTTAAATTTCAGCGTATAGTCTGTAAAAGTAAAACTCATACACGCTTTTACTTGCACGCTAGCTGGTAAATAAATTTGCATACCTGGACTTAGAACACACAACGATCAAGACTTTCTGTTTCGTATAAACGTGCGTCAAGACACAGGCTTTTTCGAACAAACGAATTCCACAGCGTACCATAGATAAGTCGGACATCATTTTGTGCTTTCTTTATCCAATTATAAAATTAATGTATGTTAACTATGCGCATCGTTTATATATATCTTAGTAGTATTGACTATACCTTCTACGCACTTCTTATACCTAGAGATCATGCTAATAACTGCTTATCAAACATTGGTTTGGGCGATTGCACTCTCGTCGAATGACCGACCGCCTTTGTTCAGAAGTAAGATGAAATTTGAATATTTAGCTCGTCCGGGGGAGAACTGTCTTCTCGAAACTAAATACGCAATTTCTATGCGATTTCATGATTAGCAGATTGAACGATAAATAATTATTCATATCGTTGAACCAGGATTCAAATGTTACGTTAGTTGCAGTAGCGAACGAGGGAGTATGTTGTAAGCTGTCCTTACCAAGACTTATATAGACTTTCGGTAATGAACTCTATTAGCCATATCTGCTGCTGCAGAATTAGCTTGATATCAGCACTATGGATAATCATTCGTAAAAGATTTCCTTCACCAAACATTTACGATCCGTAGGTGGCTGTTGGAAATTCAGTAGGAACACACGCAAGGTACGTGAACTCACGAAAGGCACGCAGCTCGACTTACCGACGGCACACATATTCGGCTTCTAATCAATCGAGCCAACCCCAACACCGCAGAAGACAAGACACTCGAATGAGATATATTTTGCAGACTTTGCAGGCATTCATCCATAAAATAGTTGGCTAGTAATGGGTTTACTAACGATTTTCAGTGGTTGAGCAATCACAGTCCTGGTATGAGGAGAAGCCGATGGGCACGGGCTGTTAACAACTCCAAAATGCGGCTAATAATGCACCCACATTTTTGTAGGTCCCTGAGTAATTCTTTGGAAAGGTAGCGTTTTCCCAACACTGTCACAACAGATAGCTCGTGCAACGCAGTGTACTCGAATAAAGCGTTCAGCCACCATAACAAGCCTAACATTTACACAGACAAATCTAACTCAAAAATTTGCGTGTAAACTTCTACTCTAAGTCTACTATCGGCATTCTGATATTGAAATTTGACGTTTAAAATAACCAATCACAGTAGCTCGTAAAACATATAGGCTTTACAAGCTTGTCTTGCATGTTGATTTCATGTGTTTGAGCTGTGCATGTGACTGGGTGACTCCCGCAACGTTTTTAGACAATGCCGCTTGGCTGGTTTTTACACAGCTGAGATACGTCGGTACTGTGTACCGGAGTATCGCTGATGTCGCCGGTTTCTTAGTTGATGCAATCGTCTGATGCTGTATAATTAATCAATGTTGTATAACTGGTTAGGTGGGGCTTGATAGCTGAACGGATCAGTTGAGCGCACATTGTTCTGAGTATAACCCACTTGAGTAACCAAAAATATGCATCGGCCATCCTTTTCGTTTCGCTAACAACTTCGAATTGTACATGCGATTCCCGCCATTTTCGACGGTGAACAATTTACTGCTGAATCGTTCTTTATTCTTTTGAATGAGTGTTAAACACACGATCCGCATTACACGTACAGGTGGCCATTAAATTAGTTACCAAGTTTGATATTACTGTTCTTCCTGTAGCAAGCTGCTTTCAAACTAATGGAAACACTGGTAGCTCGGGTCAAGTGTTCAGGGGAGCATGTGCTCGTTCAGCTTTACAATCAGGCTGCATCGGGTATTTCGGAGCTGTTTTTCTATTTTGGAAAGGTTATCTCCCTTCCTTTCCCGTTTCTTTAGACAGACTATAGGATATATAGCAAAGTTTATCACAAAACAAGAGAAACTGCGTTTCCTAAGGAGAAAATGCTGAACGGCGGTTTTATTTACAAATCCTAATGCTGTCCACACATAACGTGTTTCCGTGTATCAAACCTGTAGTCCGATTGAGCTATCAGTTCTGATTGGTTTATCATTGAATTTTCGAAGCTATTTTACGTCAGTGAATCGTACTTGATCTTGAAGAAGTAACTAGTTGGTAGCTTTGTGTGAAAATATAGCGACATGGCTCCTAGAGATGATATGTCAATCAAGGACGAAACGCGATAGGATCTATGGAAGAACGATGCACCTGTAGTGTGCCGAATAAGCCCATACAACCTGTAGAAGATGATATTAACCAGCCACCTTACACTGTACGTCGAAGAGTAGACACGGGACTAATTTCACGGAAGATGAATAATACATTAAACCCCGCACCAAGTACACATCAAAAGACGATTAGTCGCCGGCCACTCACTGGTCGGCGAAACTTCACGTATGAGTTGTACAACCTCTGAAACATTGATTAAATCTGAGAAACTTTCTTGCTTGTACACTAACGCCCAAGGGCTCCTCAGTAAAATTACCGAACTTCGGTTATGTCAGGTTTCGAATCCTAGGGAACTAATTTCTATTACCGAAACTTGGTTACACCAAGTGGTGACTGATGCTGAGGTTGAGATAGCCGGAATATCACTCTTCCGGAACGACTGCTCCAGCAGAGGCGGTGTGGTACTACTCTACTACCGCAGCGATCTACAATATACAGTAGTTAATGATCTGGAAACATACGTTACCGACTCACTCTGGTGCCGTCTCCGACTAAGACAGAACGACGCATCTCTAGTAGCTATCGGAATCGAAAAAATATCACTTGTGTCATAGAAACCGGACAATTTAACTAATCGCTTTCTCCATGCGCTAAACCTAGTGTCTGCAGCAACTTAACTCTGCTGCTGCAGCCGATATGCCAGCAACTCGGGCTTGTCTGTAAGCAAGCTCAGATCACGTACCGGCATTCAACTCCCATCGCTCAATGAGACAGGTCGATAACACTAGCTTCAAATTATTCACAAATATCAGATTCAGGTGAAGTTTACAATGCGGAATCGCTATCACCATCAGTGAGATATTCAGTGGTGGCATTGGGATGGATAGGGTGCATTCATGAGGAACAGGTCGAATAGCAAATGGATGATCTGGGTAATACTTTTTATCCTTCTATCGGCTGGAGATCCCAATGACACTGGTTAGGCAGAAAGACCAACATGTCTTATGATCCTTAGGCTCACTCCACACCATGGGGATTATAAAGGGCATCGCCTATGTCCTTGAGCCACTGATTCAGATGAAGATGAAGAAGATTGGGAAATATCCCGACAATGGATTTGTTGAATTGGTTGAATAGTTGTTCCAGTATATATAAAGGCAATTAACCATTCTAATTCCCCACAGGTAAAACTGTTTGATGGGATGTAGTTGAGTATCTATTAGCATTCGTCGTGTAAGAAAAAGTCTGGCCTTTGCAACCACGCTCTTCATTCATTTAACTGCAGGTTTCCCCCCGTTGCCAAGTCAGCTTCGTTGTCTTTATATCAAGCGTGACTTCATTGCTCGTGCTCAGATAGCTAGTGCTGAACATCAATCTGGTTAGCTGCAAAAGTGCTGAAGCTCATTGAATGGATGTAAGTGCTGTGTAGCCAGATTTATGAATTGTTCCAGTGGACATAGTAGCTGGCCTACAGAAAGTAGCTGAAGGAATATTACTGCCAAAAATGCGGCGCTTATCCCTAAGCCGGGTGAGTAAATTGCCTTAAATCGGATTAATCTAGATTTTTAGGACGGGAGACCAATGAGACTGGGGACCAGACACTTCATGTGCTCTGAGTACACAGCGATGCCATCGCCAGATTCTGAGGCGTCAGTGAGCACATGCAGTAATGTGCACCGGTCGAAAGTATTTCGGCTGGTGGTGATACAAATAGGGAATAGATTTCAGTCGATAAAGCTGTATGATCAAGCTATTTTACCAACCTTGTTCATTTTGAAGCTAGATCGATTCATTCGATCCCAATCACCTTATACACAAACACCGCCGTTCAGTGGGTACAATCAACTGACACACAAACCTGATAAAATCGGACAACGACGACATTGTTAATAGGGTATCGAAACCGGTCTCCTGAGAGCTGCGTAATTTGAACCGAAACAAAAATCAATCTGTCTTGTCCACAAATTCGAGACTCAAAATGTGTGACAGCAGTATGAAACAACGCCGATCTCTTCAGGAGTAAGTGCCATGCACATGTTTCTACTGGCCTAAGCGATTCAGGCTTGTTTCATACCCATTTCAGAAGCTTAATCCACGTTTTAGAAGCTGAAAATCGAATACCGTGTCAAAAGAGCAAGTGAAAAGCTGACTCTGTACAACTTCATCAAAATATGCTCAAAAACGTTAAATAACCATCAATTTATGACTTATAAATTCCTTGGTCGTTTTTCAATTTCTTTCGACTAATGGTACCAAAAGGTGTAATTCACTGTATGTTGGAGTTCCTGCATAGATATAATTGGCTACTTTTTCTCAGAATCTAACGTTAGTCAAATGCAGCTCCAAGGGTTGTTTGTACTACTGCACTAAGTTTACTTACAATATATGCGTTGCAAACTACTCCCGATATTTACCACTTGCTGGTGCATGCACAGTGCCTTTATGAGTGCTGAGGGAATAGAATTATTTTCACTGCATTTCGCAATCTACGTATTAACACAATATACTTCAGTGCCCTATTGGATTGCATGGTTAATTCGAACCACTGATATCACGAACGAACATGGCTGTTTACTCTAACGTGCTATGGATATCAAGCAGTCATGTTTATAGAAGCTGTTTTTCGCGGCAACTGTCACCTCGGAATTGTTCAGATGACCAAAGTCACATGCAAGAGCGAAAGCTGCAAACACAATAGAAGAACTCTCTCAAATTGGAAGTGCGATCATTTGGTCGCTTACTGTATCTGTGACCAGTTCTTTTCCGAGCTACCATAGAAATCGTAGCGCTCCTCTGCCGCTTTTGAGTACTCTCACTTGCATGTAGTTTCATTCAGGCCGGCTGCTAATAGACCTTACATCGTGTGGAAATGCACAGTTATGGGGGGAGTTTGTGACACATTGTTCCAGGTAACTCAGTGTGCAAGGTATAGGGAGAAGTAGAACAAATTGACAGGATAAACAAGCGCACATGCATACACATCAGCGGAGGAAGAGAGGAAAAATTATTTAGAGCCGAGGGCTCGGGTAGCTACTAGGTGCTAATGGGTGTTGTGGGTTTGGTTAATTTTACACAAAAGGTAAACACTTATAGACAGATAAACGCATATCGACGGCCTGTGTAGCCGCAAAAATTAAAGGGCGCTTATGCGTCAGGAACCTTTTAAATTTATATCCAGATTCCGTTACCCCGGTTTAGAATTAATTGTCCCTGGTAGATGGAAGTTAACCACCAAACGAAAATTAATATTTCGCCAGGCAACAACTAGATACGAAAGTTGACATCATGCTACACATTCTTTGGTGGGACATACCTCAACTTCTGCTCCACAGTACCATGTGCTAGGGTTTTCAGAAAAATGCATTAATTAGCATAAAAAATACAAGGACCAACGTGTAATAGCAAGCTTCCTTACTGTGATGCGTTTACTGGGTTTTGTGTATGAAGGAAGAAAATAAGCAATATGAACAGGGACAACGAAAAGGTCAATCAAGTCAGCTTTTCTTGATGTTGGCATGCGACAAAACCAAACTGACTAATCTTCGTTCGGTTAGAGATTTTGCTTATACGTTCTGAGGACTAGGATTACTGACTAATGTCACAACCGATGCGTGCGCAGATTTTTCGTGACTGTTGTGAGAGACGACTTAGTTGTGCAGTAATTCACCATTTATGCTTTAGAACCAAGCATATTTATTCCCAATTGGATTGTCTTTTAAAGTAAATCACTGAAGTACTCAGCTTGCTCAACAAGCTAGTCAATATATTTAGTAACTTTCCCTCACCAACCAAAGTGGAATAATCACTATGTGCACAGGACTTGGTTGGCGGCATCCGCTTTCGGATTTGCCTGTCACTGTGGCAAGCCACACAACGCCTGCGCCTAAAGAGAGACCATGAGTGGCTTGCGCTGCACCACCCACAGCTCCAACCACACACCCCATATGCAGTGTAAACCAGAAGGAATAAGACCAGTAGGCATGTGGATGTGAGCCACGTTTCATCAACGGAGCCGGCCCACACTCCTTCACAGGCAAACACAAGCACGCTTTATTTGGGAAAACAAGCGCACACAAGGCGGTGGCTGGACCGTAGTCCGCTCCACAATGAGTGCATGGAACCACTCTTCGAGCCGAGCACGGCCACAATGACCGTGCATCTCGTCCCCTACAGCAGTGACCAACTACAGAGTACATACGCGTGCACTAACATAATCCAAGAGGCTTAAGGTTTTATTTGTGTCAATCCGCTTACAAAGGTGGGGTGTTTAAAATTATTTTAAAAGCATCCGACTGGTAAGCGTCAGGTTTGCACGCAAACAACCCTCAGAGCTTTGTACTTATTTGGCGTGAATGTACAATGACCGCCGTGCTAGGCGGGCAGACATTGCCACACAATACCAGCGAATGTTAACAAATGTATCCGACGCAATGATATCCACGCGTTCAGCAGGTAGATTTCAATGAGATTGGATGGCAGCGGTCAAAGACACCACCCATGTGAGCTAAAACCAATATACTCGTCTACTTTCAGTCATGGTTCTGCTTGCGGAATTTTCCAGTTAGTTCTTGGATGCATGGTAATTGATATATTATTTTGCACGTGCCTGTCTGGAGGACGATGTATCTCAAGCCTCTATGATACAGAGCATCTGTAATCAATCCCTGTCGTGTTTGAGCCACTGGAATAAATCAAATTTAATTTGAAAACACGATGGGCAATAACCATTCCTCTTCCCGTTATTACTTTGGGTACCCGTTGCATAAAGAAGAGTTGCATGTCATAAAAGATAGTTTTGGAAACCCAGGGCCGATGGACAGCGAGTAACTGTATTCATGCTTAAGCATTCCGTCCCACCATCACTGATTTTCGTCTACTGCATCTACTGTCTTATCTTCATTAACTGAGCTGTTGCACATAAATATATCGTGAAGTTTGCGTTGTTTGCCAGATGGACGTGTTAGCAAGGCTATGCCCTCCCTAGCATCTTCATAAAACTGAGTACACTATCCTTCTAATAAGCCGCTCATTTTAGTGCTAAGTGTCCCATTGTAAGATAACCACTGAGTGTGCGACCGCATAAGCGGGTATTCGAATTCTTGTGTTATTCGTACCGTGCTCCTTCAAACAGAAGAGACAAAGCACTCACTACTGGATAGTGAAGCCTTAGCTGTAGTCCTTATTGCAAAATATTTGCATCTGTACTTCGTGAGACTTTCTCGAGCTGCACACACACAACAAAATCTTACTTGCTTTTATGGAGGAAACAAAAGAAGTTCAGCAAGTGACATCAGTGAGCGAATGCAAAGTGGGCTGGGAACTCGGTTGCTTACATTTACAAGAATTAAACTCAACGGATGTTGGTAACCGCACAAACGTACACTGAAGCGTTTGCTGATAATTTGAAATGAACAGGAGAACGAACATCCGTTTAAGCGGGTCACTTTTGTGCAACACTATTACACAATGGCGATTCGAATTGTGACAGTCTGTCAATGAGCGCAACTGAACATGGTACCCTTATTGGTAAAACTATTTCAAAAAGTGAGTTAGTCCACAGCATTAACAGCTGTTTCGCAATCTTTTGATAATGTGCGAAAGAGAATGGCCTCTTGGACAGCTGTTGTTTGGGGCCATCGGTTGGTTTCTTTTGCTAACGCTCAAACATTCGCTAGGTAACTCGACAAAGCCAATCAAAATGTGCCAAAAGTAATCATCTATCAACAAAGACCTCTGAAAGATACCTGTGAATTACACTTCGTTAGGCTGACAAAAGGAGCAATCCGTTAGTGCCATAACAAAATTGGTGTTCGCCTGACAAAAGATGTTTTTGTCAGGTTACCGCGTAAGTCAATTAGGTCCGTTTACAAGTTTCTCAAGACAAAATTGTTTTGGACTTGCAACTGTCATTTCACACAGAAGGCAAAGCTAACTTAACACTCCAGGCGGTCTACACCCCGCGATTCTCACGTAGTTATAACCACAATTGACCTTTAGCTTTGAGCTCACTGCGCGTCCAAGCACGTGACAAAGCTGGATGATTGAGATATAGTTTACCTCACAATCAATCACGAAACAGCACTACTTAGCTTGCAAAATGACTCATCACACACAACTGAAAGACCGGATAGATGATTCGTACATATTCATCCAAGTACTCAGGGCTTCCAAGCTTCCTTGCGCAACGCACCTCATCCTACATATATTCACAGCCATTATACATACATATGCGTGATCTTCGAGTACCTCGCGTTTCCTTGTTTTCTGTACAACATTATCATTTCTATTAGTGTCTAAACTTTGATACAGTAACTAGCCTCGATTAAGACACATTGATATTTGTTAAACCCAAGGTGAGAAATTGCGGCGTCCAGATTATCTGAACATTCTTGTTTTATTTGTTCTGACACCGTTTGTTTCATCGCACTAATTTCACAGTTATTCAATATTAAACTGTAGCCTAGTTTTGTGAATATTCCATCCTATGTTACAATTACACACTCATGTGGTTTACTCAGGTACATGTAAAGTTTACCCTTCGCAGTATTACACACAAACAAAGCATGTTTTTTTGTGCTAGCAGTATTATCACCAGAGATTGTTGAGGAAGTACAATGTAATTTTCGTCACCGGATGATGTTAAGCTTTATCACCATCCGAAAATTGTGGACCTGCTACGAAACTACATTTCTGAGCAATTGCATCCGACACAATCGGTCAACGGGGAAACCACGAAAGGATTCACTCTTTCACAATTCCTAGGGCGCCTTCATATCGAATTAGGCGATCAAAACTACATTTCGCCCTATTCAAACAGCGACTGCAGAAGCGTTTAAACCAAGTGCAGTCTATGCAAGCCAACAATGCTAACATCATTCGCTTGCCATGAATCACTATTATTGCTGACAGGATTTTAGTATCAAGTCATTGAAAGGCGCATCCAGAAAATTAATTATTAAAATCCTAGACAATTTGGTTAAGCAGGTGGCCACAATTTTGCTATATCATACTATATGAAGATATTCATCTACTCGAACAGAAGTCCTTTAATCATTGTGTAGTTAAACTGTGTGTACGTATTATACCCGTTTATGGTATTTAGACCTTAAATAGTTTGAACACAGCTTCTTCCGTCAAAGGCAATCACGAAATAGTTCATGGTCGGGAAGCGAACAGACTTAACGAATAAAGGGAGAATTGTCCTTAGTCAATGGCAATCCAACATTCGCCGAATCATTGTTCTTGATCAGACCACCTGTTTCTTTTTCCTTGTTAATCCTGGTGCTGACATCAACGTCATGCCTCTATCCGGCGCTTTGGTTAAGCGCACTCTATCACTGATGTTTTCAAACAACAGCTAATGGAAGCAGTATTAAAACGCAAGGTAAACGAACGTTATCACTCAGCCTTGGTCCTCGGAGACAATACCGTTAGCTATACATCACTGCAGAAGTATATCAACTTATATTAAAAGCGAATTTCCTGACACATCAATTTTTAGTAAATCGATGAAATCAGTGTTTACGATAACAACTTACAACTTTCCATTCCGGGCAAAACAATGTGCATACCAGTAATCTGTTGCATTAGCTCTCGTCAAAAAACAGTTTTCCATACCACCAATACCTTCAAAGAATTCCTGATCAATTGGTACCAAAATTTCCTCAGTCGAATACCAAACATCGAGAACGTCACCACATCACCATCAGCTGTATTCCAGTTTTCTCCCATCAGCGTTTTCTACTCCAGAGCGGTTGAAAATAGCAAAGTTGAGGATCAACACTTGCGTCAGTTAGGAATAATTCCACCATCTCATAACATATGGTCAACATTGTCACACATAGGGACCTTTAAATCGGCTGTGCCGATTTTACTGTGTAGCACTTCAGTATCGCTGTAACAAACCAACAGCCCACTCGATCTAATACGACCTACGTTTCCTCTGGAGACGGAATACCTCGGAACCCACAACAGGACACTATTTTACATCATCATTATGGAAAACTGGCTTTCTCCAAATAATAAACATTGATCATTGCTAAACTAGTTCCAAGCTCACCACCGCTGTCCTTCGCTTACTTTTGTGAGAAACAACATATGCTTATTTAAAAACAGACCATCCTGATTAATGAATTTAGCTTGCAAATTCGGCCAGTCAACAGAACACAGTTTAGATTCTTCCGTCCGAAATTGTCTAATTGTTTTTTGTTTATACTGACCGTGTATTCAATTGACGTGTATACATTGTCCAATTTTTCATTCATATAAATTACACTTTGTTATTGTAATCTAAGGCTTTCGGTACTTGATATCGTAACGTGCAAAATATAGGCCCCTCTTGACACATGAAGCGTATTTTGACTTGAGTTCATTTGAAGGAAATGGCATTTAACAGGAAAATTTGTGGCAACTACTGGGAACTTACCCGCCACACTACTCCTATAAGTTACTGTCGCAGAAACCAGTGGCTCAGGTTATACGGTTTATTTGATAAATCAAGCTCAACGAAAATAACAGCATGACTAGCTCGTAGATGCCTCGATGTAAACAATTAACTAGCTCACTTCCATGATTAACTACGGTTGTGCATTCATGATATTCTCGAATCAGCTAAGCAAACCCGCTCCAGCGTAGCCAAATATGAACCAATCAGCCTATAGGTGAGTATGCGTAGGTGTACAATCGACCGCTCGACTCGCTTTCTGTAAGTTAGCCGCTTGCTTCAACACGCAGATTCGTTTCGTATTTTGCTAACATAATCCCATCACAGGTACGCTATTCCACGCGTTATTCTCATTCCTTCCTAATTCTTGGACGTACCTCGATTCCACATTATGATATCACGCGCGCTTATCGCCATATATCTATTCCTACTGGTGATGATCCTAAGTGTTTTTACATCTCGATTCGTTTTGTACAAATGTTAAAACATGCCATTAGTTTAACTCACCCTGCACAAACATTTCAACGCCGTTCGACTAGGTCCTTTTGACCCTATCTTTTGTTTGGCCTATGTTGATGATATTTTAGTTGCACTAGAAAACAAAATTGGAAAACTGAGGTATCTATAAATAATTTTTACACGTCTCAAAGAGTAGGAATTTGTGATCAGTAGCTGAAATCACTTCGGTTCATCGTCGTTGAATTTTCTTGGTCAGTACAAATGTAAACGTCAAACCGCTTGGAGGGCTTGAGTGAACGCATTTTTACCGGAATCAACACGAAAAGGATTGGCACGGGAATACGGCATTAATGGCAATCAATTAAAATCAACACATGTACTCTGCCTCAATGATGTATGCTTACGGCACGGACGTTTTAACAATGTCCATAATAAAAATAGTCGACAAGTTTTGGCTTCAAGCGAATCGTGGGGAATCAACTCACCTCAGTGCATGCTGGCATGAAAACGGCTTACACGACAAATCAGAAAGAAGGGAGGATTTCATGCGCTGTGGGTGTGAGGATCCGTACATTATCACAGTGAGAACATTGTGCTTCAAATATACACACGGAATGAAAAAGCAGTATGTCTAGCAAACAAAATGGTTTCACTGTGTGGACTTCATTCACAAAACGTTGCAATATTGTCCAGTCACATGTATTAAATAGTGGTGTGAACAGTGGATAGATGGAAACCTTGTAAATGCCTCGATCGAATATCGGTCGTTATAACGTTAAACGATAACGGAGTTTGTTCTAAAGTAAGACCAGCAGATAAGACTTGTAGATTTGAAGAAGTTAATCCACGAACTCAAATTGCTAAACAGGCACATGGTCAATCAAAGATTAGGAACTTAATATGAATTGAGACAGAGTGAGGAGCTGGAACACGGGAAGGTTGGGTAATTTGTAATCAGAGCCAGGGAATCACTAAACTTGATGAAGGATGTAAGGGACATTTTTACCACAAAGATGGAACTGACAATTCGAGAACAGCAGACAAAATTGTCATAAGCAACTATGCGAACTCTGCTTTCATGAGATATTTAAAACCTTTGTCAAGCAAGCTTATTTTATAGCGCCGTTTTATTCACTACGCCGCAAATGTCTTATCCTCATTTACGAACCTGTTAGCTTCCGATGCGAAAAAACTCAATTTCACAGAGGCCACTGCCCTAGCTTTCGGAGAAATCAAATGTTCATTGGCAAATATCTTGATATATTCCTACGTTCAGCGTGATACAGTCTTACATGAGGACGTCAATAAAATCCAACAACCACGTAGATGCTCTTCTCAAAGCTCACGCCAAATGAAGCTCTATACCCTACGTTTGGTCGTGGGTATGTTGCCACATTATCTTGCATTCGTCACTTTCGATATATCCTGAAAGGAAAATAATATCTTCGTTTATATTTCATTAGGTTTGCCATCTACCGGGTCCTGCTACCTGACTGACGATCTTATCTCCAGTGGTGAAGAAATGCTTGAAATCAAGTTGCTCAGCTATGCGAACTACACAGCAACTGTACAGGCCTTCCGAGCTACTAGCACTCAAAGTAATGTCTGAAACAGAAGCCTTTGACATTCCATCTACAGTTTAAGTCAGACAATATTCATCTCGCGAAATACGCGAACTAGCCATTATTTCACAATACACCAGTGATATCCGCCATATTCCTGGACGAGATAACATTGCCGCTGATACAGCGTCACACGCGCCATTCGGTTTAGTGAACATTACTCACAATGATATAGAACGTATATTACAATTGGAAGATAATAAATAACCTAAGTCTCAAGGAAATTACAAACAGCTTTGATTGGATATCTAGTCAATGCCTCTGCACACTACGAGGTACGACGGAGTTGATGCCTCCATGACAGTCCCAAAACCAATGCTTTCTGCATCCTTGCGAAGAATCATATTCGAGGCTCCTCATAGCTCTTTGCATCTCGGTATATGTGCAATTTTGAATTCGATCTCCGAAAGTTTCGTATGGCTGAACGTATGTAAAAACATTCGCACATGGGTACAGACTTGCTAAGTATGTCAAACTTCGAAAGGCGTTCGTCATCCCAAATCGCACATCGGAACCATCGCACAACCAAGCAACTGACTCTACCATTTTACACCTCGATATCCTCGGAACCATACCAGTGGTAAATGGTACACACTGACCTGCAACGATCATCTCATTTACTGGCACGAGCCCATACCCAAGGGGCGCAAACGCGTGACCAGGTAGATAAAAGTGTTGGGGATTTTTCCTACATTTTACTGACCGCGATTCTAGATTTTCAACCCAGTATTTTTTTAACTTTATGGTAACTATTGGACTGTAAACGAATTCGCACTATAGTTATTCGTCTAAGAGAAATATTTAGTTGAACGTTTCGATCAATACATAAATACCGCAATCAAACCTCACTCTGATCGGAATCAGTGAACAATTATACTTCCGATGATTTTATTACATTTGCATGCACAGTTTTGATCAACTCAACTTTTACTCCGCAGAAAAGATATTTGGAAAAATATTTCGCATTCTGCTCAACGTTTTTTACTTCTAGCCAACAGTAACATTGGAAATGAATTGTTTTAATAAACTGCGGAATCAGGCGGGCGAACTTTATCATTGTGCACGCACGAGTTCAGTGGAATAATGGTACATGCAATCTGATCGCTTTTGGTGCACTAAAAATTTTCTTCGTAATAACCCCGAGAAACGTACTTACAAATGATATCCGAGGGACAATTTCTCGCTCGTACACATCACGCTAAGGATTTTAATGTCCAGCTGCACGATGAAACGATCACAGGTAATAGTGACCCTTTTTAACAATTTGACGCTGATTTTCATGGAATCCATACCCCCTTCAACTGAGACTTCCATCATGAAACAATACGTATCACTCGATTCATACAACATGCAAGCTGACCCAACCAATATGTGGCCCAAAGAAACCGGAGACAAATAATCATTTTTGAGCTTTCTCAGTGCATGTACTCGCTTTTATTTGAAGAAGGGTATCGTTTTCTGTGTATAAATTACTCCAGACAACACTGTTTTTGAATTGCACCATCCATTTAACCTAAGCTCGTAGCTAACCTAGTCCGCCAGGTATACTGTATAAAGTGGTTCACACACATACGTCAAAACAGCAGTCGACCAGTACCCATGAGCATGTTGCGCGCCCAAGTACGTGACAAAGGTAGGTGATTGAGGAAAATCATTGCACCCATTCACGAAACAGAACTACTTTTCGTAGCAAGTCGCGCCATACAAAACTGGGCGACCAGGTAACTGATATGCACATATTCATCCACGTACGCAGGGCTTACTAACTTCCTCGTACACAACCGCAACGGATCCTACATATAATCAAAGCCGTCATACATGCGCACGCAATAAGTTCCACACTTTTATGTTGCTTGTGATTTATCAATGTTATCAATTATAATATTATATAACCTTCTGATATTGTAACTTGTCTCGCTTAAGCTGCAATAATTACCCCCCCCACACTGGCATGTTTAGTAGCTGTAACGAAAAATTTCTTCGAATTACTTCGCAAGCAGTGTGAGTGACCATGATTCCGGACTACTGCGGCACAGTACAGCCAAGCCAATTTGCTGGTTCTTCATGGGGTTTGTTTATCTATGGCGGCTTTTGACCTTCTAGGTGATCCACTTCACAAAAGTAGTTGCGTATTACTATAAAAAGTTTGATTCTATTCGTAGCTTTTAATAATCCTTTTGGTGCATATGATTGTAAGTTGTGCTTTATTAAATTAACGGTCCTCCAACTCCATTGCTTCTTGCTTGAGGCCACGATAAACTCTCAGTCAGGAGAATTCAGAGTAATTTGTGTAATTATTACAATCGAACTGGAAGCTATCTAACCAATATAATAGAAGAAGCGGATGTTTTGGAAAGTTGCTTGTTTTTCTGTGCCAGGGAGTGCAGTAAAACGATGGGAGTAACAAGATCCAGGCAATGCACTTTGCTGTCGTTTTCATACCTTTACGCGATTGTTAGGTAGAGAAAACTGAAGGATGACTCGAAACCGGAACTTGACTACCAGTTGACGTGGTCACCATTAATAATTCAGTAGCACGCAACTGTTCTCACAACGGCTAGTGATGCTATGGAGTTACCTTTAAAGAACCAATTCAATGCATTCAGCATGTAGGTTTATTCATTAAATCTGAGTGATTTCTCAACCTATTCACATGTCGGAATATGTAAAAGCTTTATGTCTATGTAAATCAGGAAACACGGTTCACTGTTTCTCACCAAAATCGCTTGTTCCAAGTTGCTCTGCGATAACTCTCAACAGTGCGGTTTCCATGGTTTCATCCAGCGTAGCAAACGGTCGTCGTCAAACAAAGCATTGTACCCTCTTACGTGGATCCCAGTGGAATGAATTCGAGCAGCACAGCCCAGCATTTGCCAATATAATTTGCATACCACTTCGAAATGACACCAGTATGATCACACCTGGATGTATGGTCTATAGAAAAATTATTTTTAATGATGTAGTCAGGTTATGTGTAAGAGCATCCGGCTGGATTTCTTCCTTGATAAATAAAAAATAGGTTGCAGTTTGTTTTTTCTTTTGGCTAAGCATTAATCCAGCAGAAAAGCATTGCTTCGTCATGTCCTCACTAGGTTACTAATAAAGCATTGGACTTATATTTGCACTGGCGTCATCAGAACTAGTTACTTACAGAGCGACTCAATTTAAATAGTTCGGTTAGATAACGATATCCACAGAAGCCTGGACAATAATTTGGCCGAAATATTTCGGAAACATTGCCATTCCGTTCTCGTAAGTTTAGACTGCACATGGCTAAAAGTATTCTCACGATAGTATTACGGAAATGCGCAGTCCACAATAAATCACCTCTCTCTTCCACATTACAGTAATACGTATAACATTAAAACATTAATCACACTAATTAATTGTCAGCTATTTTTACAACAAACAAAGGCGAAACTTCCGCTTTTGCCACAAGCGGTTTTCTCATACTACACATTAACTCTGTTTAGCTTCTCTAAGTAAAGCATGAAATTAATAGTTTTCAACGAGATGGAAATATTCCTCCCGGAATTTCATTAGTATGTATGTGTTCTAATGTTCCAGCGTTGCAAACTGCGATGATAAAAAATTTGATTACTTTGACTAAATCTGAACGTTAACGACCTGAACCCATCTGGTGAAGGGACGCCTAATTTACCACCCACTAATTATTCTATAATTTGTAGTATTGCGCGAAGGAGAGCAGCACAAATTTGCACGCACACATCCGTTATAAATATACTACGGAATTTATACAGTTGTCAGCAATAGCAACATGTCTATGTGCCTTGAAAAGAGATTATTTTGCTTCGGATGGATAGCTTAACGAGCTCCTGTCTCTTTATGCACTCGTGGATTCATAGCACTGGCTAGGTGGCATACGGCGTTCATCTACACGATGACATTTCGGTATACTTTCTGGATAGCTTCACCTATCACGTATGGAATTAAGCAAAATAATAACTATTAATACTCGTTGAAAAACAAAAATACGTGGAGGGTATATCCTATCGTGCACATGTTTGTGATTGCTTTTAACTACCGGTGTATTAAGACATTTGACATATCAAGATATCGATGCAAAACGAACCACGATTTATCTTAAGGAAGAAGCAGTTACCTGACAATTCAGGTATGATGGTTGCGGTTAAAACTACAATATAAAGTATGTGAGTCAAATTTTGAGAGTCCATCGAAGAATTGCCTTGATGAATAACGGTAGGGTGAAAGGAACATTGACTGCAAATCTAAAGGGAAATATGGAGTATTTATAGAAGACGTAATGCGTGAAAAATTAAAGCATGTGCACACAGTGTTTTACCGTCTCCTTAGTTCCATTTGACAAATCTCGTAAAGGGGATGATTATTATATTCCAAAGAAGCACAACGCAGGAAACGAATTTATGGGAGCTAACTGTAACATCCAGTCAGTTTTTAAAAATATGCAAGGTGGGGTGAAGACAAATGGGTTTGAGAGAGAAGTCTAACGCGTCAAACCGGTAAACAAAATATAATTATGTAGGCCAACTAGACGGCTGTATTTTCCAATAATTTTAAGCAGTTGACTCAGAGCTTGCTGTTTTGGCTGTTTCAGCTAGTGACGGTATACGTGATTAGGGCGTCACAATATTTGATACACCAATATCAAATAACCGCGTTGTGTCGACAGCGTCCACAGTAAATCCTAGGAAATCCAGCCATTGCTGGTAACTCAGATTAAGTAGGCTCTTGACATTCTTTGTTAACCTGCGTTGTGTTCCCTATAACACTTCAACGTCATGCTTTAACTAAGGTTGCCAATGATGTATAACGTATTCAAATTGAGGAATCACGTAGGTATTGGTGCTGTCAGCAATATTGATGGGTCAAAACTTCCGGATGCCCTCTGCAGCAGCCCTACATACAGATTGCTTATTTATGCAGCAGCCGCAAGTAGTTTTGACCATTTAAGGTCAACGTGAATGAGCACACCAACGTCGTTACTCTGGGAAGCGGTTTGCAATATATGTGACTTAGGCCAATTCAAGTAGTCGTGCATACGGCTTAATTGAACATTCATCTTTATTGATTTTTAGGGTATTTTTATTGGATGTGTTAGAAATCGTGTTGAATTTGCGCTGCAGCTCATAGTGATCCTCAGGTTCAATGATCGCTCGCCATATCTTGACGTCATCTGCGAATCACCAGCGAGTCGGCATATAAAACCAAGTTCCTCCAGTCAGAGAGATTCCGTATTCAATCTAGTCCTATTTTGGTGAGGACATTGATCGTTTTGTTATCTGACCGCAGTTAGGTGAAAGCAATGGCTTTCAGCTGAGCTGACCTACATCATAATATTGCACTTTGCTTGTTTAATATACACATCCTGTTTATTCTACAAATTTTTGTAAATGGATTATGTGAAAAGGCAAAAGTTCCGGACAGTAAATCCTGTTAAAGCTAGCCACGTATTATGGCGCTAAATCGTATTGCAACCTAAACGCGCCCTTATTTACTTAATTATTTCTAACCTTGGTTATTCTCTCAGCTTCTTCATTTATCCAGCTAGTAAAACTACCTTTACCTATTTTCACTATCCTGCCATTATCATGAAATTTCTATAGCTTAGTAATCAATATACATTGCTGAAGCTGCTACTCATGCTGAGTTATTAATGCCGTCATTTAACTATAGTATGTCCGGCGATAGATTTCACTAATGAATCCATGTTCGTTTTGAGCATCATCGTGTGCCGAATGGTAGCAAAGTCCTGATTCGTAAACTTCGATTGATTTAATTAATAGCAAACCTGTTCTCAAAGCTGGTAATAAAACATAGGAATCATTATCATGATACACGTTAGATTGAGGCTGGGTTCCGTTATATACCGAAATTTTGCTAAGATTTGCCAGCGCAAACTATATAATTTTTATATCATTGTTCAGGTATATTGTGGTCTGCAAAGGAGCACCTACATTGTTATTACAGAATGATTCATTCACTAAGATGTCCTATGATGATGTCGGCCGCTGTTTTTATAGCGTTATATCGCATAGACTTAATCGCAGCAATAAATGCTATGTAGGATGAGCAGTGCTATCATTTCATTCCTTTTCTACACGTTGTTCGTCAAAACTTTTGATAATCAGTCCGTTTATACTGTAATTGCCTCACTGTTTAAGATGTATAGTTTCCTTCCTCTATCTTGTCTGACAAGTAACAATGGCACGGAGTCCATGCTTCTTACGGAATAGCTACGGCGTATCAATGTCTTCTAAGTATTACTCGTTAATGGAGGAAAAATTTTGTGGAATTCGAACGCTAACCGGAGGTCAAGTGATATGCAGCACTGACTTACGTAAACCATGGTTTGTCTGATTTCCGCTTCCTAAAATTCACCACCATGGTGCTATGGCACACTAAACACCACTTACGAATAGCATTTTGATCCAAAATCCATGAATTTATTGCGTTGGTTCACATTCATCAAAGGATGTAAACAAGTGCTTTTTAGTGTTCATAAATGCATTTTGTCACTTGCTTCGCATTGATGATGGAGGACTGGAATGCATACCACTACCGCGATTTCTGCTGAATTTAGATTCTAAAGCACTTACACGCCACGATTCCTTATGGCACGATGCCTTCTGTAGTAGTACCGCCTACACTACGATCTGGCCCTGTGCGATAACAATCGATTAATTTGCCGATAACTAATGTATTATTAATTAAACTTGGGTTTGAAGTACCCGCTGTGCGATTGGATTGTGAAACACAATCTATATAAAGACTACGATTTACTTTGTAGCGGACCTCGGTTATTATCATCACCAAGCCTTGACCAGAAGTGACAGGGTCTCTGTATTGCACCTGCATCCTACAACGTCTTACGTACTAAGACCGTTTGTGCATAGAATAAATGCCGGTAACGTATCACGGGCAAACCAGCATGCAGGACGTATAGTTGCGTAGCAATATTTGTAATAAAAATATTTCGCCCCATTCTATACGTAGCCTCATGAGAAAGAACCAGCCAATTAGAGCTGAAGCAGTAAGCAAGAAATTTTGTTGACAAACTTGCATTTTTTTTGAGGAATAAATCAATTGCTCTCAAAGATCTATCGGACGCGAATTTCGGTGCACTCCATTGAATTTTGTTGTCAAAAACGTTAATGGGAACCTGCAAATTTAAACGTATCAAATGAGAAAATAATGCCATCACAATGTATCATATATATTCCTACGTAATATCATCAGTTGACCATTCGGATTTCAATTAGCAGCAATCCGTGTTTCCATTCAACATATTGCGAGTCCATTTTAACTACTCATGTGAATATATACTGGCATTAAACAGATCCCCAGTCACACAAAACACTGATACCCTAACCGATGAAGCTGGCAATTGTTGCCCTCCCGAAAACAATATTTTCAATGACAAGCTTCCAAATAATTTATCTCATCAAGCAGAGATCGAAGCGACTCAAATTCGCAGCCCATTGGAAGTCAGAAAAAGATATAACCACTTTAGCCACATGATCACGGCAGGCAACATTTGTCACAGCTTACTGACTTATCAGAGTGCCATTTGTAGCCATTGGTTGCGCGAATGGATTGCGATTAGAAATTAGGTGAAAATGCCCAATATTCATTTGCTAAACCAGTGGGATATGGACTGGCCTTTAGAATGCCTCACTTGCGACCTATTCAAAAGCATTGTGCTGTATCAGCGCACTGTAGCCATTCCGCCAAATGTGGAAGACAAAACAAAATGGTATAGGTAGAAATTCGTCACATCTAGACTCACTTAGACAGCCGCCACACGCCCGTAAAAGCACTGTACGTGCGTTTAATCCTTTCGGGAATCATCAGCATGCGTATTCCATCGGACCCTTTGTAGGGCTCGAACCCGCAACTCGACTGTTGCCAGTCGGTGGTTGAGACCACTGAGCTACGGAGGACGGCAACGACCATCGTGAATAAGTTACTAGATGTGATATAGCGCCGCTCACTATCCACTGACTTACACGTTACTGCCGTGCAGAGGACAGGGTAGCCCCCTCACCAAGCGACGAGTGAGTCTAGATGTGACGAATTTCTACCTATCACATTCAACTCCCCCTACTACTCTTTTGTAATCAGTGCGCAGACCAAACTGTTTCTAATGCCATGAGATAATTGGCGGCTTAATTTTGTTAAGTTCGTCGCTTGGTGAGGGGGCTACCCTGTCCTCTGCACGGCAGTAACGTGTAAGTCAGTGGATAGTGAGCGGCGCTATATCACATCTAGTAACTTATTCACGATGGTCGTTGCCGTCCCCCGTAGCTCAGTGGTCTCAACCACGGACTGGCAACAGTCGAGTTGCGGGTTCGAGCCCTACAAAGGGTCCGATGGAATACGCATGCTGATGATTCCCGAAAGGATTAAACGCGCGTACAGTGCTTTTCCGGGCGTGTGGCGGCTGTCTGAGTGAGTCTAGATGTGACGAATTTCTACCTATACCATTCAAATCCCCCTGCTACACTTCTGTAAACAAAACAAAATATTGACATTGTAGTTTAGCTGCACAAACACGTGGTAAAAGAATAACCTAGTGAATTACGAAAACAGTATGATGTGATTATAACTTCCGCACAGAAAGCATACGCATTTTGCGTTAATGAAAATAAGTTCGGCTGGCTAAAACGAATTGCCGGCATGCTTAAAAAATTATGGACTTGTTTATCATAATGCTAGATCTCATACCGGTATTGGGATGAAATCTGTAAGCAGCTATATCTATTCTGATGGACCATTGCCAATAACCTCAGGCGGAGAGATAATTTACGACTTCTTCTAGTTCAAAATTTTTGTCACGGAAATTACTAAAGCATTACTTGATGTCAAAATTAAGTAGCCAGCTTACTAGTTAAAAGCTCACTCACCTTGAGAAACATCCGCTAAACGATCGATCAATACCACATATGTGTTCATTGTTTTGAAAGAGTCTAATAAAAGATGAGACTTGCACACATATGTTGCAAAAGAAACTTATCAGTTTTCTAATGGCTAAGCCATTTTCTTTCTCATAGTGGAAAGTGAATTGGCAATGCCGTTTTGTGAACCAAAGTACATGTTTTCGCTTCATTTTGTGTTGCCGACCAACCCTCCAGCTTAGAAGTGCGAAAATGTCAGAGAGAAATTGAGAAGTAACGTGTTGTTTAATTCTTCCAGCCAATTGGTTTACTGACCATTTAGCAGTACATTTGTGATAGTTTTGTTTAGACTACTTATTGCAGTTCCTGCGATTGAACCTACACTTAGCGTTTGGGAAATGGTAGCAGTAGGTGAGGTTGATCGACGTTGTTTCGTTGAACTGAATTTTGCTGGTGCCTAGATAATTGCACAGTTGAAAAGAAATCTCTTCAAGCGTATTGCTACTCATTATTTGTTACCGAATGATAAATGGAGGCCAACTAGCGTTATGGAATACGAACATTCATCTGCGTTGTATACATGTATCTACATATACATTAAAGTCATCCCAAATAGCTAATGAAAATTTACACATTTTGGCCGTTACAAATCTAGGTGAAATTGCACGACCTACACAGGGTTAATCTTATACAAACAATATTTTCCTTAGCCAATCTACAGTTGGACCGATTTTATTTAATCTATACATGACGTTCGAGTGTTTGTTTTTAACACTAATTTCGAAATAATACACTTTCCTGAGCTAGACTTTGTTCCAATCTACTACTGTTTTGTTCATACTCTTTCATTTCTCACTACTTGATATTTTGCTAATCTATCTGATTAAAACCGTATGGGGCATCGGTGAAATTCACCATAGCAAATTGTTACTAATGACTGCTTTTTGTGCCAGCATAGTTGTGTAAATCAATAACAGTGGATCAAAGCTTCATGTCCTCAGCGAACGGAGAAAATTTCAAGTGAATAATTTCGCGACTTGAACTACACTCATGATTGACTGTGCAGTTTAGCCCAATACGCAGGGTAACATTGAAAAGATAGACATATGTGGAGTTGAATTTGACTGCATCTGCTTATTGTTTCTTACGCCTTGATAAGTATGTGCAATACACATACTAGTTTCTCTTAAATGTCAATACTAATTAGCTGCACATACACACCGCCAATAATCCACTGTACTTGTTTAGTTGTGGTCTCCGAATTTTCTGAACCCACTTACGTGTGTGAATTTCTTGATTGATTCCAAGAAGGTTCTCAAGTAAAGAATGTTCTTCCATTGTTACTGTTCGGAGGAATTAAACATAAAGCGAAATTTAGGCTGTATGTAACAACACAAATAATTTTGACAAACAAAATTAACAAGCGGACGGCTATCAAGCTCAACACTGAATCTAATGCGGCGCATCCGGTTCACACAGTTTGCAGGCAAATGTTAGTTGCTTTAATTATGTGGTGGACTTCGTATCTAGCTAGGCTATCATGGCCGCATCTAATCCGATCGAAAATTGCTATGAAGTACGGATCTCGTAATTCAAGCATTATGTGGGGTGCCAATTTTAACACGGTCTTTGATAAACACATTGCTATTCAGAGCAATTTGGCATGTCTATTAGATTCAATGGTTGTATCCACATTGTATCAACAATGCGTCGTCAATATTTGGTCGACAATTTGGTGCAAACATGGAGTGCTACTTTATTGCGCACTTAGCACGCAGTGATCAATGCAAGATTAACAGTGTATATGCAGCGCCCCTACACAGGGCGCTTTCACAACAGCTAAATACTCTACTTAGGTGTTTCACTGTCTGTCGTAACCACGCTGCCTGAACACTTCGTGAAGCATACTCAACCTCTTTGTTCCCGGTTTATTGTCTTCGTGGGTTACATACAGCACCCCATTAAAACCTCGGTCACTAGGTTATTGTTCGCTCATATCTTCATATCACCGCTAAACCAACGGATCTGTCAAAACACTTGTTATTATGTAGCCATCTTCAAGACTACAGCTGTGTGTCAGATTTTGAGTAACTACCACAAATGGAGATGCGACAGTTGTTAGCACATTTAGTTATTTCGTAGCCGGTAAGCTTGTCTCACTGACGCTTGGATCTGCAAGACTGAGTAGATTCTGGAAGCGTGCACTGGTAATTAAGGTGGTATATTGTACATAGGTATCCCTGTGATGGCCATTCCTGTTACGAATGCTGTAATGAAAACATTAACGCGATTGGTATCACTAACCGCTTCACTTCGCACGCGACGACTAGTTAATAATTTACACCACAGCCACTGTAAGTGTTAATGAAACTGAACTGAAGCGCACATAACTACGCGACTAGAATAGCGCGGATTATCGCAAACTCAGTGTGGATTATTGTGGCCGCTTCAAACAAATTCGCTGTTTTGAGAAACCGGAAAGAAAGCGACTATTTCTGTAATCTGTTGTGGGTCTGCGCAAATGCTCTTAAGTCAGATAGTTTGGTGAACGCCCAGAAGTTTACTAGATGTCCGACCCAGTACTCTGCAACTTTCGTAAATTCCATGGCAGTGGAGGATGACAAATGCCATATCCCAGTTAGCTATCAAACATTACTGTCCAATGCCGTCCCCAATATCTGTAGCATAAGCTGGTGATTTATGATACAAGCCACTGTTGGTCATGGGTTCCATTCCTGATTAAGCCGATGGATTTCACCGCCGAATAGACCCAACTGGCGGAAATTGTTATCTAGTATTTGCAAGGCATATGCAAAACTACCTACTTGGAGCCCACCGCGAAGAAATCCAAAGCAATTATTAGCAGTTACCTCTTGCTGGAAACACAACACGTAATATAAAACAGCGCAGGTATTAGAAGATACAGTTTGTTTATACTGCGCTCCGCAGCTTTCAAGAAAGATAACTAATTGTATCGGGGCCATATTTCTATATGATGGCCAATATATCTGAGTTAAAAATTGGTTGAAACGTAATTTCAGTCTATTTTCAGAACACAGTGAAAATTAAGTTAAGAAATGTGTAATTTGTGAGCGATATTTGTTAATCGAACGTCAATCCGTTTTCTTTATGCTAAATCAAGTGCGTGGTTACACAAGTCTTTGACGCTAATGCATTATTTACGAGGATTACGCTAAAGGAGCCACATCTCAACACTTAGAGGAGCCACTAAATCGTTTTCACTAGTTTGAGAAACATCACTGGGTTAAACAAGTTCTTCGACTTCAGCGGCCGCGGAGACTAGTAAAATTGGGGCAAAATATTCGACAATCTTAATGTCTTGCAAATTTGTGTCTTCCTGATATTTCAAACTCACACTTCGTTTGGTTCACGAAGTCAACTGCTGTAAGCAACAGAGTTTCCTGTCGGGCTAACACGCCTGATGAAGCAAATGAAAATGCAGCTGCAAGTTAATAGTGAGGACAATTTCCTCTAAAAAGAAATGCAGTTAAAGTGACCATAAGATTTGGAGTGAATAAATCACAGCGAGCTGCTCACATCGTATTTGGGCCTAATGTATACAGGAAGAAATGTGGCATTACTTGCAACATTGCAGGTTACAAAGCATATAAATTGACAGAACAACAATACATAAAGCGTATTGAAGGAAAACAAAGTATGTGAGAAATACGTGTTCAATATATTGACCAGTAAAAATTTGTCGTCATACGCTACTAACCAATGTAAGTTGGACGGCTAACGCGGTGTACTCCGACTGTGAATTACTGTATGCACGTTTGGTGTCAGACAATCCATATAGTTGACAAATGTTTGTTATTCAAACAGCAAACCTCAAATTTTCTATTAGAAGATGGAAGCTGATCAGAATTTGGTGTAGGGATATAAAATAAGCATTTGTACTTTGCAATCGTAAGCTATTGCTTTCATAACCGCAACGTTCATGTTCGAGAAAATTACAACTGACAGCATGCATCTACATATAGCACCTTGACCCGCAGCTGCTTTCGTGTCAGTTTATTCCACGCCGAACATCCGTCAAGTCTTTGCGAAGGACAGTGGTATATCGGAAGTTTGAAGAGTCAGCAATAATTCGGAATTTTATTTGTCACCCATATGACCACATAATTCGTGAACATAGGTTTAAATAGTTAACAGGTAGCAGTAACTGTTTGTGATACCTTATACTTTCTGCTCTAAGGAACAACAGAACTCATGGTCAAAAGTCTGTTATTTTTAATTGCTTTGGTTGCTTAAACGCCGGTTTGTATTTTATGGGCATTCCCAATGATTGACTGAGGTAGGGTCAATGGAAATATTAATACAGCACATTATATATATTGGCTCATTTCACTCAGCCATACTGCTTCACGTTGGTCCCATACACTTCGTCGTATTCAACCGAGTGCTTCCAAACACAGAACAGAACTCAACCAATCATTTAGATGCTGTGCAATGTTGTGGCTCACCAGTTAGGTAGGATTCGATATACAGCCGCAAATTCAATTGCAATGTGCTTGTGTGTTCAGCGGCTAAAGAAAATAAAGCAAGAGGATTATCAGCTTGGACAGGTGGCCTTTGGTAAATTCATCATAACTAAGGGGAATAATTAGTGGGGTGATTTGTATACGGATGTGTGCTCATCAAATATGTCAAATAGAATAATTATTTTCCGAAGGAAAATGAAGTATTTGTGCAGGCTGAATGATTTGCTTTTCGTTCCTTCGTTTCCTGTCAGGCGCTAATCGGTTGTCATCTCTCACCTGTATGCGATGAACGGTTAAAATACCACTGAGTGTTTTCTTTCAGCGTAAATGGATCCAATTTAAGTTTTCTAAAGCAAACGCTGAACCGTCGACTGATTTCGCCATTTGTTTATCCGCATAACAGCAAATTATGTTTGACCACGGCAATTAAACGTTGTGCATCACTTATATGCCATTACATTTACTTACATCATTTGCGAAGATCAGTATATGTTGTGTCACTGGACTCTTAAGCAATTTGCTATATCCGCGTTTTTCAGTAAAGTTGCCTAGAACTGCCCCATGAAATTCACTTTAGCTTGGAGTTTGAGAAAACCATTCTGAGGTATATGAATCACAGTTGATACGTACATGCAGCTAGTTGCAAGGGTGGTTCATTCCTTGGAAGTTAACGAAGGGCAGAGAGGTTAACTTGAAGTAAATTGAGAACCACCACTGGAAACGAATTGTTCATGAGAAAACTTTACCAGGCATACATAGACGAAGTGAAGGCATAAACCAGACGGTACGCTGAACCGGCTCGAACTTGTCGCAACCTACGGCTATGCGGGAATTAAGACAGCGAAGTGATAGTTGGCTGGTTACGCGTACAAAATACGTAATCCTATACTGAACGCAAATAGACCCTACAGTCTTATGTGTAAGTTTTCGACTTGATTGGCATTGTCCACTAGACTTACACATATTTGGCATTGTCAATGATGCCATTCTTTGTAGGAATACTTCGGTGAGTTCTTCGGATCCTGCAACATGCAATATAACAAAATATTCCGTAAGTTGAATGTGCCGTTAACTGTGTTGCATAGTAGAAATAGAACACTGTGTTTTACATATAATGATCTTATTAAAATCTGTGTGCATTTTTCGCAATAATGTAAGCTTGAAGAATTATTCCTCAGTTATCTAATTTCCAAGGGGAGCTGTGTTCAATGCTCGACGCCAAATGCATGCGCAGTGTTTGACATCTGATTTGTAAAATCCCATTATCCATACACAGTTTGTTTAAAACAAAATGTAATTTTGTTAACCTTAAATACCGACGAGTAGCTTTTTAAACAACAAGCGAATGAGTTTAAGAAAGGTGGCTTGAAAATGCAGACAGAAAAATACTGCCTGCTTTTGATGTGTATAGTTGTAGCCCGTTTGAAAGGCTAGTAAATCTATAAGGGTCCGTGCAACTTCTGAACGTCAACTTAAGTCCACTAACTCAGCGTTCAATTAAGCTAGATTTACTTCTCGCGAACAGAAATTAAATCGTATCAATGGACTGTGGAATATAACCTGTCAAGTAATGAATACCTCAAAGATTGCCAACCATCAGTAAATTCAACAGAATAAGTCAAATCTGATCAGCTTTTAATAGAAAAACATTTAAACTTTTAAGCATATAACAATCTACGTCTGGCACTTTTCAAAGCACGTGGCTGCAATATCAATGTTTTCTTGTTCTTGTGACCTGTATCGAGTGTAGGCACCTGCGAGAGAATGTAGTACATAATGACTGATTCGAACTGTTGTATTCTACGCTGGGTAAAAATTGAGGTATATTTCACTGCGTTAGTCAGATATAGACACTTGGATAAAACCAACTAATTATCCCCTTACGCCAAGCGCGGTATAAACCTGACAAATTTTGCACCTTACGTGGTAAAGCTAACATTAGATGACAAATCGATCCATGCTTATTTCTGTGTAGCATCGAAATGTTAGGCAAATTTGGTATGGTGAAGCGCTCAATGCAATTAAACCATTCAGCTGTCATAATAACTTAATAAAAATTAGTGTCAAACGCAACTTCGGTTAATCAGGACCAATGGTTAGTGGAACCGGGAAAAGTCCGAATAACCGAACTTCACTATCGATCGCCATTAATCTCCTTTATTTATTTATTCATGACACGGACATCAGAGCAGTAACCGAAGAAAGTGTATCAGCATGTTTGTCCACAAGAATAGCTTCCGTACTTGAAAAAATAAAATGCAGCTGACGGATTAGACCTCCGTTCAATCTGATTTCCCATAATCCAAATATATATAGCAAAACACTGAAGTTAACCAACCCCATATCCCTACCAACATTCTAAGTTGATGGGCTAGTTTCTGCTGCTGGAACCTTTACCGTGTAAACCGTACGGATTTAGAACAGTGTTTGTTAACCAACTACGTATGGTAACCCCGTGGCCCAGTTCCTTGCACGGCCAAGTTAAGGAGGTTTAACTCTACATGCTCTGAAAAGCAAATATGGCGAGTTAAACGCCAGATAAATCTCACGACCCACCTTTGGCTATCTGCACCCACGTTTGTAGCATTGCGTCGTAATCGGCAGTTAAATTGAGAATCTGAAAGGCAAAAGGTGAAAACACCAGAGTGGCAGCTTTTTTGACTTTTTGCATTATAGAACAAGATGATTGAAATTGGAAGTAGGTGAAAATTTAGATACTAGCAAGTGAAACTACAGTTTAATAATCTCCATTTAGCAAGACTCAATTCTTAAGTCCATCGACCGTACTATACCAAATTGTTTTGCAATCCTTGGGTTCCAAAACTAAGAAGTACACCTCACATCAGCCAGGAAACACAGCAAGCAATGTGCATTAGAATTTGAATAAGAAAAATTTAAAAATCCTCTATTTACAAAGAAGACTTACTCGCATGTCAGCTGAGGATTTCAGGCACAGACTTGTAATTTTCGTTGTTGATTTCCTCCAACACTAAAGAAGCATACACAATGATAAATGTAATTAGTGGAAGCAAGCAAGTTTAAGTAATTGCGCATGTTTCTGAACTGCAGTCATGCATGAGTTTTGTGTTGCCTACTATGAGGTAGCTGTATTGTACATATTCGTCCACTGGTTTTGCTAAATAACATCGGGAGGAATTGGTCAGCAATGATATGTGACAATTTGAGTAAGGCAGTTGCAACCAGTGTGAGTTTGGTGCTATTAGTTTTTCTGGTATGGTCATGCGTATAGTATATGGTAGTAGCATGGGACGAAAAAGTAGCAACTTTAGTCCCAAATGTGGTTCTCATGTGCGCCTACAATCAGAAGTGTGCTCGCCTAACAAAAATTAATTCTATTCATCTTCCGGTTGACCAACCGATTACGCCACACTGGGGCGCTCATAAAAGCACTAGGTCAAATATACCGCCTTATTTACTTGGCCCAGGAAACGGTCAACATATACATGATCATTCTTAAATATTTTAGATGGCCAAGGTGGAAAATTTCAATATCTGACATATACTCGAAGTCCTTATGTAAGACATCTAGATTGTAAAAGGTACGAAATTCAAAACTACGAATTTATGCTATGTAGTTACTGGATGAAGCATTTCCTCTCGCAAGTTCAGTTAGCACCACAATGATATCCTCTATCTAAACGCCACACAAGCATTGATTTTATCATATTTCTGTGATAGAACCCAGCGATAAAAATGAAATGTTACAATATTGGCGTATACGAAGGAAAAGGTGAGTAAGCGTGACAAAAATTAATAGCTGATATTAAGCAGGTGATAGGTACACCGATCACGTTTCGTATGTTATACTCACTTTTCACAAAGGAGCGGGCCCCTTGTGTGAGCATTTTGATAGCCTCGTACAAGTACCCGGCTTCTAGGAGTAGTAAAAACAACAGGATACACAATATCAAAACATCACGTCTCAGCAGTTTTGGAGTCGCTCAGGCATACTTAGAGTGGAACATGGTTTCAATCATTGTTTACATGAGCGACTAAAACGAAATCTTCGCGAGGTTGATTTCAGTCCATGCTGTAATTTCACTTTTAACATGCAAATTAATATTCGTTCCACAACGCAGTTATACGGTTAGCGGCGAACAAACATTCGGGCTGGTGCACGACAAAAATCTATAAATTACAAAAATCACATCGCCTAATTTTGTTGGTTGCATGTCAGGCATTTTGACACTAGAGTAACTTGTTTGCGGCGCATCCGGTTTATTTGAAAATGAACAGAGCAAAGTAAATGTCATTAGTGGATGCACTGAAAAGTTGTACGATGAGCAAATTACTGCTCAGTCTCGTGTTAGTTATACGATAAGAAAAGTTCGAATCTTCTGTGTGCCTTAGCTTACGTCTGAGTATGGGTAATTTCACTAACAGACTTCATTTAATCAACACTGCGAACTCCCAGGTTGGGGAAAAATGATCATCTATTTTCTTGTGAATATGGTAGAATAAGTAATATTCCCTACAACAGTGAAACTACTAGTCACCTAAACCTACAATGATGAGGAGTTAATGAATCTGAAATCAACAATAAGTGAGCTCAAGAGTACACAAAGCATGTGCCATATGTAATGGGATAAATACTAACTTCTCAATGTATCTTTCTAACTCACCAAGTATTTTTTGCATACAGTAAAAGCTAGTAATCAACACAAACCGACAAATGGTATGCTTGACTGAAAACGATGATAATCCATTGGAGATTTATTAACGGAGGTGATACTAGTGTCATCGGTATTTTATTTTCGTGGTTTGCGTATGAAAAAGCCTGCTTCATGCTTTTCATGTGATTATATTTGCGTGAGAAAGAGCTTGCAGAATGGGTAATTAACTGGTCGCTAACGAGCACATTCATTTCTCTGAGCATGACCATGGAAGACTCGCATATATGCAGCACCCGGTTAATTGAATTTACTAAGCCCTATTCCAAACCTTATCACTTAAAATTTATGTACATCCATTCCTCAGTCATTATTATGTTGAGAAGCAATTTTAGATTGTGACAATGTTGCTGTCTTTGCTGCTTAGTAGATATTATGCATGTTCCTTTTACTACACGAAATGCATTTGGAATGGCTGTCTGCAAATTCATGAAATTAAGTAAGTTTTATGTTCCAACCAAAGGCACAAGATATTTATTTATTCTTTGCCAACGAAGTTCAAACATGCATAATATAACATTACCATGCGAACTAATTTATTGGCAACCAGTCTTTTTGCACCAGAGAAATGGCTAAATCAGCTATTATAATTCTGCGTATGTGGAGAAAAGATTGCGATTGTTAATTCGACTCTAATTATACGTTAAATGTCCCCCTGGATTTACACCTCCGTCATGCAGCTTTGCGTGAGTTGTAGTTAAAATATTACTCATGCTAACCTCGTGAAAGTCAATTTGGCTGTTGAAAATTGCGTTTCAATTCATGCTGCTTAATGAGGTATTCCGTTTTCGTTTGCGCACATGCAGTGGTTTACCATGATAATCAGTGTCATCCAAATTACCTACAAGCACAAAGGATATCCCTGACACGCGTCAAGCACTGAACGTTGTGCTGTCGGTAGCGAATGCAATTCGTATTCCTACTCACCATTGGATTAACAATGTTGCTGATAAAAGGCTCACTGCGTTGGTCTCCCCCATGTGCACAGCCATGTCGAAGCAATCAGCGATTTACAAATTTGAGAAAAATTTTGATTGTAAGTTAATTTACTTCAATTTGTACACTACCGAAAGCAAAACAGCGGCGCACACCTAATAAACCTTCTTCACTTAATATAACTGAATTTGAACGCGAATATATCTGTTTGCAAATAGTACTTAATTTTACTGCTCAAATACTGATGCTGTTTTCATGATACAGGGGTTAGATGTGAGCGTGAATTACTCACATCAATGGTATTGTGTACGTAATCTGACGTTTCTCGCACTTCTGTGACGAGAACAAGCAACTTATGAGAAAGGTTACTTGAACGAATGAAGCTGTCAGAGATAACTCAATCGATTCTTTGGGAAGCATTGTTATACTGATAAGGTACAGGGTGGCAGCGATATGTCTCACCAAATACAACATTTATCCGGCTTATTTTTAATGCTGTTTACGCAATGCTTTGCACAATGTCGAACACAGGATAGGGAATTAGGTTGGATAGATGACAAGGCTTTGTTCTACATCAGCTGGTGAACCGCCTGTTGAAAGCTGATGTCCACATTAATGAAGTTACCCGTAGTATTCAGCTGAGTCCACAATCGATCTGCAACTTGAAGGCTTTTCCACGCGCACAGCTGCAAATTTTGTCGTTTACCAAACGTTAAATTTTACTTAATTGTTTCCAAATACAGAACCGTCCCCTTGTGGATTCTGTGAAATTCTGTCGCTGGAAATATCTTGAATTTATTGATTGCTGTGCTATGGTTCCTATTTTAGTCTTGGAGTCCCTGCAGGTCAATGTCTGCTTCTTTTTATTTCGCTCAGCTTCAAACAAATTTTCTGCTGTTAAGTATGCAGAGAAATGCCGCCACAGATTTGCTTTACTTTCACGGATTCTGCTCGTAACCCATGTCCAAGAATGATCGCCCGCAGCCACATCGTCGTTCACACTGTTTCCGAATCCACATGAAACACAAACCGAACACATTACACTCTCCAAAGACAAGTCATGTGCCGGGCATCTGAGTGATCCTGGAGGCACGAGATCAAAGCAGGAAAATTTTACATCGGTGTTAATATTGCTTGCTGTGATGACTAAATTGGATAATCAAATGGCTGAGGAACTTGATTAAACAACAGAAATATCGACTCTGCATAATAAATAGGGAATTTTTCCTGCAAACCAAGTCATGCCTAATGTTACCAAGGTCAATCACTGCACTATACTGCAAATTTTTGTCGTCACTTGATGTAACTTGGACCATCCAAAATGGAATACAATAATGAAATAACAGTAACATTGAACCCACCGTTCCTTTTGGGATGATTAGTGTTGCTACTGTCCGCATGGGTGGCAGGGAAAAATGTTTTGTCATTAGAATCGAATTGCTGCAACCAAAAATAAAATGCTAGTCCTGCATTCCAGTTACAGAAAATGTTCAAACGAATGCATTATTTATGAGTCAGTAGTACCAACGCACGTAATAAGGCAGTGCGCATTCGGTATGTGACAATGGACGTTAGAACCGGCAGCGCTTACATAACAAGCTGGGGTTTAATGTTTCTTGCATCGTCTCTTACAAAGATTATAAACAAAAGAGTTAAAGTGCAATTTAGCGCACATATATGCCCCTTGACAAGTATTGCTGAATTGCAGACACCATAACTAATTTCTGGTCACAAGCAGCTTTCTGGTACAAGTTTAGTGGATAATATATGTTTACAGTTTTGGGAATATTTTAATGCATGCATCTCATCCGATCGAAACATTTGCGCATGGACTAACTTCATGTAACCCAGCATCATTCACGCGGATCATCAGGTTCAGGGAGGCGGTATTCCGAGTTATTCATAGTAGGTTGTTTGTTCAAAGTATCGCTGATTAAGCAACCTTAACCAACTGCCAATTAAGCTGTGATATTTTCCATGGTAAACGAGAACCTTTATTGCCTAATGTCTTTAGGATGATTTTCCACCCTATATCGGAAGGAAAACTCGTAAACATGAATATGGCAGGTTTCTTATTTTCTCTCCAACTTTCTTCTCCTTGGTCCTTCAGGACCTTTACAAAGGAAGAATTAAGCTAAACAGATAATCAGATTTGCTATATTATAGCATGCGTGTTCGACCAGTGTCATGCAGCATGTGGCTTATAATGGTTTGAGCACCTGCGGAGCTCTTCGTTTACACCGGTTTGGTTTTCCCCACAAATGGTTGAATGACGAATAAAACCTTTGATCAATAGTAAGATTAGCGAAACCCGCTGCAGTTAGGATTACATAAAATTTACTTCTCTTTCCGGAGATTCGTGTGGCGGCCGCTGCTGAGTTAAAAATAGCAGGAGCATACGAAAGTAAAGTTAATATTGGGTCATATTTTCTAGACTCCGCGCTCAGCTAGCACAGAAACGTAAAAATATTTGATGTGTTCGTTATCATTCGTAGCGTATTTGCAGCCAAACTAAACAATCCTGTTCACATGTAAGAATAGAACCAGTTGGTTAATGTCAGAGCAATTGATTAATCATAACCTTCGAAAACAGCGCAAACTCGTTCTCTTATGCAATTCAAAAGTACAGTAAATGTGTTCTTAGCTAAATGGCGCCATGTAAACCGATTTAATGTGAGGAAGCCATTTGCCTACTAATGACACTGTCCATATCAGAGTAAAATTAAGCGCAGATTACAAGAAAATATACCGCCATTTTCAAATTTCACCAAGAAACCAAAAAATTTATGTACATGGGATTTACTGAAATCTTCGTCATGCAGCTTTATGGTAGTACTTAGTATCTTTTTGGCATTACTCCCATTAAACAAGCACTGATTCTTATGATTACGCTTTAACGTCCTTTGTCCAATTAGGCATTTGTTGGCGTTTGCTTTGAGTAATAATTCACTATCAATTCTAGTTATTGGCATCCAATTTAGCTGCAGACACAATGCATGCCTCACATACGCATAAAGCATTGCACACTGTTTAGACACACCAAAAGCGACCATCACCAGCATCAGGGATAGCTGCTACTGCATATTGCATCAATGCAGTTGCTGATGCGATGCTCATTGCACAAGTCTCCTTTAAGATATTTCATAAAGTCGCTTCCGTATTACTCATAATCATATGCCGAAGAAACCAGGCGATTGTGACAGCTTCGGTGAAACGAACGAAGCAATGATCTGGATAACGCAGCATATTCGTGAAACCTGAACCTAGCTGTATCCAGCGCCAACTGAACGCTAAATGCTACCTGCGGAAGAAGCTGAATTTCTGCGCTAACACGGATGTTCAGGCCGGTAGGGATGCTAGTCTATTCCGCGTTGAAATTCCTTGACAAGTGTTCCTTTATTTCGGAAATCATATCACTGTCGCTTTTGTTTATAAAACTTGCTCCGCAACCACGAACGAATTGGTAGTTCGGATCTTCAATTCCGATTGGTTGAAGCTCCAGCGGATATGACTACAAATGAAGAAGCTGTTGTATTCTCTGAGTACCAGAGAGTAAACACTTAGGAATATTCACAATTGCAAAGTCAGACCTCAAATGCTGCTGGGTACAAAGCACGGTTTGGCTAAAATTGTACCTTATAATCAAACCCGGATGTTGGCTGTTATTTTACTATACTGAGTAGGGAAGATGCACCATTATTACATAGTCCTGTTTACTATAATTGATTGCCACACAATGGGCCCAGCGAATTCTTCACTAACTAAATTGGCTAAAAGCCTCCACTTATATCTCATTGGTGAGAATTGTGCGAGTATACATCAGAACACATTTGCTATAAATAGACCGCATAATGTGTCTATTATCCCTTCGAATACTACCAATGTAAAACGATGGCTGACCGTCCTTCTGTTCTGGTCCACAAGTAAGTCGCAAAAAAGCCTTACGTCGTAAAGAGGTTCCACAAATATTTGAAGACTCGGCGAATCTCATTTCATGCAGACAGCTACGAAAAATTCAGGAAAGCGCTGGACCGACGGCTCTTACTATTGAGACTGGTCAAACGCGCGTACGCAACTCATACTACTTAAGAGGTGTTATCCAATTTGTTCATGTTGTAAAAGCAACCAAAACAACAAAACGCACTACACATTTCATACTTCCCAATTCTCATAAAAATATAGACTACTGGTAAATTTTATGTCATAGTGACGCTGGGTATATATAACGAATCATGCAGCGAAGTGCCCATTGTTTAAGATACACAATGTATTATCGATTGTTTCCAGGCGTATTTAGTGCGCAAATGCAATATATTTTTGATGCTGAAGCTGAGTGAAGGGGGCGTGGAGCACTGTAATTTAGTTATAGTCATCCTGTGAGCAGTGCCCATGTTGAGGCACGCAGAATTGCCTGTACATGGTCCGGGTGAACCAGTGGTTGCCCACACACATCATAAGGCATTCTCACATGTAACAGTAGCCTCACTCGTAGAGTAGCGGTCAAGCGAACCGTAGCAGTCATTCTTTGCGAATAAACCTTTGTTGTGACACCATAGTTTGACTCCGAAAACAGTGTCACACAAAATGAAACATCTGGAGCAATTACCACTTCAATATCAGAAGAAGTGTTACTAATCCAACATTTCCGCTGTGCAAAAACTAATTAAGTTAACTACATAAGGATCAATACATTGTTTGCTGAAGATTCTCTTATAAGTTACTCTAGCTTTCGGTCTTCCAACCAACATCGGTTTTGCATTTATAATTAATTGTCTTATCCCCCGGGACATTATCCTACAGAAGAAAAGGCTGAAACAGACTACTGGGAAAAAGCGTACGATAAAAGACTGTACCCGGTAATGAGATGCTCTAGAAACGTTGATAAACTCTCCCTTACGTCGGACTTTGTATTAGGTCATCAGGTGCATAGCTAATAACCGTTGTTGTTTAGACAACCTAACATTTCAATAATTGGTTCAGAAATATTTTCAACCAATGGATTCGATGAATATAGGATGCGAATTTTGCTTAGTTCCCTTAACTATCGGGGTGCGCTTTATATAAACTTAAGCCAACACAAGCGAGCCTTTCACTCTGGTTCAAGTGCTGACCAACATACGTGCAAAGCGAAAGCTAATCACTATTATTTCAATCGACTTGATAAGGCATTTTACATGCACTTCTTCTTGCAAACAAAAGTGTAACCACGCATTGAGAAAGCCATCTTCTTACTGGTGACCAATTGCCCAAATTAGTGGAAGCTGCAGCAACTGAGAAAGCAAGATCGTAGGTAGTTCTGGTTAAGTAAAAGGTCCTGTAGTTTGCATATTACAAATGATGTCAAGCGCAATAATTAGCAAGGGGGAGATCCCTAATATTATGCGTATTGGATATTGCCAATGGGAAGGAGAAAAGTATCCGCTGCATACTGTAATTTCTCTGGAATTCATTGAATACAAAATAGTGAAAATTTTATGAATGAATAAAAAGAAAACATCAATATTTAGGGTAACGAGAAACGTGAACAGTAATTCCGAGATTATGAGATACCATTTGCATGATGCGTACTAGTTATGATTGCAAAATATAAGTACAAAAGCAGTAGCTTTATGAAGTCTGATACATCCATATGATAATTAAATTACATCCATCCGCGTAGGTTGCTTCATCTCCCAAATATCACGCCGTTGCCTTGTTAACAACATTTAATTCCGAAAGCAATATTTAAACCGATCATTCATATCAGGCAAATAATTATTGCGACAACAGAATAAGTACTTATACTGAGTGAACAACAATGTACTGCATCGTTCTGCAGCGTGAATCACTTGCACATTTTCCGATCGGATTCGTTTATATTCAGCAAATTACTTTGATGTCGACCACAAACAAGTATGGCTAGTTTGAATGGGGATTGCAAATACGTGCACACAGAGATTTTCTGGAATGCGCAGCGAATTAGGCAACACCGATCTGGTGGAAAATTTAATACGTGCCGACAGGATTTTACCCCGAAATTAAAAGCCATATTTCTGTCATATTCCGGTGGATACTTCCTCCAAACTCCAAACTTGAATTGAAGTACCTGTGGTTTGCAAACAATCCAAAATATGAGTACATTGTTCAGTTTCGATGTGAAGCTCAGTATTCAACGTATATCTGCAGGTGTAGGGATATATTGGAACGCTCTCACACGGTAGCGTACGTACGAAGTGACAGGAGGTGTTGACAAGTTTAAACAACAAAAAGTAAAACATGTCATCACAGTGATGCTCTCTCAGATCACTATACCATTTTCCATTGAAGTTGGACATGCGGGCAAAACATTTACGCCTGGGGGTCAACGGGGTTGCTCCTCCGGGGCAATCAAGTTGAGTCTTCGCTATACGGAATAGAACCACTCACTGGCATGGTAGGGGCTGTTTCATTGGCCAAGCGCCTTCAGCAAATAGGACCTCAGACGCTTGGCCAATGAAACAGCACCTACCATGCCAGTGAGTGGTTCTATTCCGCATAGCGAAGACTCAACTTGATTGCCCCGGAGGAGCAACCCCGTTGACCCCCAGGCGTAAATGTTTTGCCCGAACGTCCAACTTCAATGGAAAATGGTACAGATTTAATTTGTCGGATAATGAGCTGGGCAAAACCATGACACCACTGATATCAATGGAACGGTTGTTTAATTCTGATTTAGCATAAAATACACAGTAAGTAAAGCCGGAAAGCCGGATTTCTTCGAGGTCGTGGCTGCATTGAACACTTCTTCACTTTGCGACATTTGTGGGAGAACCATCACTTATATTGGCGGCCCACTATTGTCGTGTTCCTCGATATGATAGTTGCATTCGATTCGGTGGATAGTCTTGCACTTTGGGACTGTTTACTCAGGAAAGTTGTGCCTGCGAAATACGTAAATTTTGTCCGAGAATTATGTGCGCGTAGCTTGGGCAGAGTTAGGGCTTATGGCAAGCTATCTTCTCCCTTTAATATCTCCAGCGGTGTGAGCAAAGGATGCCCGCTGTCGCCTTTCCTCTTCAAATTCGCTATAGATGAAGTCATGGAAATCGTGTTTACAGTACATGGGTTAGAATGTGTGGAGCTGCTCCAAGGAGAACGACCGCTTGACTTAGATTATGGTGATGATATTGCCCTGATCTGTGACAACTCACAAACGTGCCAAGCGGCACTGGACAGATTAGCACTGGCTGTCCGTCAATTTGGGCTTTGCCTCGTACAATTGAAGTGCAAAGCGTTCCTCCAAGATTCGTCTGAACAGCCTCCTACACTGACCCCTGCCGTTGATCAGCTAGAGGTTTTTCAAATTTTCTAATATATGGGAAGTCTTATCAGCCCGTTTAATTGAAGGTAAGATTATAAAACCTATAGCAGAAGCTCGGAACGCTGTTGACAAACTTCGCCACATATTGTGCCGGCGCGACATCACTTTTTCCTAAAGGGTAGAGTGTACGATGCTGCGGTAATTTAGACCCTACTGCAAGGTTGTGAAACCTGGCCACTTAAAGCAGCGGACCTGAAGATGCTATTTACGTTCGACCCCCTTTGCCCTCGCCATTCAGCTCACATCTGGTGAGAACACCGATTTAGCAACGACCGTGTTCCGCGAATGCTTAATTCACAGGATAAGGAAATGAACCGCTGCGCACCGTTATTTCACGCACCAAGATCCGATGGCTCGGCCACGTGTTGCTTATTCCAGCGCACCGACCCCCGCGACGTTCATTGTTCGCGCGAAGGCGAGAGTTGATGGAAGGAGAGGTGGGGTGGCCAAGCGATGAATTGGTCGAGTGCAATGAAGGCCCTCACGTCGGAGTTGGCATCAATTAGAACATTTCTGCTACTTGTTTGTGGTACATAAGACGACGAAAACCCGTGGATGCATACGCTTGCTGATATGACCAACAGCCAAACTCAGTGACACTCGCGCTAGGGGTTACTTTATCTCACCCCATCCCAATTAGCCTCCACCTCCAACCACGATCTCACCATTTAGCCTTATAGAATTTTGCGTAGTAACGATTTGATGCCCAGTAGCCGGCTGGTAGCTTATCGGAACGATGCCAATCCAATACCGGTCGCTCAGCTGCCTTGCACCAGTTGCATTTACTTTTCTCCTCTTCTTTTCTATGTAGCGCGGCAGAGTAGCCGAATTGTATATCAACTCTAGCTAACGTGTATATGTATGAATAATGATGACGCAACAACTACTGTAGGATCACCAGAATTAAAGAGAAATCTGTGGGAGGAAAGCACAGTTACATAATGATATTTGTTTAGTTGGGCTAACCAGTGTTCACGCGGAAGCATATAGTGAATAAAAATGCTGATATCCATATTGAACATTAAAGCTAGTTTTGCAACATTGGTCACAGTATATCGTTTGTCGAAGTACACAAGAAACATCTCGTATATAGGTGGACAAGTAAAAGATAATGCATTTTTAACTCCAATATTTTGCTGTCGTAAACAGCACAATTTTGGACGGCGTTCCATGCCTAGCAGACACAAGGCGAGTCAAAGCTTCGCCGATATTCTAACCGAAGTTACTGTTGATAAACTCGAACTGATGATCCCTCAAACTGGTTTTGTGAATGCTTTAAATTAGGTGGCTGCAGACATGGTTTGGTTAATAAAATCTTGTAGGTCATCGTTTGGTTGCCACAAAGTCGCTGCTTATGTATGCTATAAAGTCATAATGCCCTCAGCATAGGAGAAATCTGTTGTATAGACAACATGTTGGCTCCTCACTGTGGAGTCTCGAGTGCAGCGACGTTTTGCTTTATCCAGTCTGAAAGGCCATGCTAACGAATTCCACATGAGGCCACACATATGTGAAAAGCAACTGCAGATGGATATATGATGAATCCGCACAAATGCACTCGCAGTACCTCCGCCAGTCATTTCACAACATTTGAAAGGTTCTCAGATTATCCTGAGCAGCACAGAACAGCATGGATTAATAAATTGTGCACATGCTCCTGCGTAAATGCTTGCAGCTCAGAGTCTCCAAGCTTGTAAACGATAATCAGGATGAAAATGAATGTGTACCACTTTACAATTAAGGGCAATAAAGGGGAGCAGATTGTGGAATGACCGTTAATACGACAAGTATAATTCTCTTGGAATTGTGTCGCAATCTCTTTCCAAAACCATGGTTGGCATAATCATCCCATTATCACCGAAACTCAAGCAATGCTAGGCAATCAGTTTCTAGACAACAAGAAGCAAACCCTGCCGCAGCACTGACATTTTCAGAACGCTACATTTGACAAGCATTGTACCGGACTGCGCACAACGAACTCTAATCTGCAATTGCCAATTATGTAGGAATTGCCTGACCCACCAAATAACTAGATCCTCAACTGAATATCTGTTCAACCTGTGAAGTGGAATGCAGTGAATCTGGCGATCAATAGATATGATGCATTCAATTTTATTAATGTCCATCCCTCGCCCTTCGTCAATCGTGTCTGTCCGAATAGAGGTGCAACCAGTAAAGTGTATTTGCATAATGACTGCTGACGGAAACCGTGCTGCTGCGATTCTATGAAGTGAGGTCTTTTGTGGTGCTCAACTAAATACCCAGTGCCGATTGGTTTCATCACAATTGAGGGCACATGGAAGTGGGTCGTTAGGTGACAGTACCATGATAGTCACAAGTACTATGACCAAACATGTTTTGGAATAAATGTGGTACTTACTCGTTTAGCATGGTGAATGCTACATTCAGTGCCCTCTGGAGAAAACTAGGTAGGCAGGTAGAGCAATATGCTCAATACATTAGGGACAGTGAACGTAATATGACACGTCCTGAAACTGAAGCTATTGATCTTGATATGTGACGCTTTCCGACCTCCCGTTGGAAGGCCGAAGCATACTGCCACAGTAAAACCGTGCTGCATTTTCAGCCCTATGTACCACTCTGACTGTTGCTTGTATACAGGAATATTTTGCATCACTTTTCGGATACCGTTTACTCGTCGCCTAGTAATATTAGTTAAAATCCAGTTCTAATTGTAGTATATAATCTCGTGCTCCCTAAAAATGTTGCGGCTAGGGGTTTCAGCAACATTTACCCACATTTTTCAAAATGAATCCTCAACTCATCTGTGTTATTTTACAAAGAACAATCCGCCACTAGTATAAGGCCACGTATACTTCACTGCCGCAAAATTTGTAGGTTGGCTAATATTCATGAATGTACACTGCACTCATGTCAATAAATTCAAACGCTGTGAACTTTGACGTACAGTTCGACCGGTCTATACAACAAAGCCTTGTGGAAATGGATGCGCCATCTATGTGGAAATGGAGTATATTCACTCCCATTTTCAAGTGTGGAGTCATGCAGTAGCATCTAACTACCATTCAGTCACCCTACTCCCAGTGTTTCCACAATTACATAAGCTGTGATAAAAGAGGTGCGCAAAAGATGACATTAACTACAACAACATCAGTGTGTCAAAACAGCATGGATTCAGCCGAAATCGGTACTCCACCAGAATATATTTACTGGCCCTAGCAAACTGGACGAAGTCAGCCAATGCCAGACAAGTAGTTGACGTCATATAGTTGGACTATTTGAAGGATTCATTTGCCTAGACCACTGCATTTCTCTTCATAATTTTCGAAGCTAAGGAATAACTGACTCTGTGTCAGTGTGTCTATGACTTTTCTTTTCAGCGTCAGCTGAGTATGCCGTTCCGTAGATCTATCCCAGGCTCAATTGAATTTCAATGTTGTGTACACCACTGATCGACACTTGGAATACGTTTTCACAAATATTCATCAACCAATTTAAAACAATCTTCCGGTTAGACTTTCTTATATTTGCAGACGACGTCAAGTTCTAGCATGACTTCAAGACAGTAGAAGATCATGCAAAGCGACAAAGTGGTCTCGCCAGGGCTTGCACATGGTCGGCCGAAAACAGGCTCCAATAAAACTCGATGAATTGCCCAGCCCTGGGCATGCGACGTCAGTGCACCAATTAATGTCGACTGGCGCAGCAGCAGCTGCAACATGATACGCAGGAAATCGACCACGGGGTAATCGTGCAGGACAAGATTGGATGTTGGAAACGGGAAAAATGGCAACGAGCATAGTCAGTTAGCACGGTCACCTCCTACGAAGTGCTAATAGGAAGCTCGAGCTATAACTGTTTCTACAAGTGTTGAAAGCCTACATGAAGCCCACTCGCGATCCAGGCCTTGTTACATTGGTGCAAGCACGAAGCCGCTGCACTCAAAGCTCCTCAACGTCAGCGCGACTAAAATCATTGGATTAACGTTCCACCTCTCCAACAGAATCAGACTGCAAGCATTGCGCTTGTACAGCGGAAAATACCGGCGCCTACGAAGGAACCTTGTTTTGTTGCATCAAATATTGGCTAACCCTTAACAAGATTGCTGTGAGCTGTTCCGAAGCCGCCACAATACCAAACTGAGAAGCCACCAGCTTAAATTGACTACAAACCACAGTCGACTGGATTGTCGACATAATATCGTCATATTTCAGGGACAAGTATGTGAGACGCTTTTATTCTCATATTATTTACCACCCAGGGTAACACTTCTGAATAACGGTTGAACTTCACCCTACCTAAATTATTCAACGTGAATTAGTCTGTTTCCATAGAAAGAAAAATAATCGTAGACAGTTTCCTCACCAGCACTCTGCGTTACTTATCTGTATGCATACCATATGAATAATTGTGCGTCACCGCAAGCGAGAATCTTTTCCTCTTTGCTGCCCCTTAAAACAACAATTATCTAATCGCTGCTCCAGACATCCTACGGACTTGTCAAGAAGTGCTGCTTTTACCAGTTATATTACATGACCAACATTTCTAGACTGTCAGCATGCAGCGTACGTGATGCGCGTTTCCCTTGGGTTATTTGTATTAATACACTGTTATTATAATATAGTAGTATGGTGGCTTCGTCATTTTGTAGTGGATAGCAAATTGCTATAGCGTACAATAGGATGCAAATCAGCAGCTTTAGGAACATTCATGTAATAATTTTCAAAATGTTAACTTGTAATATGTGCGCCAGCGCTTATCCAGGCATGGCAACTTGTCATTCTAATGTGCAGCCTGTTTAGCTATACAAACGCCTGAACCCCACTCATTCAGCATTATTTTCGCTGCTCGCACTTATGGAATGACGCACAGGTTATTAAGTCTATATCATCACGTACATCATCACCTATGCAATAACGCACCAATATCTCGGCATATGATGAGGAAGACGAGCGGTACACCTACTTACAAATAATATATTATATAGCCGACGGTTACCTGACGGACAGATCAAATGTGACGCCGACCGAAGTGGATCCAATACAAATACAAGCAGCTCACCCAAAACCCCGACTGAGTCAAACGAAAGACAACATCAACAATAATTTTGCGGATTTGCAAATCCAGCTGATGCTGGAGTCCTGTGCTACTAAGTATGCAAAACGTATATTCAGGTTTGCAACTTAAGGTGCTCTCCTGTCTGTTTCCAATTTCGAGGCATCATCGAATCAATAAATATCATATAGAACCAAGTAACTTTCGGCATGTACGAAGTGAAATGAATTCTTGTCGGCCAAAACTGTTATGACACAATGTACAAATTCGACATCAGCGTTCCAGGAATCTACTAGTGGGAACACTTGCAGACCGCGACCGGTTGGCACGTGGTCAAGTGTGTACAGTTTCAGTGACCGTGAAGTTCAATATGGGTGTATTAGAATTACTCAAATTAATAGAATCATTTATACTGGATAACCATCAAATCGAAAATTGGCCTGTATATTTAGTCTACTTCAAGTAACCGTGTAAGCATGCGCCCCAATAACCATCTATCACGTTGAGTATCACTACAGCTGCTTGATATGAAGAAAAACCCCTACATTTGAACTGATTACAGGCAAACTGATAATTGACAGAACGACAGCTAATACAGAAATCCGAATGGCAAAAACTGCCCTGTCAGTAGAATTTGAGAGAAGTCACCAAAACTCTATCCATACATGCGTTTGAAGATGAGCGAGAGCAAGTTTAGGGAAAGTGAGTTTAAGCATAAATGTTTATTTAGAACAAGTGGTTATCCTCCACATTGGAAACTGAAAAAATGCATTGGTCTGTTTTAGGTTGTACACTAAAATCGGAGTATATCGAACTGTTTACCGTTTATCCTTCAACAAATTTTCCTTCGCCAAATAGAAATGAGTTGAGACCCGATGCAATAAAGCGATCGTTTTATACTGTGTTTCTCTTGGTACACTACACCATATCAAAACACTACAATTGTACTAACGTTACTTGCACACCGCAACAATTTGACGTAATCAGATTATATGTACCAGAGGCGATACCATTTCACAAAACAGTGCTCACCTTGAACGTTTTCATTTGGAGGGTAGAGCCCATCAATTCGAAAACCTGTAATGTGTGACGGAGGGTGGTCATGAAACGGTTACTCTTGCCACAGAGAATATTGTTGATTAAAATATCTGGCTTGATGCTAAACGAAACAGTTTCTCATACATCCACAATTAAGGAAACTCTCTGTAGCTCTGACATGTGCTTATGTTCCGGTGGGATTCAAAGACTGTTACCAGTGGTCGTCACATTACATGAACTCGGTGCGTTTTGGTGTAATCATCTGATCCGTCAAATAAGCCAAGCATCCCACCAATAGAGGAAATGCAAATATCACTTCGGAACTGAGAACTAACTGAGCAAAGTGAATAACTAGGATTTTAAAATTGAGATAAATGCGATATTGAGTAGTTTCTATAGAGTCCTTCCAACGACGTAAAAAACAGCCAACCATACCTGCTGGAATTGTATGTGTCAGCGTATACAAAGGAGTGTACCAAATCCTCTACTTTGTCGTCCGTTTGAAATTTGTCCCCCATTGCTTCTTAATTCCGCTGATGCAGCGCACTTATTTATATCCCCACGCGGAGACAGACTCAAGGAGTACAGGCGCAAATTACGGTGTATATTCAAACTCACATACCGGTCACACAAGTTCACTCCATTCGAACTTCTGTAACACTAATTCAAATGATTCTCCTTATGCAATTCATCGGAGGCGCAAATTTTACTCATACTTTTCCGATACATGTGAGTTCTGAGTCCTTTTGCAATTTTGTATTAAATGGAAATCCCACACATGCAACAGGCAAATCGCACGCGGCTTCAATTTGGAAGACATAAAACGGGACGCAAATAAACCCATGCAATATGGTCTTACAATTCTACAAATAGCTCAGCTACATAATTTGCCACATATAAGGTTGGATGAGTTTCACGTCAATTTGTCGACCACTAAAATTATCCATATCAATTGTGTTCGTGGAACTCAATCACCCTGCATATCACTATGTATATATAAATATATATGTATAAAATATATAAATCTAGCAGCATCCGGTTCCGGATTCGCATGTCAACTTGGCCTACATAGAGAAGCCACAGGACGCCTGCTCCTACAGAAAGAACATGGGTGCCTTGCAGTGTAAATTAGAAGGAAGAATACCGGGCGGAATGTGCATGGGAGCCACGTTTCTTCAGCGGAGCACGCTTACACTCTTTAAAAATGCACAGCAGCAACAACATCAGTAGCATTCCTGTCTGACTATTAAGAGCACAATGCGTGCCATATGTACACAAGACGGTGGCTGATCTGTAGTCCGCTGCACATTGGATGGAACCAATCTTTGAGGCTAGCACGGCCACAATGACCGTGCATCCGTCGCAACTGTAACGATCCACTCTCTCCTGGAGACGGTATTCCAAGTGGAAGATATTTAGAGCGGTATGCACCTTGTCAACAATAACTTCAATCGTGGCCAAACAGGGGATTTCAAACAAGCACATTATTATTTGAGAAGCACAGTAATATGACGAAGACTTTCAAATACACGCATTTCGTATTGTCTCGTCCGTGCCGCTAAAAATAACCCGCAATAATATTTATTCATTGAGAGGTGCGAGCATACATACATACAAACAGCATTAGACTTCATTGGGGACGGGTGAGATAACGTGTATAACTTATCATGTGTTAGTCTACTTGTCTGTTTGTGATATGTTTGATCGCAGCTTTCAATGAATAAAATTGTGCTTGATATTGTTAAAGGCAATGAGGAGACAAAAAGAAAGGAGTATATTTATCAGCCTTAGAATTATTACAACGCTTTTCAAATAACTAAAAGGAACCTCAGCATGAGGCACACAATTAAATGAATATATATCTATCATTCAATATACAATGCATAACCCAAATTTTCAAATATGACAATGTTAATAATGCTGTTTAATCGCGTTCCATATTCCTTGTCTAATTGCTCATAAACAGTTAAATAACGATTTGCATGGTCTGTAATCGAACCACCAATTACGGGTATACGTGCATTGCCAGCTGAGCTGAGTACTAGAGTGAAATACTAGCGGAATTGATGAAGGCAGCAGCCTTACAGAGATTTATGCGTGAAAGTAATAATCGGAAAATTATTAATGCAGATGCGAAACTCCATGGGAAAACCAGTCAGTCATTTGGTAACGATTTATTGCGAGACATTTATTGCTTTCACTGTCCATGAATCTACTCACCGCAGCCCCCAAAATGAAACTGGAAACAAACATTTCCTTAAAATGACGTATGATGCAAAACATCATCATGCTTGATTCTGCAAACGGAAGTGTCCCGATATGAAGTGAACAAAAGTATATCAAATTCCAACCCTACTAGGTCTCCTCAACAGATACATATTTAATGTAAGATCGCGTCAAAATAATTCCCTAAAGATATTCTAGCACGATGAATGCAAAATCAAATGGTAATGCATGTTTATTTTCGCGAAACGACAAATATGCATAAAGTGATCCAATTACACAACCTCGATTCTAGGAGCAATGCGACGCTACAGAACTAACATAAACCGTTCAAATATCGAGCATGATATTTGGATATAGCCGATGGCAGGAAGTGATGGCTGCACCGAGGTACATCGGAAGTTAAATAGTAAGTTTACTCCGCAGTGCATAATATCCAATAGACTGAGAACAACAAGCTTTTTGCCAACTATAATACACAAGGCAATCACAAGATTATTAAAGAAACATCCCACTTCAAGTGTGTACGATATGTAGTAAATAAAACTAGGTGGTTCAAGTGCGTCAAATTACTCGTCTAGCTCAACGGTGAGCGCCCAATGGTTTCGTGTTCGGTATGCATGACAACTTGGTTGAAAGCGTTACCCATAAGGAAACACGGGAGTAACAAGTGATGTTCACACGATACGCGAGCATCACAATGAAACTCGGCATTAGAGTTACCGTTGCATTTGCAGGCGGAAACAAATAGGACTCAACGCCTAATGCTGAACTGCTTAGGTCGGAACCAACTGAAAAACAAAAGCATTGCAGCATAAGCCACGCGTAGTACGTCGCACCATGTGCAATCTAAGAGGTATTTCGTGCAAAATGTAGAGAATAAAACAAAACCGAAATAATTTTCACTAAGAAGCAAGCACACATGAGTATCAGAATGAAATTTATGTTCCGAGTTTCCATTCCTCAATCAAACTCCGCCTCAGTTCAATCACACGTATGAGACAACGGAATTCAACTGATGCTGAGATTCCTCCCTACAAAACCAGAGAAGGCTAATGTGAAGGAAATCAAATTTCGGTGCCAACGCGAACGCCGCTTGCCATGAAGGGATCAACGGCATTGGTGAAGCTGCCAATGCATTTAAGAGAAAACGTAGTATGAGAGCTACACTGGACCACATGTGATGAGATATGGATTTTGAGTGGCAGTATGTCCGTGTGGGTTCAGTTTTCATGTTAACTTCCGGACTAAATTCGTCGTATTCGCGCGATCGCAACTGGTGCCAAGATCATATTGAATCCACAATTGCTTCAAAATACTTAAATATTTTCTAGATGCCGCACACTAAAGCAATGTGAAGCGCATGCAATCAACAAAATGTGCTGCAAATAAGAGGCAAAACACGTTCTGGAAGACCGTTTAGGGGCGTGTTATGCAAAATACCGTATTTTTAATGGCTCCATGCTTAATTGTTTTGCAATCAGTGGAAAAGGCCTCAGGGAGTATCACAGTATTGGGAATCAGATTTATGTCAAACAATCAAAATATTATATTGTTTGAGAGCTCATCAAACGAAAACATCACATTTCAATGAAGTGCTCATTAGTATCAGGCAAATAATTATTACGACAACAGAATAAGTATTATACTGAGTGAACAACAATGTACCGCAGGGTTCTGCAGCGTGAATCATTTGCAAATTTTCCGATCGGCTTCGTGTATATTCAGCAAATTACTATAATGTCGACCACAAACAAGTATGGCTAGTTTGAATGGGGATTGCAAAAATATGCACACAGAGATTTTCTGGAATGCTCAGAGAATTAGGCAATCGCGATCTAGTGGAAAATTTAATACGTGCCGACAGGATTTTACCCCGAAATTAAAAGCTATATTTCTGTCATATTCCGGTGGATACTTCCTCCGAACAGCAAACTTGAATTGAAGTACCTGTGGTTCGCAAACAACCCAAAATATGAGTACATTGTTCAGTTTCGATGTGAAGCTCAGTATTCAACGTATATCTGCAAGAGTAGGGATATATTGGAACGCTCTCACACGGTAGCGTTCGTACGAAGTGACAGGAGGTGTTGACAAGTTTAAACAACAACAAGTAAAACATGTAATCACAGTGATGCTCTCTCAGATCACTAGATTTAGTTTGTCGGATAATGAGCTGGGCAAAACCATGACACCACTGATATCAATGGAACGGTTGTGTAATTCTGATTTAGCATAAAATACACAGTAAGTAAAGCCGGAAAGCCGGATTTCTTCGAGGTCGTGGCTGCATTGAACACTTCTTCACTTTGCGACATTTGTGGGAGAACAGTCACTTATATTGGCGGTCCACTATTGTCGTGTTCCTCGATATGATAGTTGCATTCGATTCGGTGGATAGTCTTGCACTTTGGGACTGTCTACTCAGGAAAGTTGTGCCTGCGAAATATGTAAATTATATCCGAGCATTACATGCGCGTAGCTCGGGCAGAGTTAGGGCTTATGGCAAGCTGTCTTCGCCCTTTAATATCTCCAGCGGTGTGAGCAAAGGATGCCCGCTGTCACCTTTCCTCTTCAACTTCGCTATTGATGAATTCATGGAAATCGTGTTTACAGGACATGGGTTAGAATGTGTGCAGCTGCTCCCAGGAGAACGACCACTTGACTTAAATTACGGTGATGAAAGCGCCGTAATCTGTGGCAACCCACAAACGTGCCAAGCGACACTGGACAGATTAGCACTGGATGTCCGTCAATTTGGGCTTTGCCTCGTACAATTGAAGTGCAAAGCGGTCCTCTAACGTTGGTCTGAACAGTCTCCTACACTGACCCTTGACGTTGATAAGCTAGTTTTTCAAATTTTCTGATATATGTGAAGTTGTATCAGCCCGTTTAATTGAAGGTAAGATTATAAAACCTATAGCGAAAGCTCGGAACGCTGTTGACAAACTTCGCCACATATTGTGCCGGCGCGACATCACTTTTTCCTAAAGGGTAGAGTGTACAATGCTGCGATAATTTAGACCCTACTGCAAGGTTGTGAAACCTGGCCACATAAAGCAGCGGACCTGAAGAGGCTATTTACGTTCGTCCCCCTTTGTCCTTGCCATTCAGCTCAAATCTGGTTGGAACACCGATTTAGCAACGACCGTGTTCCGCGAATGGTTAATTCACAGGATAAGGAAATGAACCGCTGCGCACCGTTATTTCACGCACCAAGATCCGATGGCTCGGCGACGTGTTGCTTATTCCAGCGCACCGACCCCCGCGACGTCCATTGTTCGCGCGAAGGCGAGAGTTGATGGAAGGAGAGGTGGGGTGGCCAAGCGATGAATTGGTCGAGTGCAATGAAGGCCCTCACTTTGGAGCTGGCATCAATTAGAACATTTCTTCTACTTGTTTGTGGTACACAAGACGACGAAAACCCGTGGATGCATACGCTTGCTGATTTGACCAACAGCCAAACTCAGTGACACTCGCGCTGGGGTTTTCTTTATCTCACCCCATCCCAATTAGCCTCCAAATCCAACCACGATCTCACTATTTATCCTTATAGAATTTTGCGTAGTAACGATTTGATGCCCAGTAGCCGGCTGGTAGCTTATCGTAACGATGCCAATCCAATACCGGTCGCTCAGCTGCCTTGCACCAGTTGCATTTACTTTGCTGCTTTTTTTCTACGTACTGCGGTACAGTAGCCGAATTGTATATCACCTCTAGCTAACGTGTATATGTATGAATAATGATGACGCAGCAACTACTGTAGGATCAACAAAATTAAAGAGAAATCTGTGGGAGGAAAGCACAGTTGCATAATGATATTTGTTTAGTTGGGCTAACCAGTGTTCACGCAGAAGCATAAAGTGAATAAAAATGCTGATATCCATATTGAACATTGAAGCTAGTTTTGCAACATTGGTCACATTATATCGTGTGTCAAGTACACAAGAAACATCTCGTATATAGGTGGATATGTCAAAGATAATGCATTTTTAACTCCAATAATTTGCTGTCGTAAACAGCACAATTTTGGACGGCGTTCCATGCCTAGCAGACACAAGGCGAGTCAAAGCTTCGCCGATATTCTAACCGAAGTTACTGTTGATAAACTCGAACTGATGGTCCCTCAAACTGGTTTTGTGACTGCTTTAAATTAGTTGGCTGCAGACATGGTTTGGTTAATAGAATCTTGTAGGTCTTCGTTTGGTTGCCACATAGTCACTGCTTATGTCTACTATAAAGTCATAATGCCCTCAGCGTAGGAGAAATCAATTGTATAGACAACATGTTGGCTCCTCACTGTGGAGTCTCGAGGGCAGCGACGTTTTGCTTTATCCAGTCTGAAAGGCCATGCTAACGAATTCCACATGAGGCCACACATATGTGAAAAGCAACTGCAGATGGACATACGATGAATCCGCACAAATATACTCGCAGTACCTCCTCCAGTTATATCCCAACATTTGAAAGGTTCTCAGATTATCCTGAGCAGCACAGAACAGCATGGATTAATAAATTGAGCACATACTCCTGCGTAAATGCTTGCAGCTCAGAGTCTCCAAGCTTGTAAACGATAATCAGGATGGAAATGAATGTGTACCACTTTACAATTAAGGGCAATAAAGGGGAGCAGATTGTGGAATGACCGTTAATACGACAAGTATAATTCTCTTGGAATTGCGTCGCAATCTCTTTGCACAACCATGGTTGGCATAATCATACCATTATCAGCAAAACTCAAGCAATTCTATGCAATCAGTTTCTAGACAACAAGAAGCATACCCTGCCGCAGCACTGATATTTTCAGAACGCTACATTTGACAGGCAATGTATCGGACTGCGCACAACGAACTCCAATCTGCGATTGCCACTTATGTAGGAATTGTCTGACACACCAAATATCTAGATCCTCAAGTGAATATCTGTTCAACCTGTGAAGTGGAATGCAGTGAATCTGGCGATCAATAGATATGATGCATTCAATTATCTTAACGTCCATCCCTCGCCCTTCGCCGATCGTGTCTGCCCGAATAGAGGTGCAACCAGTAAAGTGTATTTGCATAATGACTGCTGACGGAAACCGTGCTGCTGCGATTCTATGAAGTGAGATCTTTTGTGGTGATCAACTAAATACCCAGTGTCGATTGGTTTCATCACATTTGAGGGCACATGGAAGTGGGCCGTTAGGTGACAGTACCATGATAGTCACAAGTACTATGACCAAACATGTTTTGGAATAAATGTGGGATTAACTCGTTTAGCATGGTGAATGCTACATTCAGCGCCCTCTGGAGAAAACTAGGTAGGCAGGAAGAGCAATATGCTCAATACATTAGGGACAGTGAACGTAATATGACACGTCCAGGAACGGAAGCTATTGATATGGATATGTGACGCTTTCGGACCTCTCGTTGGGAGGCCGAAGCATACTGTCTCAGTAAAACCGTGCTGCATTTTCAGCCCTATGTACCACTCTGACTGTTGCTTGTATACAGGAATATTTTACATCACTTTGCGGATACCGTTTACTCGTCGCCTAGTAACATTAGTTAAAATCCATTTCTAATTGTAGTATATAATCTCGCGCTCCCTAAAATGTTGCGGATAGGGGTTTCAGCAACATTTAACCACATTTTCCAAAATGAATCCTCAACTCATCTGTGTTATTTTACAAAGAACAATCCGCCACTGGTATAAGGCCACGTATACTTCACTGCCGCAAAATTTGTAGGTTGGCTAATATTCATGAATGTACACTGCACTCATGTCAATAAATTCAAACGCTGTGAACTTTGACGTACAGTTCGACCGGTTTATACAAAAAGCCTTGTGGTAATGGATGCGCCATCTATGTGGAAATGGAGTATATTCACTCCCATTTTCAAGTGTGGAGTCATGCAGTGGCATCTAACTACCATTCAGTCACCCTCCTCCCATTGTTTCCACAATTACATAAGCTATGATACAAGAGGTGCGCACAAGTTGACATTAACTACAACAACATCAGTGTGTCAAAACAGTATGGATTCAGCCGAAATCGCTTCTCCACCAGAATATATTTACTGACCCTAGCAAACTGGACGAAGTCAGCCAATGCCAGACAAGTAGTTGACGTCATATAGTTGGACTTTTTGAAGGATTCATTTGCCTAGACCACTGCATTTCTCTTCATAAATTTCGAAGCTAAGGAATAACTGACTCTGTGTCAGTGTGTCTATGACTTTTCTTTTCAGCGTCAGCTGAGTATGCCGTTCCGTAGATCTATCCCAGGCTCAATTGAATTCCAATGTTGTGTACACCACTGATCGACACTTGGAATACGTTTTCACAAATATTCATCAACCACCTTACTATAGTGTTCCAATTAGCCTCCCTAATATTTGCAGACGATGTCAAGTTCTAGCATGACTTCAAGACAGTAGAAGATCATGCAAAGAGACAAAGTGGTCTCGCCAGGGCTTGCACATGGTCGGCCGAAAACAGGCTCCAATAAAACTCGATGAATTGCCCAGCCCTGGGCATGCGACGTCAGTGCACCAATTAATGTCGACTGGCGCAGCAGCAGCTGCAACATGATACGCAGGAAATCGACCACGGGGTAATCATGCAGGACAAGATTGGATGTTGGAAACGGGAAAAATGGCATCAAGCATAGTCAGTTAGCCCCTTAAACTCCTACGAAGTGCTTTCAGGAAGCTCGAGCCATAACTGTTTCTACAAGTGCTGAAAGCCTACATGAAGCCCACACGCGATCCAGGCCTTGTTACATTGGTGCAAGCACGAAGCTGCTGCAATCAAAGCTCCTCAACGTCAGCGCGACTAAAATCATTGGATTAACGTTCCACCTCTCCAACGGAGCCAGACTGCAAGCATTGCGCTTGTACAGCGGAAAATACCGGCGCCTACGAAGGAGCCCTGTTTTGTTGCATCAAATATTGGCTAACCCTTAACAAGATTGCTGCGATCTGTTCCGAAGCCGCCACAATACCAAACTGAGAAGCCACCAGCTTAAATTGACTACAAACCACAGTCGACTGGATTGTCGACATAATATTGTCTACTTTCAGGGACAAGTATGTGAGACGCTTTTTTTCTCATATTATTTACCACCCAGGGTAACACTTCTGAATAACGGTTGAACTTCACCCTACCTAAATTATTCAACGTGAATTAGTCTGTTTCCATAGAAAGAAAAATAATCGTAGACAGTTTCCTCACCAGCACTCTGCGTTACTTATCTGTATGCATACCATATGAATAATTGTGCGTACCCGCAAGCGAAAAGCTTTTTCTCTTTCCTGCTTCTTAAAACAACAATTATCTAATCGCTGCTCCAGACATCCTACGGACTTGTCAAGAAGTGCTGCTTTTACCAGTTATATTACATGACCAACATTTCTAGACTGTCAGCATGCAGCGTACGTGATGCGCGTTTCCCTTGGGTTATTTGTATTAATACACTGTTATTATAATATAGTAGTATGGTGGCTTCGTCATTTTGTAGTGGATAGCAAATTGCTATAGCGTACAATAGGATGCAAATCAGCAGCTTTAGGAACATTCATGTAATAATTTTCAAAATGTAAACTTGTAATATGTGCGCCAGCGCTTATCCAGGCATGGCAACTTGTCATTCTAATGTGCAGCCTGTTTAGCTATACAAACGCCTGAACCCCACTCATTCAGCATTATTTTCGCTGCTCGCACTTATGGAATGACGCACATGTTATTAAGTCTATATCATCACGTACATCATCACCTATGCAATAACGCACCAATATCTCGGCATATGATGAGGAAGACGAGCGGTACACCTGCTTACAAATAATATATTATATAGCCGACGGTTACCTGACGGACAGATCAAATGTGACGCCGACCGAAGTGGATCCAATACAAATACAAGCAGCTCACTCAAATCCCCGACTGAGTCAAACGAAAGACAACATCAACAATAATTTTGCGGTTATGCAAATCCAGCTGATGCTGGAGTCCTGTGCTACTAAGTATGCAAAACGTATATTCAGGTTTGCAACTTAAGGTGCTTTCCTGTCTGTTTCCAATTTCGAGGCATCACCGATTTATTAAATAACATGTTGAAACATGTAAATTTCGAGAGTATACAACGTGAACTGAATTCTTGTCGGCCAAAACTGTTCTGACACAATACACAAATTCGACATCACCGTTCCAGGAATCTACCAGTGGGAGCACTTGCAGACCGCGACCGGTTGGCACGTGGTCAAGTGTGTACAGTTTCAGTGACCGTGAAGTTCAATATGGGTGTATTAGAATTACTCAAATTAATAGAATCATTTACACTGGATAACCGTCAAATCGAAAATTGGCCTGTATATTTAGTCTACTTCAAGTAACCGTGTAAGCATGCGCCCCAATTACCATCTATCACGTTGAGTATCACTTCAGCTGCTTGATATGAAGAAAAACCCCTACATTTGAACTGATTACAGGCAAACTGATAATTGACAGAACGACAGCTAATACAGAAATCCGAATGGCAAAAACTGCCCTGTCAGTAGAATTTGAGAGAAGTCACCAAAACTCTATCCATACATGCGTTTGAAGATGAGCGAGAGCAAGTTTAGGGAAAGTGAGTTTAAGCATAAATGTTTATTTAGAACAAGTGTTTATTTAGAACAAGTGGAAACTGAAAAAATGCATTGGTCTGTTTTAGGTTGTACACCTAAATCGGATATATCGAACTGTTTACCGTTTATACTTCAACAAATTTTCCTTCGACAAATAGAAATGAGTTGAGACCCGATGCAATAAAGCGATCGTTTAATACTGTGTTTCTCTTGGTACACTACACTATATCAAAACACTACAATTGTACTAACGTTACTTGCACACCGAAACAATTTGACGTAATCAGATTATATGTACCAGAGGCGATACCATTTAACAAAACAGTGCTCACCTTGAACGTTTTCATTTGGAGGGTGGAGCCCATCAATTCGAAAACCTGTAATGTGTGACGGAGGGTGGTCATGAAACGGTTACTCTTGCCACAGAGAATATTGTTGATTAAATTATCTGGCTTGATGCTAAACGAAAGCGTTTCTCATACATCCACGATTAAGGAAACTCTCCGTAGCTCTGACATGTGCTTATGTTCCGGTGGGATTCAAAGTCTGTTACCAGTGGTCGTCACATTACATGAACTCGGTGCGTTTTGGTGTAATCATCTGATCCGTCAAATAAGCCAAGCATCCCACCAATAGAGGAAATGCAAATATCACTTCGGAACTGAGAACTAACTGAGCAAAGTGAATAACTAGGATTTTAAAATTGAGATAAATGCGATATTGAGTAGTTTCTATAGAGTCCTTCCAACGACGTAAAAAACAGCCAACCATACCTGCTGGAATTGTATGTGTCAGCGTATACAAAGGAGTGTACCAAATCCTCTACTTTGTCGTCCGTTTGAAATTTTTCCCCCACTGCTTCTTAATTCCGCTGATGCAGCGCACTTATTTATATCCCCACGCGGAGACAGACTCAACGAGTGCAGGCGCAAATTACGGTGTATAGTCAAATTCACATACAGATCACACAATTTCACCCCACTCGAACATCTGTAACACTGCTTCAAATGATTCTCATTATGCAATTCATCGGAGGCGCAAATTTTACTCATACTTTTCCGATACATGTGAGTTCTGTGTCCTTTTGCAATTTTGTATTAACTGGAAATCCCACACATGCAACAGGCACATCGCACGCGGCTTCAGTTTGGAAGACATAAAAGGGGACGCAAATAAACCCATGCAATATGGTCTTACAACTCTACAAAGAGCTCAACTACATAATTTGCCACATATAAGGTTGGATGAGTTTCACGTCAATTTGTCGACCACTAAAATTATCCATATCAAATGTGTTCGTGGAACTCATTCAACCTGCATATCACTATGTATATATAAATATATATATGTAAAATTTATAAATCTAGCAGCATCCGGTTCCGGATTCGCATGTCAACTTGTCCTACATAGAGAAGCAACAGGCGCCTGCTCCTACAGAAAGAATATGGGTGCCTTGCAGTGTTCATTAGAGGGATAAAGACCGGGCGGAATGCGCATGGGAGCCAGGTTTCATCAACGGAGCACGCTTACATTCTTTAAAAATGCACAGCAGCAGCAACCTCAGTAGCATTCCTGTCTGACTATTAAGAGCACAATGCGTGCCATAGGTACACAATACGGTGGCTGATCTGTAGTCCGCTGCACATTGGATGGAACCAATCTTTGAGGCTAGCACGGCCACAATGACCGTGCATCCGTCGCAACTGTAACGATCCACTCTCTCCTGGAGACGGTATTCCTAGTGGAAGATATTTAGAGCGGTATGCACCTTGTCAACAATAACTTCAATCGTGGCCAAACAGGGGATTTCAAACAAGCAAATTATTATTTGAGAATCACAGTAATATGACGAAGACTTTCAAATACACGCATTTCGTATTGTCTCGTCCGTGCCTTTAAAAATAACCCGCAATAATATTTATTCATTGAGAGGTGCGAGCATACATACATGCAAACTGCATTAGACTTCATTGGGGACAGGTGAGATAACGTGTATAACTTATCATGTGTTAGTCTACTTCTCTGTTTGTATTATGTTTGATCGCAGCTTTCAATGAATAAAATTATGCTTGATATTGTTAAAGGCAATGACGAGACAAAAAGAAAGGAGTACATTTACCAGCCTTAGAATTATTACAACGCTTTTCAAATAACTATAGGGAATTGACTGTTTCAAAAAGAAATTTACGTGGATACACAGAAAGCAAAAGCAAGAAAATGCATCTTATTAACAGAATTTAACATTGCAACGGAGATGAATGAATGTGAATGGCATTAATAACAACTAGATCCGGTGTAATTTGGTTCCGTCTAAATGCGATAATAAAGCATCATGAATGCAACATGAATCTCAGCATGAGGCATACAATTAAATGAATATATATTTAAAACAATTAGTTCCCGAGGAAGTTTTTGCAGAAAGGTTAACTCAAGAGTGCCGCACGATTTAATTCCGGAATAATTTCTCTGCATATTTTCAAGTGCGTACTACAGGCGTGTGAATTTATAGATCATGAAAGGAGCGCAGTTCAAATGGCAAATTGACCAAATTATACACACCTACATTGATGTCACTTTCATCTGTGCCCAGCCTGCTACCACTGCAATGCCAGGGTCATAAATGCATCTTTCTTCACACACAGAGTTGGGCCGAGCTTTTTGATAGCCACCGCCTCAGCATAGAAAACACGGAACACCCGCACGGGGTCTACACAGTGATTGTCAGCCAGCAGATGGCGGGCGATTGATGAAGCTGGTTGTTTGTATGGAACTTCATTTCGCTTCCTTGGCTGCACATTCAAGGTGGTGGACATGGTCATCTGTGAAACGTGTTTACTCACTCACGCCGGTATGTGCTCCGCGACCCTCACCCTCAAGTGTCGTTCTGTCATGCCCACGTATTCGGCCTTGCAAATACATGTAAATTGGTAAAGGATATGTGAACGGCTGGAGAGTGACAGCGGGGGTTAACCGATGGAGTAGGGATACGATTCGTTGTGTAGATGATTACTGGTTCCGCCGCAGGGTATAGGCGCTCCACTGCGCATTTCAAGCGGAGTTGAGTAACCTGGCATACGTCGTCGCCCTTGAATGGCAATTGCAGGGTTACCTTCATCTTTAGTACCGTGGGCACACATGTTTTCTCTTTCTCAGCACTAAACTGGACGATGAAAAACGGTGGGTACCCATTGTCTACGAGGGTGCTGGTTATCAGTCGCACCTCTTGTTCCAGCGTGTCAGCAGTGCATATTTTTCTAGCTCTGTTGTACAAAGTCTTCACTAGACCTTGTTTGTACCCCTTGGGGACAAAACTGTAGAAGTTCAAGTACTGCCCCTTCCACGTTGGCTTGCGGTAAACTGATCGGCGTACTGAACCGTCACTTCTACGCTCGATCAGGATGTCCAAGAACGGCAGCGTATTATGCTGTTCGTGCTCCGTTTCACTTTAATGTTTGGGTGTAAGCCATTCAAATTAGTAACCAGTTGGGCTAAATGATACTTACTGTCGCAGATTAACAAAATTCGTCCACATGTCTACGAAACAACACTGTTTCATCGATCTCGTCCCTGACCTGATTCTCGAGATGGGCGACAAAAATGTCTGCTAATACCGGTCCCAATGGACTGCCCATTGCAACACCATCCACTTGGCGGCAGCCCTGTTCATGAAAATAGAACTTGGCATTTTATGTACATAACAGAAGAAGTCGTTCTAATTCCGAGACTGGTATGCCTATTTCCACTTGATTCTCGACCACATGATTACAAATAATCTGATTCGTCTCTGTTAGTGGTACATTGGTAAATAGTGAGATGATATCGATGCTGGCCATGCATTTTCCTCGTAATTCAATACCGTCCAGAAGTTCCACTAACTCAAACGTATCTCTTAGACTATGTTTAACCATTGATCGTTTAACTGGCTCCAACAGTGCTACTAGCCACTTAGCTAGCTTGTGTTACGGGGAATTGCTCATGGACAGAATCGGTATCAGAGGGACGTCCAACTTGTGCAATTTTGGCAACCCATAAAGATGTGTTGTCTGCGTACCCCTGGGTCTTAAGGATTTTGCAGTCGCAGCAGTTATGAAATTTCCTCCTAGCAAAGTTTGCAGTTCGACGTTTATTCTTTTCTCCAACTCCATTGGGTTGTTAGGGGTGCCGTCTGGTTCGAATTTAGTACGGTCGCTTAGTGCTGTCATCATCTTTTCTATATAAGCCGAGTTGTCTAACACTACAGCACCCGAACCTTTGTGTGGGTAAAGGACAACCACCTTTCCCTCTGACCTGAGATGTTTTAAGGCCTCTAAATGTTTACCTTCGAGGGGAGATCTTTGACCAGAGCTGGAGATTCGATACTGGTGTTCAAGATCCACGGGTTTTGCTTTAAGCCACTATTCGTTATTTTTGGAGGTTGGCATAAGTCCGACAAGTTGTTTGTAAAATACCTCCATTTGAGCTTGGGTTTCTATGCTGTTAGCCTTTCCAGGTGGAATAAAAAATTGCAACCCACATGACAGAGCCTCTAGCTGTAGGGGAGTTAATGGCACAGAGGAGAGGTTGGTAACATACTTTGATGGCTCAAACGGTAAACTATACTCAAACAGTTTTGATTCAATGACTTAGAAAAACGCTCAGTCCAGATCCTCTTGGTTTCACGTACCAAATTTCGACAGAAGTTAATAAATTTGAAGTAACATACCAAAGTTAATTTGTCGATTGCTGATCGTTTGGCCAAGCACATCTCGCAGTATTGTTTAAGCTTTTCTGTAGTCGTCTCGAGAAAGCACCTGGACATTCGTCTTAAATTCCTAGCGTTCGATCGTAGTTTCTGCGCTCGCAGACTCTTGCAATACGCAGCGGGGATGCGGTTTACATTTAAACATTGTTCCAGGAACTCCTTTCGCACGGAGAGTTTGGCAATTTTACATTTCAATTGACAAGACCTTCCACATGTTTCACACTATGTTTCGGGAGGTGGCGTTTGAGATAATTGAAACAATTAGTTCCAGAGGAAATTTTTAGCAGAAAAGTTAACACAAGAGTGTCGCACGATTTAATTCCGGAATAATTTCTCTGCATATTTTCAAGGCATATTACAGACGTGTGAATTTATAGCATCAAGAAAGTAGCGCAGTTAAAATGGCAAATTGACCAAACTATGGTTGGCGGCATCCGGTTTCGGATTTCTCTATCACTGTGGCCAGCCACGGGACGCCTGCGCCTTCAGAGGGACCACGGGTGGCTTGCGCTGCACCACCCACAGCTCCAACCACACACCCCATATGCAGTGTAAACCAGAAGGAATAAGACCGGGAGGCAGGTGGATGGGAGCCACGTTTCATCAACGGAGCCGGCCCACACTCCTTCACAGGCAAACACAAGCACGCTGTAGTTGGGAAATCAAGCGCACACAAGGCGGTGGCTGGACCGTATTCCGCTCCACACTGAGTGCATGGAACCACTCTTTGATTCTAACACGACCACAAGGACCGTGCACCCCGTCATCTCCAGCAACGACCAACTGTCTCCTGGAGCCAGTATGGACGAGGTAGTGGGTACTAGACAGGTAGGCACCTTGTCAACATGCACATCAAGAGCAGCCTCACCGGGGATATCAGGCAACAGCCAATCACTTGAGAGAAAGATAACAAAGAAAATGAATCGAGTAATGCATAAGGAAAGGGTGACATATAACTTAAAGTAATGAGCATCTGAAGTAAATTGCTTACAGAAGAATGCGAAATAAGTTCACGAGGTCAGGACGTTTATTTCACGGAAATACTACAACACGAAAATGTTATCGAAATAACTACAAATGGCTTAAGCGACGTGTGCAAGTGTATAGAAGAGAGTATAACTGGGTATTTATATGGGAAAGAAAAGCATTAGGGCAAAATTGAAAACCACCATCTGAAATAAAGAGACTTAGCATGCCAACACGCGGTTAGTAAATCGAATGCAGCATACCTACAAACGCTTCGCCTGTTCTGCCTACGTTCTCTGCAGAACCCGTCGGCGCTTCGGTAGTAGTCCCGAGTGGCCTCGCTCATGGCTCACTAGGCCAGCCTGACTCAGACACTCGCGACCGCATGTGCTACAGCACCATGCATTCGATGTCGATGGAATACAGTCCATTGGTGCTTGCCGCTTCCGCACTTGCCGCTTCGCACTTGCCGCTTCTTCTCTGCATGCATGAGGTCTTTCTCCCGCACTTCAGCAACTGCATTCGTGATAAGATCGCGCCATACGCGCCGATCAACCGCTTTCCATTCCCATGACCTGCATTCAAGATTAGAACGTGTGAGGCTCACTTTGCTCATGTCCTGGTAACGTAACTTTGGTTTCCCCAAGTGCCGCTTCCCAATACTCAACTGACCGTATAAGAGTTGTTTCGGTATCCGAGTAGAATCCATGCGCCACACATGACCAAGCCATCTCAGGTGTCTCAGTAAAAGTATGCAGTCCACTGCATACATCCAACTTCGGCGCAACACTTCCGTGTCTGCGACTCTGGCGCCCCAACCGATCCGCAAAATTCGTCGCAGACACTGCTGATGGAACCGCTCGAGATATCGCACATCCCGACGGTCCATCGTCCACGTTTCACTGCCTTATAGAAAACGGACAGCACCATGGATTTGTACACCATCAGCTTCGTGCCAATGGTAAGCTGATGGTTGTTCCACACTCGGTACTCAAGCTTCCCGAATGCCGTTGCTGCTTTCGACACGCGAATACGCAACTCAACGTGCAGCTGCTGGTCTGTCGACATCACACTCCCAAGGTAGCAGAAGCGGGATGTGGTTTCCAATACTTCGGCACCAATGCTGAATCGCGGCAATATTAAAGATTGCACCTCCGGTGAAGGCTGAAAGAGACAGACTAGTTTGCTTGTGTTGATGGTGAGCCCGAATTTGGCCGCTGTCGAAGCCAGAGCACTAGTCATGTGCTGCAACTCATTCGCGCTGGGTGCAAAATACGCACAGTCGTCAGCAAACAGCAACATACGGATAGTTGTCTCACAGACTAGATTTCTCGCACCGAAACGACGGATGTTCAGCAACCCACCATTAATACGGTGCTCCACACGAACACCGTAAGCACAAGCGGCATCCAATGCACAAGACAACATTGCATGAAGATATATATTAAACAGGGCAGGAGCTAAGACACAGCCTTGCTTCACACCAGAGACAACTGCAAAGTCATCCGAGGTCTCTCCACTCAGATGCACCCTCGCTCGCATACCACTGTGCAGACATTCAATTAAGCTTACAAACTTATGCAGACAACCAAACTTACCCAACACCAGCCACAATGCCTCGCGGTTCGCCGTATCAAATGCCTTGTTGAAATCAACAAAAAGCGAGTACAATGGCTGGTCTCGTTCTCTGCACTTCTCCTGCAACTGACGAGCCCCACAAACACCATATCTATAGTGCTGCGACCCGAACGGAATCCACACTGCTCTTCCGCCACGTTAGGTTCTACAACCTGACTGACGAGGCGGTTGAGCAGGATTCGGGCAATCACCTTGTCCACACAACTCAGCAAGTTGATGTCATTAACATTTATTTTTGACATTTGCATGCATGGCTCGAGGGATGAGCTGTACAGCAATATGCCAAGAGAGGACGAATGTTCCGGCAGAATAGGAAACACTGATTGAAATAAAAAAAACTTCAAACAGTGGTCGGAACCGCGTCAATTGTCACCGTGTGGGATTGGGTGCATGTTATGTAAGGCGAGATGATGCACCACGCATGAAGGTGTCGTAGACCTTCAGAGTCAGACGAAGAGTAGAAACACAGAGGTCAGAAATATTAAATGATGTCATCCCGAGTGCATCAAGCCAGATATTTTAATCAACAATAGTCTCTGTAGCAAGAGTAGCCGTTTCATGACCACCCTCCGTCACACATTACAGGTTTTCGAATTGATGGGCTCTACCCTCCAAATGAAAACGTTCAAGGTGAGCACTGTTTTGTGAAATGGTAACGCCTCTGGTACATATAATCTGATTACGGCAAATTGTTGCGGTGTGCAAGTAACGTTAGTACAATTGTAGTGTTTTGATATGGTGAAGTGTACCAAGAGAAACACAGTATAAAACGATTGCTTTATTGCATCGGGTCTCAACATATTTCTATTTGGCGAAGGAAAATTTGTTAAAGGAAAAACGTTAAACAGTGCGATATACTCCGATTTTAGTGTACAAGCTAAAACAGACCAATGTATTTTTTCAGTTTCCAATGTGGAAGATAACCACCTGTTCTAAATAACAATTTATGCCTAAACTCACTTTCCCTAAACTTGTTCTCGCTCATCATCAAGCGCATGTATGTATGAGGTTTTTGGTGACTTCACTTAAATTCTATTGACAGGGCAAATTTTGCCATTCTGTTTTCTGTATTAGCTGTCGTTCTTTCAAATGTCAGTTTGCCTGGTAATCAGGTCAAATTTATGGCGCGTTCTAAATATCAAGCAGCTGAAGTGGTACTCAACACGGTATTTGTTATTGGGGCGCATGCTTACACGGTTCCTCGAAGTAGGCTAATAATACAGGATAATTGTCATTTTCAGGGTTATCTAGTATTAATGATTCTATTAATTTGACTAATCGAAATACACCCATGCTTATCTTCAAGGTCACTGAAACAGTACACACTTGACCACGTGCCAACCGGTCGCGGTCTGCAAGTGCTCCCACTAGTAGATTCCTGGAACGGTGATGTCGAATTTGTGCATTGTGTCATAACAGTTTTGACCGACATGAATTCAGTTCACCTTGTATACTGTCGAAATTTACATTTTCTACATGTTATGTATTAAATCGGTGATGCCTCGAAATTGGAAACAGACAGGAGAGCACCTTAAGTTGCAAACCTGAATATACGTTTTGCATACTTAGTAGCACAGGACTCCAGCATCAGCTGGATTTGCAAATCCGCAAAATTATTGTTGATGTTGTCTTTCGTTTGACTCAGTCGGGGTTTTGAGTGAGCTGCTTGTATTTGTATTGGATCCACTTCGGTCGGCGTCACATTTGATCTGTCCGTCAGGTAACCGTCGGCTATATAATATATTATTTGTAAGCAGGTGTACCGCTCGTCTTCCTCATCATATGCCGAGATATTGGTGCGTTATTGCATAGGTGATGATGTAGGTGATGATATAGGTGATGATATAGACTCAATAAACTTGTGCGTCATTCCATAAGTGCGAGCAGCGATAATAATGCTGAATGAGTGGGGTTCAGGCGTTTGTATAGCTAAACAGGCTGCGCATTAGAATGACAAGTTGCCATGCCTGGATTAGCGCTGGCGCACATATTACAAGTTAACATTTTGAAAATCTTTACATGAACGTTCCTAAAGCTGCTGCTTTGCATCCTATTGTACGCTATAGCAATTTGCTATACACTACAAAATGACGAAGCCACCATACTACTATATTATACTAACAGTGTATTAAGACAAATAACCCGAGGCAAGCGCGCATCACATACGCAGCATGCTGACAGTCTAGAAATGTTGGTCATGTAATATAACTGGTAAAAGCAGCACTTCTTGACAAGTCCCGTAGGATGTCCGGAGCGGCGATTAGAAAATTGTTGTTTTAAGGGGCAGGAAAGTGGAAAAGCTTCACGCTTGCGGTGACGCACAATTTTTCATATGTTATGCATACCGATAAGTAACGCAGAGTTCTGGTGAGGAAACTGTTCACGATTATTTTTCTTTCTATGGAAACAGACTAATACACGTTGAATAATTTAGGTAGGGTGAAGTTCAACCGTTATTCAGAAGTGTTACTATGGGTGGTAAATAATATGAGAATAAAAGCGTCTCACATACTTGTCCCTGAAATATGACGATATTATGTCGACAATCCAGTCGACTGTGGTTTGTAGTCAAGTTAAGCTGGTGGCTTCTCAGTTTGGTATTGTGGCGGCTTCGGAACAGATCGCAGCAATCTTGTTAATTGTTAGCCAATATTGGATGCAACAAAACAAGGCTCCTTCGTAGGCGCCGGTATATTCCTCTGTACAAGCGCAATGCTTGCAGTCTGGGTTCGTTGGAGAGGTGGAACGTTAATCCAATGATTTTAGTCGCGCTGACGTTGAGGAGCTTAGAGTGCAACAGCTTCGTGCTTGCACCAATGTCGCCAGGCCTGGATCGCGTGTAGGCTTCATGTAGGCTTTCAGCACTTGTAGAAACAGTTATGGCTCGAGCTTCCTGAAAGCACTTCGTAGGAGTTTAAGGGGCTAACTGACTATGCTCGATGCCATTTTTGCCCGTTTCCAACATCCAATCTTGTCCTGCACGATTACCCCGTAGTCGATTTCCTGCGTATCATGTTGCAGCTGCTGCTGCGCCAGTCGACATTAATTGGTGCAGTGACGTCGCATGCGCAGTACTTTGCGATTCAGCAAGCTGCATTGGAGTCTGATTTCGGCCGACCATGTACCTTCACTAGCGAGACCCCTTGGTCACTTTGCATGATCTTCTACTGTCTTGAAATCATGCCAGAACTTGACGTCGTCTGCAAATATTAGGGAGGCCAACTGGAACACTATATTAAGTTGGTTGATGTATATTAGTAACATGCGTATTTATGCTTCGGGCTCCCAACGAGAGTTCCGATAGCGTCACATATCCATATTAATAGCTTCAGTTTCAGGACGTGTCATATAACGTTCACTGTCCCTAATGGATTGAGCATATTGCTCTACCTACCCACCTAATATTCTCCAGAGGGCGGTGAACTTAGCATCCACCATGCTAAATGAGTTAGTACCACATTTATTCCAAAACATGTTTGGTCATAGTACTTGTGACTATCATGGTACTGTCACCTAACGGCCCCATTCCACGTGCCCTCAAAAGTGATGAAACAATCGACGCTGGGTTTTTATTTGAACACCACAATAATCTCACTTCATAGAATCGCAGCAGCACGATTTCCGTCAGCGGTCATTAGGAAATCACTTTACCGATTGCACCCTCTATTCAGACAGACACAACCGACGAGGGGCGAGGGATGGACGTTAATTAATTCGAATGCTTCAAAACTATTGATCGACAAATTCACAGCATTCCTCTTCACAGTTTGGAAAGCTATTCCGTTGAGGAACCAGTTCTTTGGTGGGTCAGGCAAGTCCTACATAATTGGCAATTGCAGATTAGAGTTCGGTGTGCGCAGTCCGGTACAAGGCTTGTAAAGTATAGCGTTCTAAAAATTCAGTACAACAGCAGCGTTTGCTTCTTGTTTTCTTGATTTTTACTGATAATGAATGGATTTTGTCCATCATCGCTATACAAAGGTATTGCGACCCAAGGGGACATAAGCTTGGCGTATGAATTGTCATCCAACAATCTGCTCCAGATAAATGCCCTTAATTGTAAATTGATACCATCATCATCCTCCCGATTATCGTTTACAAGTTTGGAGACAATGATCTGCAAGAATTTACGCAGGATACGTGTTCAAGGTATTAATCTATGCTGTCATGCGCTGCTCAGAATAATCTGAGAAACTTTTAAGCGTTGGAATCTAACTCGTGAAGATGCTGCGAGTGTATTTGTGCGAATTCATCATAAGTATGGCATCATGTAGAATTCGTTAGCAAGGCCTTTCAGATTGGATCAAACAAAATCTCATTGCACTAGAGACTCCACAGCTAGGGCCCAACATATTGTCTATATAATTGATTTCTCTTTCACATACACTTACTTTCAGGACCTTAAGGTTTTATGGTAGACGTAACCAGTGACTGTGTGGCGACCAAACGAAGGCCTAGAAGATTTTATTAACCAAACCGTGTTTTCAGCCACCTAATTTAAAGCAGTCACAAAACCAGTTTGAGGAACCATCAGTTCGAGTTTATCAACAGTAACTTCCGTTAGATTATCGGCGAAACTTTGACTCGCTTTGCGTCTGCTAGACATGGAGTGCTGTCCAAACTTGCACTGTTTACGACAGCAAATTATTGGAGTTAAAAGAACATTAAGTTTGACTAATCCACCTATATAAGAGATGCTTCTTGTGTACGCCGACAGACGATGTAATGTGACCAATGTTGCACAACCAGCTTTATTATATAACACCGATGTCAGTATTTTTAATCACCTTTATGCATCTGTGTGAACACTGGTTAGCCCAACTAAACAAATTTCATGCTATTCATGGGTTTTCCTCTCACAGATTTCTCTTCAAATCTGTCGATCCTACAGTAGTTGCTCTGTCGTAAAGCATGTATGCTGCTATGGGCTGTGCAATGAGCGAATCTCATAGAGCCATTTTACAAAATAAAAGCGCAGTGGTACTCCGGTCGCGCACCCTGCGATTTGTGGTATCGTCATACAATCACAAGTACTGTGACTATCAATTTCTGTGTGAATTTTTTTACTTTGTGGCCATATTATTGTCAGAACTGCGCGGGCACTTATGACGTACGTCATTACTGAATATTCATGTTCGCTTTACAGTTCTTTTTGAGTGTTCTTACGTAGGACCAAATGGCTAGTTCTATTTCAGTAAAATCAAAGGCATTCACATATATATGGTATCAGTGATTTGACGATGTTAAGAAGGAACAGTTCGCTAACATTGAGGCAAAACTTCAGAGTTTGCAGAACACAAATCCATGTCGCATAAAAGAGGAAACCCGTTTTCGTATGACTTCGTGAACCACACACCAAGACTGAAAGAAAGAATGATAGAAAAATGAGTAACGAATACATGAACGCACGTTGCTGGAAATGGTGCCAGTCAGCACTGAGGGGAAAATTCCATTATCTGGACACGTGATTCAAGAACGAGCATTACACTTCGCAAAAGATTTACAAACACAAACTTTACATCATCAAACAGTTGGGTACAAGCTTTCAGCAGTAGACAATATTGTGTCTGGTAAGAATCGGGCGAATGCGAGAACTCAGATAGCTGTGCTGCATCCGACTAGGCAGAAAAATTGCTTGAAATATATTCCGGCTGCAAGGATCAAGCATTTTTAATTCAAATGAAACTGCTTTGCTATTCAGAACGACGTCGGATAAAGGCTTTGTGCAAAAGAATAGAAATGCGCAGGTGGGAAAAGAATCAAGGTGCGTGTCACAGTTATGCTGTACACTATCACATTTGGGGAGCGAGAATCGGCTGCAGTGATTTGGAATTCAGCCAGCTCTCGAACTCAACATGAAAAGCTACCGGCAGTTTACCAGTATAATAAAAAGGCATGGATTACTGCAGCTATTTCCGAAGATTTAACAGTAAAATACAGAAAAACGCAACATCATACCTTCTCTCGACAAAGCCTTTGCGCTCCGTAATTCCACCTACTTAATAGTGAATTGCAGTTCCTATCACCCACCACCACTGTGTTACCTCAACCGTAGACCAGGATGTCATTCAGGCGCCTAAAGCGAAGTTCAGGAGAAAACAGCTTCTCCATCTTGTAACCATCATGGAATCCCACAAAGACATTTCCGGAACTGATTTCATGTAACGAGTAAATTTAGCAGACGTCGTGTTCTACCTAACCTCTACCTGGAATGAGGTGAAGAACTCAACCATCTCTGTTTTTTAAATCGGGCTTTCCTTGTACTGCAGAAATAGATTCTGAGAGAACAATGCAAACTTGACCTGAGACATATGAGCAAGTTGTGCCCCCTACAAACGCAATTGCTATGGATACTCTCTCATGGTTTGGATGCAAACTGGCTGGCAGCCATCTGATTGCTTCTCATTTTCAAACAAGTCACGCAACAGAAATAAACTGGGACCTGCCAACCACATCAATTTTAGCAGCTGAGGATGTGAATACTGAATCAGACTACCAGCAAGAACAGGATTCTACAGATGTTCTGAAAACGTAGACATTCACAGACGCACAGGTGAAGTTAATATTTCGCGCTCCTAGGCAATACGTAGCGGACACACTGGCACGCTTGCACATCCTCTGTACGTGATGGAAAAATTTACACTACTTTCATTTCTATTGCCAAGCAACAGAACACTATATTTGATTTTTTTTCATCAAGTGGGTAATGATTATGACGATAGCAATGCGTGCGTGATTTTAAAGATTGTGTATTCCGACAACTTACAGGTCAGTTTCTAAACTGCTGACTCACAATCTGTGCGATTATCGCATTATTATTACTCATCTATCCCACAGTATGTACCAGTACTGAGTTCGCAAATGACAGCGGACTTGATATTACGTTCGTGACAAACAACTTCGCCGGTGTTCTGCAATTAACGTCATAGTGAATTACGCGCAGATTGCCATTTCTGACAACTTAGCTGTGTGAAGCGGGGTGCTCTGCAGTGTCAGCAACCGAAACAAAGCAATCCATTTATTTGCACCTAGGCAGCACACATCAAGCGTCATTGTCTCCTATTTCCCCCAGATGGAGCAGTCTCGTTGCAGAGGAACACGCTCATTGTTGTCTGTAATTTAGCGATCTAGTGAGCCAACGTATTATATCGCTTGATAGCTGTTTGTTGGTGTAACTGGATTTTCTTTCTGTTATAGCGGAGGTAAGAATACTCCACCGCTCCCCGTTGTTTTGTGAGTTTTGCCCCACTCACCCCTACTCAGCCTGCCCTCTCTTCCGGTTCCTCGCATTCGTTCACTTGTGCCTCACATTTGTGATTAGCTTGTATGGACACTGAAGCTTACGGTTATTCGCTTTTACTTTGTGTATTTCGTTCGGTCGTGAGGCAACTTATCGATCCCCCGCTTTTTGAACTGTCCAGCATTGACTGAGCGAATGCCAGCCGTTCCGCATAGCCTGTGATATGCCCTAATTTGAATATTATGATTGAGTTGTACAGACAGACGCTTGGTGGCCGGTTTGCCTTGCTACGTGAACATTGCTTGTTGCTCGGTTGTTGGTGTTCTCACCACCGTTAGTGGGTGGAAGCAGTCGTGGGGCTCCCACACAACAATTTTCAAGGCATGTTCAATAACAATTACATTAAAATTATTCAATCAAAACATTCTAAAACGTAAACACCCTCAGCGGGCCGGGTTACAATTAGCGAACGTCGACCGGTCCACGGCGATACATAGCTTGGGAGTCACTGCCGTAAAGTGCACCGGCTCGCTATACCTCCATATTTCACGAGACCGGCTGCTTGTAGTGTAATCCCTTCGCAACAATTTAGTACATGTCTGCTTACTTGCGGAACATGAAGGAAAGTAATATAAGTCACCGTTTAACATATCCTTTGAAAGGGAATTGCAAGGCTGCAATCAAACATATAACACATGGCTCCTTCATCGCTCCATTGGTGATTATATAATTCCACCCAGGAGCTGTCCTGTGTACCTCGATCAGATTTGACTTGTGTTGTTCGTATGGCGGCGAATTGTTGGGAATATGATCACCTGCTACCCCAAGTTCAACTTAGACCGGTGGATCCGTCACAAAAGTGCTATTTCATCGCATAAATGATGAATTTACGTGTAGTGGATGGTATCCATTTTGCTGCGACGGAGATCGTTCCGCTCTTTATGTTACGAACAACTTGACTTCGAGGTCAAACGGTAGCTTCTACTGCGTCTTCATCTATCCGGCCGAACTAGCCAGAATACCCACCAAAACGAGGCAACCTCCCTGCATCTCTTGTTTAGAGTATCGTCTTAGTACCAAGCCAACGTTTTTCACTGTTGTCCTGCGTGCATCATTTCCGCCCTAGCCTCCGACATCTCCTTTGCTCACTTACAAAAAGGGCTTGACTCCACTTCAGGCTTAAACTCGGTGCTCTGATTGCACGCTCTCTCCTTCCCTCAGGAACTGTGCGCGCTCCGATGGATGTCTCAGACACCACCATTGTCCAGTGAGGGCGCCCGGTACACCGTGCACCGGCTGAGCTCCGTTCAGTAAAGTCTCCATTGTCGTCCATTTGATTTGGACCACGCTAGTCTCACGCAAGTCTCACAGTTTTCCTACCCAGCTCCGAAAGTGTGAGTATCCTGCGCTAACTGTTTTCAGTCGCTACGCTATACCGAATTCTATTTGCAGGTAGCATCTGCACACGCAGTGGTACGTGGATGCTATGTGAATGATTATCGGATGACAGCCTTTACGTTAAGAATAGTAGCTTCTGAACTAAGAACGATAGCTTCTGAACTAATGATGTAAGCGATTGCGCTAAGGACGTTAGAAAGTGAGAAATGGTATAGAGCATTCGCTTGTTGCTAGTAAGGACTGGTGAATATGAGACCAGTGAGCTTCAACTGCATCCAGTGAGCGTTTACTCGACGCACATGACAGCGTAGTTCGATACGCATTCAGAATAGCTGGTTTTGACAGTTGCCTGATGTCAATGCGTAAAATGATTAAATTCCCTTTATTCAGTCGTTCAAACCCGTATGTCATTGTTCGAAGATGCTATGTGTCAGATCGCCTAGATATAAGTCATCATCCAGATAGGCATATGAAAATTAGTTTATTATTTACTATGACTTCAACAATTTCTATAAGAATCCGCAAGCAAAATCATGTCCAGAATAAGACAAGTATATTTCGAGCGACTTATATTTGGATGGTCGTATTTAGCCACCTCCTTGTTTCATGGAACTCTACCTGATGTACATATGACTGCTACTACGTTTGGTACCTTCTCCACCAACTGCCAGGGTTGTGTGGTAACGCACGCCGTCCTAACATCGCAGTCATTCTAAATCATCACGAATCCGTACGGAGTTGTCAGGTTTAAAATAAGTTTAAACACTTGCGGATTCCAAGCGTGCTGACACATCTGCAACCTTATTACTCACTGAGTATGGCAGTGTCCGCGCTTTGATGAATATTGCGCTGGCGTCTTCTTTTAGTTACATGCTAAACTTATTTAGTATCACAAAATTCCTCCGCAAACATCCCAGGATTATGCTTTAGTCTTGCTTCTGGTCATAAGATCTTAAGGTTTTTTACCTACCCCTATACAACATCCGGAAATGCGTTTACACAGTTTCATTTGAGCAGAATTAGAGTGATCCCAAAGATCATTTATACAAGAGTCGCATATGTTCTGTCACAAATTATTTATTAAGTACGCCTATGGGTTCACTGGTGTAATCATGAAGAGTAGGATCTCATACGGAAATGACCACCAGTGGTCTTAATGCCTTCTCATAATTAGCGGCACATGTGCTATTGTATTGATCTCCATCCGTCTTTTCTACCCCAACAAAGAGTTGCAATACGTTGGAGCGGGCCGCATACAAGGAACAATATCTGTAATATGGAATAAAACTCAGGTTCGCTCCTATCTGATCACCCATAGTTTTATGGATTAAACCCCATTATTCCGCACCTGAAAGCCGCTTCACCGATCTGCACACTTTGCAAACTGATACAAATTCCCCTACTCCCGGCGTTCTGTCTGTTGATGTCGACGGTCGGATTGACCATTGTGTCTTCATCACAACGGTAGCATATAAACTAATTGGTGCTATTAGATGTCCTGTTATTTGTGAAGTACTTTCCACCAATAACACACATCTTACGCGTTTTCACGGAAATTTTGTTAATATTTTGAAAGGTTCTGCTAATGCTTGGCAAGCAAACAGGTGGTATTTTAAGTCAGCGAGTAACCTTCCTTTGAATATATCATTTGCCGAGCAGGTTTGTTTGAAATCGCCATCATAAAGAACTCACGTATCGTGCATGTTTTAGACCTCACTGAATCGATTTCATCATATTTATAGTTAGTTTCTTTCTGAGGTTTAGGAAAGTTGATGAGAATGGTTGTAAAGTCATAACTGGCCGCAAGCTAATTTTACCTAAACTCCAAAGATCAGCAAATGTATCTAGAACGCCAGCCGTGATATAACGGACGTTATATAAAGGAAGTGATTCGAAATAACTTCCATACTGCACAAGAGACTGACATCGGATTTCGGCTTTCAAGAATGGATGTACATCTGTTCGCTCACTAAATAACTCTCCCCAAATTGTCATATTTGCAAAATTAGTGCGCCGATAGATCATGGCCATTTGACAGGTGGAGCACCCAATATCGACAAGCTTGTCTTCCTCGAAAACCATCAAAGCTCAATCCTAGCTTCTCGTTTGTCAGCACGTAGGCAGCATTTGACAATTGCGCGCATGCAGGGGTCTCATTACATACAGAAGAATGTAACGCGAAACTAGCGACAGTGAGCGAAATTACATGAGGATATGTTTATGTGTAACGCTCAAATCACCGTCGAAAAGCATTGTTCAACGATCGTTAGGCGGGAAAATACAGGAAATTGGTGACATAAAGGCTATATGTTTCCTGTGAGCACAACACCATTTAAATCGAAGTTCTGGCAATCTGTTTGCGACTTATCGTAACACCATGGCGTATGATATGAAGTGGCAACGGCAAATCTTTTTGCGTCCCACAATGCAAATCCACAATAGAGGCAGATTGGGAGAACGAGCAGCTTAGCGAACAAAATTGCATTAGTGCACTTTGTAACTTGTCTGAGTTTCGGCGTTTCTATGCATCAAATGGAATATTGAAAGAAGCATAATATTTATTGCACGCAACAATATTTAACCAAAATCTCATTCAGGCGTGATTTTATAGGTCATGTTTTGGTCCCCTACTCAGGACACATGGGAAGTGAAAAACAAATTGCGTGCTTATTGCTCATCTATAAAGATGAAGTTTCATTGCACATTCTCATCTTCGCTGTTATTGCACAATAGTGTTTCACACTAAATGGACCAGCTTCATCAGTTCTATCAACCGCACCTTATCTTTCGGTACCACTTTGTTTGGATCGCGCATGATCATGCCTACATAGGCGTGCCTCGCATAACTCAAGAATAAAGAATTTATTTATTTATCTATAAATTCCTAATTCTGCTTTCGCACCCTTCCTGCAGAAGAAAGATGTAGGAACTTTCCGAATTACGAAAAACACAAGAAGACCGTCCGCCTGGGAAAGATGGACTAGAAAGACGCATGATGTCAATCCAATACAACACGAGGCGCGATTCTACGAAGGACAGGTTGTTTGCATTAGTTGTCAGACAATCCTACCGAAACCTTTTGCTTAACCGCAAAACGCACATCTATAGAAGTTGCGAGTCGCAACCCAAACACACAGCGTGTTCCATAATTTCAGTTTTGAAAACACACAGCTGTTTACCTCGGGCAGGAATTTATCTCTGCTCTGATAACAGATACCCCATAGGTCTATGAGGTGCAGTACGCAAGTTTGGCACCTGGTTGTGGACTGACAGGCACAAATCACAGTTAGGACATTAGTTACATTTGCCAGCTAAGTTTAGGCACACGGTAAACTTCCTTTCTTATGTGGATCACTGTTTAAAATATGGAAAGCGAGGATACACTCGCTGGTGAATTTTATGCAACCTGAGTTACGTAAAGTCACCGATGGTCAGCGCGTGCTTATTTTTCGATTATATGGATAGTGCGGGCTTGATGCAGCCGAGACAGCGAGGCGATACAAAGCATAACCACGGGAATGCGGTCTGTAATTGACCGGTACGTGTAAATGTGTCAGGACATTGCGGTATCTAACAGATTGTTGAGGTAAGGGTGACGTGCTCCGACACGATGATATGGCAGATGTCGGTCCTGAAATTGCCCGGACAGGTGTGGGTCAAGCGTTTATGGAAGACTGGTGTGTAAGGTCTTTAATAAATATTCAATGTCTAAATGCAGCATATTGTTTTATGGAGGCTTGGTTCCAACTTAGTTTTTTTACATGGAACCACACTCAATTAAGCGGATCGATAGGTGACTTCGGTCTCATTATTCAGATTCGTTGAATTTCAAAGATCAAGACAATACGGTAGCTAAAACACGACAGACTATTGGAATGATTGGCCGCTATTTTCTACCAAGCGATTTTAAGCTCCTGTCTTTAAACTGTACTCCAGGCCATTATTAGAATATTGTGTAATCACTTTTAGTAGCATCAAAAAATGCGACACGAGTGCAATCGAAGCTACACAAAGGTCGATTACCAAAATAATCCTGAGCTGCACCTCTAAGCTCACTTATATAGATGTCATTTGTTAAAAACCGACCAGATATGGCCACGAAGATTAAGGTTTCATGTATGTCTAGTATTCAACATTGTCCATCGACTGACGTACCCTAGTTACTATCCGCCAGTGTACCAAGAATCCTCATCGTAAGATCTAAGAAACAAATACTATATGCAAAAATTACCTCGTTGTCACACGTCTGCAATGCAACAGCTGTACACACAAATATTCAACATTATGGAATAAATTGCCTAAGACCATCAGAAGTACATCTTCGCTTCGAAATTTTAAGCTGCAACTAAAAGAGTACTTAACTGTTAATAAAGTTAAAGAACCGATTCGTGTCAGTTGCATAGAAAAATGAAGGTACGAGAACGAGTCTGATAGCATCTAAGTGCTTGCGGAAGTTGCAGTAGAAAAGTACGGATAAATATGGCGAGCAGGCCTTGCCGCCAAAACGTGAAATATAGTGTTCCATTATCATGAATTTTTCCTACTAAATAACCTAGATTTGCCTCGCTATCCTTCCTCCTACTTTGTTACATCCTTCTGTATTACTCAACTTGATGACTCAGGTGTGGTCTTTGAAATCATTGGTACGTCGATAGGTTGGATAAATGAGATCTAGCTCTGGTTTTATGTTAGTCTATACTGTTATATACTTCACGCTACTCAAATTGTTGGTCTGTTTATGACCTATGAAAACATAGGCACATGTATGAGTTGCAAATTTTTCTCATATAAACATCTTATCACTGTGTACTTAATTAGCTTGATGACCCACTGATGGCATTTGAAAAACATGCGTACATTGGTGGGCTGGATAGGCAAACTTTTTCTTTGGACCATATGATGCTTCCTTTCAAATACACAGCTAGGTGAAATGCATGGGTACCTGAAAGACATAGACCCACTTAAAGGGTGAATTCTTGATGGCCGCAACTAACCCGCCGAATTTATTTACGCAATTCCGCTTACCTGTGTTATTAACTCTAACCATTTTTGTAAGTCGTTAGTTCTAATTGTGTAGTGTCATGATGGATGCAGTTCTCATTTTTACCGTCTGTCTTTTTCGTGCTTGGTGACACACTTGCACTAATTTTTAACTTAGTATTATACACAAATGATATGAATTCTTGACTATTTTCCATGTACATATTATCACACAACTACTAAAACGTTGTCATTTTGCCTTCTTCTCCCAACCATCTGCTTAAACGTAGATGAAAGTTGTGTCATTGTCGTGGATTCGGATAAATCTTGAAACGAAATCAAGGGCGTAAGAATCAATGGATTCGGAACCACTTGTTTTTGTACAGCAATATTGTAAAACCATCCTGCATTTCTTTCGTAAGTATGATCGGACCAACTAAGCTGGGCTTAGCTGGGAATACACAAATTATACTGTTCCACCTAGCTCGAGGAGGGGAAATGAATGAGATTAAGGTTCTCAAGTCATTCCGCCAAGCAGAGATAGGACTCAATGTCTCGCAGTGTGATAGCTGCTGGAACACTTAGGTTTGCCTAACAAAAAGTAAGTCATGTACAAACGATTTATTGCCTTCATGCTGACTCCACATACGGATATAGTGTCGATCTCCATACCCCGATTTCGGGAGTACAGTTTTGGTCAAATTGATGAGCATTACACCGGACCTACCAGTTAAAACGGAGTACGTAACCCAGTACAAGCGTTGGCAGGAATCCGTAAGCTTGCCTTGCTACGTCATAGACACAGAGTGCACCGATTCAAATCTGGACAGGATTCAGACTTTGAGACGTTCGGTCCTAATCCCTCAAATAGTATCTTTGCACCTTTTCCTTTCTGACCTCGCACATAGACCAAAGGTCTGAACCTGCGATTCCTCTTGTATTAACCAGTATTACCATATAAACGGCCAGTTTGTACTTCACTGTATCATTGTACTCATTAGTAGGATAAAAGTAACCTGTATTTGGATGGTGAAAACCCATCTCACGTTCTCAATTATTGGGTTAACCAACCAAATTTTGGTGAATTCGACATCATAACGCTAGGGGCTATCTTTATTTGCTCTGTCAGTGACCGGTAGGTTATTGTTTAGAAAAACTCATCCCACGTTGGAGTTTATACGCCGATAAATAGAATAAAAATACGAAACCGCATAGCCTGTTCTCAAATCACCATCTCGTTTACATCCTCCCAGTATCCCTTAGGAATCTCATGAAAGACAAGAGTTGGCACCATGAACCAAGTTGCATAGCAGTGGTTAGTCCAAGCGCTGTTGAATCAGATTTGCTCGTTGCAATCATTCTGGCCTGATGCCGCTATGACACCGATTACCCGTGCGGTAATTTAGTCCTGAAATCAGCAACAACAGTGCTTACGTATATTAACATGAAGAACCTTAAACAGCGGGATATCCGTTAAAGAAGATGATGCTCAACATGCCCGCCGGCGTTCTACTTGCAGTGCAGAAATTGCCTAAGAAAATTGGCCAGAACTTTTGCAGAGTTATCTTATTGATGCCGCGGCATTGGTTGACAACACAGGCCTTCAGTTGTTCCAGTGAAGTAGGTGTTGTCTCGTATGTTTCTCTCTTCAAATTACTTCATAGGAAGAAATCTAAAAGATTCAAATCTGGTGACCGGGCGGGCCGTTCCATTGGACCTCCGCCACCGACCCATCGGTGATCGAACACCTCGTTCAGATAATCCCTCACCGCTTGTGCATAATGGGCATGTGCGACATTATATTGCCAACAAATGGTGCTGGAAACACCCTCAGCCTGCAGCTGTGGAATGTCAAGTTCTGTGGCATTTCATTTTACGATGAGTCAATGAAAGGTATAGCATTAGTATATTAAGACAGTAACCTACAGGTCACATTACTGTCAAAGAAAAATGGTCCGACAATTTTTCGACCTGTTCGTCTATCACAAACCATTAGCTTGTGACTATGTTGAATACGGTAGTCCCGGCAGCGTCGTGCATTTGCTGTCTCTCAAAATTGATGTTTTGTATTCCATCGAACTGGGAAATCACCTCGTGTACAAATAATGTAGTGAATATCCATGTGATTCAAGAATCAGTTGCGGAAGACAAGCCGCTACCCCGGATTGCATAGGTTCCACACTTGTACTTGATGTGCACTATGCCGACGAAATTTTTCTTCTATCAAAATCCGCTGAACTGCTTGACGTGTGGTGTCACAATTTTGAACGATTGTACGGATGCTGAGATTCTCCCATTCAACCACTTAGTGGATAACTGCATTAGCCGAACTCTCATCCGTTGTGGTGCGAAGCTGCTTCGCAATTCTTGCGTTGCACACACTACCAGTGTTTTTAAACTTCTTCCCAACCTTCAACACGCACCGGCCATTTACAGACCGCATTCTCGGGTTATGCTTTTGTATCGTCTCGCTGTCTCGGCTGCATTAAGCCCGCACTATCCATATAATCGAAAAATAATCACGCGCTGACCATCGGTGAGTTTACGTAACTCAGGTTGTATAAAATTCACCAGCGAGTGTATCCTCGCTTTCCATATTTTAAACAGTGATCCACATAAGAAAGGAAGTTTACCGTGTGCCTAAACTTAGCTGGCAAATGTAACTAATGTCCGAACGGCGATTTCGGCCACAACCATGATTGCTTACTGCACCTCATAGACCTATAAGGTACCAGTTATCTGAGCAGAGATAAATTTCTGCCCGAGGTAAACATGTGTTTTTCAAAGCTGAAATTATGGAACACGCTGTGTGTTTGGGTTGCGACTCGCAACTTCTATAGATGTGTGTTTTGCGGTTAAGCACAAGCCTCCGATTAGATAGCCTGACAACTAATGCAAATTACCTGTCCTTCTAAGAATCGCGCTTACGTTGAATTGGATTGACACCATATGACGTTCGGTCTATCTTTTCGGTTCCGACGCGATTTGTGTTCTCAAATATACTGGAACTCTGCGTTTCAGTCGATGTGTCATCAAACAGAACTGTTGGCTAGTTATCAGTTGCTATCGTACAATTTGTGTCCGTATTGCACCGTCGCTCTGTTAACCGCTTAGTCGTGTCCCACCAGGGCCAAACGCACAGAACTTGGTGACCTTGAACATGCAGATAATTCAACGCACACGCGACCTGCAGGAAATCATTTGCTGTCGGGCGCTTATCGAAATAGCATCGATCTACGCAGTGGATTATAGCGGCCAATAGAAATATCATGTTGCCGCATCCAGATCCGCAGTACTTTGTGACTTTCCTTCAGGTTCTAAAATCATACTAACTGAATTTCAGTGTTTTAAAAGTATTGGAATGATTCATGGTAAATGTTCCAAGCTTTCATAAAAGAGTTCGTCACAAAAAGTGAAAACATTTAATTGTGTTTCGGTGAAGTATGTGTGGTCATCCTACCGGTAAAGATTGTTCATGAATTATCGCAGAATTAAGAAAGATTTTTTGCATTTTTTTTAAACAGATAAGGAACATTAAAAGGCATTACTTTGAAGAAAGATTACATCCAATTAAGCTCCGTATTAAAACTGAGAAAGTTAGGCAGCGTGTTAAATGTGCGCCGTCTGCGGCTCCAAACTTTAATTTAAACAGCTGATCAAATACGCCTGAAGCAAGCACCGCCCATCCGACTCTCATGAACACTGTCAGGGCCTCGTCCACCTTCTAAACTGTTCGGAACTATTGCACCGACGTTGAAAGCACAATTTGATAGATCTAAGTTGCGACCTATGGGAATGAAGGCTTGGATATTTGATCACTGGCACTGGGTCAAATGTAAATGGAGAAGCATTTACTTTTCGCACACCGGCTCCATCGGATGTATGCGGACCAGCTGATCGGTTTATTTAAACCCATTGCATGTCGTACGACAGTGGTAATCTTCACTAACTTTCTAGAATCGAGGACAACTTCCTAATTAAACAAATAATTTGAGGACTTGGAGCGGTGGAACTCCATATGTAAAATTAGTTTTGTGCTTGCAAAGCCATCAATTTGACATGCGTTACGTGTCACTCAAATTCACAGGACTATGGTGAACCAAGACTACTCCGAGTTGTGTTGACTTCGCCAAAGAAGCAGAAGCTGTCTTGTTATCGGAAGCCCGCTTCTGGAATCGGTCATATTCCTTTCGTATATTCCCTGGTATTCCGTGGAGCCAGCGCAGACAGGCGAAGCACGACTCGGACATAAACCGGAAGAAATCCGTAGACAGGACCATTTTCTAGGCGGTGTTTTAGATGCTGGAATTCACGATGAGCGAGAAGCGAACACTTGAGATGAGGAACAGTGGCGGTACAAACGTGATACCCACTTCATGGAAAACGACATGTCGCAATCGAGCACTAGGCTGCGCCGCTCGCCAAACTACAAAGTTTGTGGTCCGTGGATTGTGAACGTGGTCAATCAATCTAACTAATGGTCAGCAATATTGCTGGAATGTATATATGCTTGTTGCAGTGACCTTCTTTTCGGGCTCCGGATTAAAGCAGCATCCCCCGAGCAAACACATTAGAGCAGCCACTTAGCCGCAGCATTTTCCGACTTGAGTTCGGATAACTTCGATCGACTATCCAAAGTAACTGTCAAACACAGCCCTGTACATTCTATATAGAAAAATAAAAATAGCAAATCATGGGATCCATGGGTCTGACAAGTTGAGTTCTTCACCGCCACAGCAAAAGATAATTATTTTCCGACCTTTCATCGGCCGACACATTTTACACAAAAAACGCATTCTCTGATTCATTATAAAGAATTGGGCAACTTTCCTGAATGTACATCTATGCACAATGACTTATGAACAGGCAAGTCAAAATTTGGACACGTTAGGCGGCACAATCTTAGGACATCCCATTGGTTACAGATGCTTGGTAACACTCCGAAATTACTAACGCTAAGTAGTGATATATGGGAAGTCCTTACCCCAAAAAGATCTCCGTGACAAGGGTGTTTTGTTATCTTACATTACCACAGCGACCCACATTGCAGGTCTGTGGTCTTTCCGGAAACGCTGATGGTAGACTCACTTTGGTACATTCCGAGAATGAGATGCAATGACACTTGCCTTTTAGCCGTTGTTTATCGTTTCCGAACATCTGACCCAGTGATGGACTCCTGCCTGAATATAGCCTTGGAAATTATCCTACGACAATGATACATACATCTTGCCTTCTCAGGCGACCTTCATACTCAACATCTGGAAGAGCTCGCATTAGCGGAAGAGCTATTTACAGTTGACCTGCATTAGTACATTAAAGGCATTCTGCTCTTCAGCCAGCTCAGCTGGCCCATCAGATTAAGAGGAGTAAATAAACAATCTGTGCTTGATTTAGTGCTCATGAACGAAGTGTTGATGATTGAGCAACTAAAGATAGAGCTTACTGGGGCGGAGCGACCAGGTTATCAGAATTTATGACTGCATGTGTTTTGCTGAGTATCGAGAAGGATATGGTAAACTCTTTTGCAAAATTCTCAACTATGATATCCTGGCAGAACTTGTGAGTGATGCCATCTGGGAGTTGCCGACTATTGTTACATTGATAGTCTTTGGATGGAGTTTGCTGACTAGTTCAGTGAGCTGATTAAATCTGAATCGGCGAACAAGACCCTAGGTTCCGCAAAGACACAAGCATTCGTTCGGAGAAAAACCCGAAAATATATGGTAGTAAGAAACGCCGCGTAGCATTTGTATGGAGCGAACCCGAGCCCTGACACCTGGAGCAACTAAGTTGATCATCATAATCACTGTGCCCCACTTGTATGTGAAGACAAATTAGTACATCAACAGGGGCAAGCGGAAAGTTGTGTGCTATAAAAAATCTTCTATTCAGACACGTGAAACGTGATGGGCCTACACTAATATCAGCACCTATATGTGTTTAAACCGCTTTTCCCTTTGAACTATGGTTGTGCTATGTAGCTTTTGAGCTACTGGGAAGAATACATTATCATTGAAAGCCACATTTTTTGTTAGTAAAGGTAAACAGTTACTCTAGTCAGGGTTAAAGGCTATTGTGCAGTTAGCCAATTGTCGGAATTCCGTTTTCCTCCACTCATGAGCCCGCTGATACAAATACCCATGCACCAGCTATCGAAACGGTCCATGTATTTGTATTTTCGATGCGTTGTACAGATATGCATTATACAGACATAGAAGCTAGTCGTACTTTGGTGCTGTACAAGATCCCCTAAATGAACGACCGTTTCACTTATAATTCAACGACGACCGTGACTTCGGAAGATACGTGGGCCTTGTCGAACAAAACAGTATGCTCATCGGCAACTTGCACGCGAGTGATGGTTAAAATATCCACCGAATAGCCACGAAACAAGCACTTAATGTTATAGTATTTTGATATTTTATTTGTTTTGATATAGCACACGCCGAAGTTAGGGCCAAAGTAAAAAATAGGCCACCTGTGCGTACAAAGTCTGTGATGAAGTCATGCAACGATTGTGCTCCAGGGAATCAAGAGGGAGCATTCGGATTTGTTCAAACGGGTGAAGGTTGGTCTGATTTGAATAGCTCTATTTCCTAGCTCAAATAATCAGAACGAGGAAAGTGGAGTTGAATCCGTAAGTCTAAGTCATGGAAGTACTTTCTCCTACGAAAGTGCTATTGTTTTGCAATCCCAAAATAAGTCAGCAACTTTGACGCCATCGCTTGGACGACCGCACGTTCAACTGTACTTCATGCACGACACAAAATTGTGCAAAGGACAACATGTGTGGATAGCGGATTGGAGAATAAGAAAAAGGGCGCTTAACGCTGAAACTGCGAAGAAACACAAAGCAAGATTTCGCTATAAAGAACGTTGGTTGCATAGAAGCTACGACTATATGATGAACAGATTTCTCATCCGTATCTTCATCGGTCGTGAATAGAAGTATGAAGTGACGGTTTGAATTACGATTATTTGGATGATTCGGTAAGAAGAACTTAGTGTTGCATTAGTGTTGCATATTACAATTTTTTAAATCATCATCCATAGAGTCAATATACACTTGACACCATTTTGCTCCGTTCTCTCAGAACTAACTTAGTCTACTGCAGAGGGTAGAAGTATGAGTGTTTATAGCTAGTTATAATAGATGGAGTTTTCTATCCAACTATCCATGGAAAAAACCATGGAGGGCGGGAGAGCCTATGGTGCGCTGAGGATTGTCGTGGCTAGATCCTGACAGATGGTCTACCCACTGCTGCTACTGTTGCGCCATAGTCTCATGTCCTGGGCGCCTCCACTTGGCGACCGCTGGGTGGGAGTTGGATTTCGCCCTTCTCCCTGCTAAGATCCAGGATACCAATCCGCATGGGTCAGCTAACTTACCATGTGCTAGACCCGCTGCCTTTCGGGTGTTCATTTGATCGAAGGCTTTGGCTGAGGACCCGAGTCGTTCTCCTGTCAAAATTGGGCGCCCTGGCAGTATACTAGTCCATCCTCTCCGGAGGTTAGGAAGTGGTCGATGACCCTCTTCCCGTAAAACCTAGCCATGGGAGACAACAAGTTTACGGGTGATATTCTCAAAGCCCGATTGGCGTAGAGCACGAGGGCCACGCATTGTCTCTGACGGTGGGAGGACACTCCGGGTGTTCAATGGTTTGTTACTGCCCGCCTCAAGCCAGGCAGCCCCTGGTCAAATTGGTGCAAACCCGCCAAAAACCCACTTGCGTCTGGCCGTGGTCGCAGGTGCGTATCCAATTACGGTCGCAAAACATATGATAATTGTTCCATAACCTCAAAGGCTGCGTGTGACAGCCGTCAAGCAGATCCCCATCCGTCTCTGCAATCACATTCCCGAGCTGGATCTGCTCTCCACTGCCTTATGGGTCAGGCTATTGAGCCAAAGGCTCCGGACGGAGTCCCTCAAGCAAACCTCCAAACCACCCACTGCCTTGTGGGTCAGGCCGTCGCAACGAGACTGGACCTTAACGTGGTGCGACGGTTTGCGTACCTCATTGACCCATTGAGCTATACTGGGTGATGCCTCCGAGCATCTTGAGAGCTACTCCTACCAGGTTGGTCAATGGTGAGAGGTCAGACAAACTCAGTCTCCTGGTCCTCCAGGTTGGGGGTTTGAAATGGGATGGCGTCCATTTCTGTAAAACTAAATCACTGCCACCCCGCTGCCTTGCGGACAGGCTTTTAAGCCAAAGGCTTTGGATGAGGACCCTAATCGTTCTCCTGTCTAGGTCTGGGCGCCCTGGCAGTATCCCAGCCCACATACAACCATGACATTTTCTTCAAACATAAACTTCATCCTGCATCGGCCGTCGCGCAGATTATCAAGGGTCGCCTTATCTGCTGCATACAGCAGGGCAGATAAGCGAAAGCATGCTACTGCTGGCGCCTCCCTTCTTTCTTTTCCACCTTTTTCTCTTACTCCCATCCCGGCCCCCATTACTAACCTTCCTTCTATAATTCCCAGCTTAATTGACAGCAACCGAAGTGCTACTGGAGTAGAACCATCTGCAGCCACCATCCCACAGCATCTATCGGACGCCTATCGGCAAAAGTCCCTTATAAGACCACGCTGTCCCGTTTCCATGGCGACCTTCAACGTCCGCACTCTAAGACAAACAGGTCAGCAGGCTGCACTCGCACGCACCTTGGACACACTGGGTGTTGATGTGTGTTGTGTGTCCGAAACTAGGATTAGTGACCCTAACGGGGTTATTGAATTGACTGCACCCGGCTTATCCTCTCGTTATTGGTTGCACGCATCCGGAGACGCCGATGCGGCACTCACCGGTCAAGCTGGTGTAGGTATCATTCTCAGCTCCAAGGCTGAGTTATCGTTGGTTGATTGGATTCCGGTGAACAGTCGTTTATGTGCAGCCCGTTTGACGACATCAGCTAAGGTGAATTTGCGAAGTAAAACAAAACGCTGTTTGTTTGTGATTTCTGCTTATGCTCCCACGGACTGCAGTTCTAATGCAGTCAAGGACACTTTCTATCACGAACTGAACACGCTGCTACGCAGTGCTACTAGTTCAGATATTATAGTACTTGCAGGGGATATGAACGCACAAGTAGGGCGTCTGAGCTCTTCAGAAGCTCAGCTGGGTGGTAAGTATAGACTTAACTCCGAACGGACTGACAACGGCGAGCGTCTGCTGCAACTGTGTGCGGAGCACCAGTTGTTTCTTACTAGCGCTGCTTTTAGACACAGTGGGCGCCGAAGTGCCACTTGGCGTCCACCTGTAGCTGGTCAGCGATGGACCTAAATTGACCACATAGCCATAAGTTACAGGTGGCGCGGTTCCATTCTGGATTGCCGCTCGTACTGGAGTACCTGTGTCGACTCTGACCATGCCTTGATGCGCTGTCGTTTCTCCATGAACTTTACCGGAAGGCGCACAAAGCGTCTCCCCCGATTGGCAACGGAGAAATTGTCCCAGCCCTCTGTCAGGCAAGCCTATCAAGAAGCACTGCATAGCGAACTCTCGCTGTCTTGTCCTAATGATACTGAACTTCAGTGGAATAAGATCTCGGCCACTATGCACGACGCAGGAGCATCTGCTTGTGGCACTATCAGTCGTCATCGCACCAGTCACTGGATATCCGAGAGGTCCGTGAACCTTTTGGAAGCTAGAAGGCACCTCCCGGCTGGTTCTGAACACAATGTGACCAGACGGGCTATTAGGCGTGAACTAAAGCGGAGCCTACGTGCTGACAAGGAAGCCTGGTGGACCAGTCGGGCCCAAGAAATGGAGGAGGCAGGAGCAGTAGGCAATTACCGCAAGCTCTTCCAGCTAATACGCACCACTGGTCCGAGAAAACCAGGCGTCAGTGAGACAATCAGGGACAGCGCGGGTGCGCTGATACACAATAAGGAGCACCGTATGGCTCGTTGGGCTGAGCACTTTGAACATCAGTTCAGCTGGCCCCCTGCTCCCGGACCTCTTCCTACTCAGGTGATGCAGGACGTGCCATGGACGGTTAGTTTAGAGCCACCGTCGGAGGCCGAAGTCCGAAACGCGATCACAGCCCTCAATCGTTTTCGTGCCGCTGGCCCGGATTCCCTACCACCTGCACTATTTAAGGATGGTGGTGAGGTCCTCTGCAAAGCACTGACCTCCCTATTCGAACGTATCTGGAACGAAGAGAGTGTGCCGGCTAATTGGAGCGAATCGATTATAGTGGCAATATACAAGAAGGGCAATCGCACAGACTGTGCGAACCACAGGGGTATTAGCCTAACGCCAGTTGTGACAAAATTACTGGCCTCGATTATCGTTCGTCGCCTCACTTCAGAACGGGAATCTCGGATTAGAGAAGAGCAGGCCGGTTTTCGCCAACGACGTGGCTGTATAAACCATATATTTACTTTGCGGCAGGTGCTAGAGCAGCGCCACGCATACCGCAGACCGACAATAGCTGTGTTCCTCGATTTCAAGAGTGCGTTCGATTCAGTCGATCGATCGATTCTGTTCGAAATACTTGCGCGGAAAGGTGTTCCCACGAAATATGTGAACATCCTTCGTGCTCTATACTCGAACACTAGAGGCCGCGTCAGGGTCTATGGTGCCCTATCGGATAGCTTTTCGACTACAAGTGGCGTTCGACAGGGTTGCCCGATTTCCCCATTTTTGTTCAATTTCATCGTGGATTCTATCATGGAGTGTTCCCTTGCGGAATCTCACGATGTAGGTGTTGAAGTGCTGCCTGGTGAACGGTTAGTTGATCTAGATTATGCGGACGATATCGTCTTGCTTTTCGACAATGTTGAGGCGGCACAATCAACCCTGAATAGCCTATCCAGAGTGGTCCCATTATTTGGTATGCACTTCGCACCTTCAAAATGCAAAGTGTTGCTGCAGGACCACCAGCCACTCGATGACCCCTTGACGCTTGCTAACGAGGAACTCGATGTGGTTGATCAATTCACTTATCTTGGCAGCTGCGTCAGCAATGATGGGCGCATAGAAAATGACGTTAACTCACGCATTGCAAAAGCCAGAGCTGCGTTCTTGAACCTGCGTCATCTTTGGCTACAGAAGGGAGTTTCCCTCCGTCTGAAAGGCCGTGTATACAAGGCCACAGTGAGGGCCGTTCTGCTCTGTGGTAGTGAAACTTGGCCCCTTCGGTCTGAAGATCTGAGGCGCCTTCAAGTCCTTGATCATCGTTGTTTGCGAAGCATTGCTGGTGTCGGATGGCACCAGCGTGTCCGCAACGATGATGTGCGAAGGCGAGTACTAGGGGGTGATGATCATGCTAGCTCCCTAGAACAACAGATAGCACTGAATAAGTTACGTTGGCTCGGGCACGTGCTACGTATGCCTGGTCACCGCTTACCTAGGAGGGCCTTGTTCAGTCTACTAGGTGTAGGATGGCGCAAGGCTCGAGGTGGACAGAAGTTGACTTGGCAGCGGGAAATGAAGTCACTGACGACCAAACTGGGTGCCGTTGGTCGGTCTCGCCTTCCGGGTTGGAGTCCACGTGACTCACCTTGTGCTTGGCTCGAGACTTTACAGGACCTGGCTCGCAACCGACACCAGTGGCGCGTCTGCTGTCGTCTCCTAATCGGATTGTCTGTTTAAAGTGTGTTTGGTGCTGAGTTATCTGCGGGGTAATGGCTGATTATGACGCGTGGCAGTGAAAGCCGCAAGGAAGCTGTCTCGCCGATGCCGCCTTATCTTTGCACGATAGCCAGCTGTTTGTGACGGTATGTTGTTAACACAAGGTGTAGGCGCCTTGACCCTGAATGTTTGCTTAGGGCATTAAGGTTTTCAGGTAAGTCCCCCTTCTCTCACTTTTCTTATTCTTTATTTCATAGGTCCTCGTGGTTGTATGGCAGCGAAGCATCAGTTCAAATGGCTGATGTACTGCTGTTGATGATGATGATGATGATGATGATTATGATGATGATTGTGGGTCAGGCTATTGAGCCAAAGGCTCCGGGTGGAGTCCCTCAAGCAAACCTCCGAAGGACAACGACCACCTCGCGTGCGATTGCCGACCAATGCAATCGTATGCCTGCGCGCAAAGCACTCAACATCGGGTGCTGGAACGTGCGCAGACTACTGGACTGGAACTCCAGCGAGCGCCCGGAGCGAAGCACTGCACTGGTCGCAATGGAGTTGGCACGCTAACACATCGATATTGCGGCGCTCAGTGAAACTCGGCTCGCTGAGCAAGGTAAGTTGCATGAAGCAGGTGCTGGCTACACATTCAACTGGGTGGGCAACGCCGCCTCAGCACCACGTGAACATCGGGTCGGATTTGCAATATCCGATCTCCTGAATGGCCAGCTGGTGGGTGAACCAACGGGCATCAGCGCGCGACTGACGACTGTTCGCTTACGACTCGGAAGATGTAAGTTTGCTACTTTTATAAGCACGTACTGTCCGACCATGTGTTATCCTGATGACACGCGTGCTCAGTTCTACACGGAGCTATCCTCCGTGATACGGTCTGTGCCGAGGAGCGACCGACTATTTCTGCTGGGTGATTTCAACGCGCGCGTTGGGCGTGATGCATCAGTGTGGACAGGTGTTATCGGTTCGCATGGCATTGGTTCAGCGAATGCGAACGGTGACAGGCTGCTCTCACTGTGTGCCACTCACGGCCTGACGATCACGAACACTCGGTTTGCACTGAGTGCGAACGATATAGCAACTTGGACGCACCCACGGAGTGGTCACGCTCATCTGCTAGACTATGTCATCGTACGTCAGCGTGATATGCGTGATGTGCGCATGACACGTGTACTGCGTGGAGCTGAGTGTGGCACTGACCACAAGTTGGTTCGGACCAAACTGTACATATATTTTCGTAAATCAACGTCTTGCACTCCCGCCGTGAATCGGCGTAAATTTAACATTCTCTCCCTCGGCACTGTGGCGAAACGTACTGAGCTGGAGAAGGCGATTACTGCACGCCTGCGTGATGTGGAATGCATAGCCACAGTGGGCGACCTGTTGCACCACTTTCCGGACCAGGTGACAGCTGGTGCCGAGGAGACCATCGGGCGCGCAAACGGTAAGCGGCCTGATTGGTTTGATGACAACAATGTGACGACTGGCGCATTGGTGTCGGAGAAGAATGCAGCATTTGCTGCACATGTGGCAGACCCCAGTGACTTGGGGAAGAGGAGTCAGTTTCGCAAACTTCGACGGCGACTGACCCGAGAGCTCCGTCGCATTAAAAATGCATGGTGGACGGAGAAGGCGAAGCAGATGGAATGCTACGCCGAACGCCGCCAACACAAGGAATTCTTTGACTCCTTGAAGGAAGTGTATGGACCGAGATTGGAGCCGCTGAAGACACTGATCTATGGTAGTTCAGGCGCTACCTGCAACCAGACTGCAGACATAATGCAGGTCCGGCGGAAACACTTTGACTGTCTCTTGAACAACCGTTCAGAGATCGACTGGCCTACATTGAACGGCCTGATGCAGCACGATGTGAAGGCGGATCTGGCGGATACGCCGAGACTGGATGAGACGCAGAGAGCACATGCTCAGCTGCGAAACGGCAAATGTGCCGGAGCCGACGGGATCCCACCTGAAGTATTGAAACACGGTGGACCCGCGTTGTTGACTGCGCTGCGCCACTTGGTGCAACGCGTGTGGATTGAGGAGGAGTTGCCTTCTGAGCTGAAGGATGCCCTTGTGCTACCACTGTACAAGGGCAAAGGTAGCAAGCAATGTTGCACGAATTATCGTGGCATCAACTTGCTGAGTTGTGTGGGCAAGGCGATTGCCCGAATCCTGCTCAATCGCCTCGTCAGTCAGGTTGTAGAACCAAACGTGGCGGAAGAGCGATGTGGATTTCGTTCGGGTCGCAGCACTATAAAAATGGTGTTTGCGGCTCGTCAGTTGCAAGAGAAGTGCAGAGAACGACACCAGCCTTTGTAGTCGCTTTTTGTTGATTTCAACAAGGCATTTGATACGGTGAACCGCGAGGCATTGTGGCTGGTGTTGGGTAAGTTTGGTTGCCCGCGTAAGTTGGTAAGTTTAATTGAAGGTCTGCACAGTGGTATGCGAGCGAGGGTGCAGCTGAGTGGAGAGACCTCGCATGACTTTACAGTTGTCCCTGGTGTGAAGCAAGGCTGGGTGTTAGCTCCTGCCCTGTTCAATATCTATCTTCATGCAATGTTGTCTTGTGCTTTTGATGCGGCTTGTGCTTACGGTGTTCGTGTGGAGCACCGTATTGATGGTGGGTTGCTGAACATCCGTCGTTTGGGTGCGAGAACTCTAGTCTGTGAGACAACTATCCGTATGTTGCTGTTTGCTGACGACTGTGCGTTGTTTTCACACAGCGCGGATGAGTTGCAGCACATGACTAGTGCTCTGGCTTCGACAGCGGCCAAATTCGGGCTCACCATCAACATAAGCGAAACTGTGTGTCTCTTGCAGCCTTCACCGGAGGTGCAATCTTCAATATTGCCGCGAATCAGCATTGGTGCTGAAGTATTGGAAACCAGCTCCCGGTTTTGCTACCTTGGGAGTGTGATATCGACTGATCAACAGCTACACGTTGAGTTGCGTAATCACGTGTCGAAGGCGGCAGCGGCATTCGGGAAGCTTGAGTACCGAGTGTGGAACAACCATCAGCTTAGCATTGGCACGAAGCTGATGGTGTACAAATCCATGGTACTGTCCGTTCTTCTATACAGCAGTGCAACGTGGACGATGTACCGTCGGGATGTGCGATATCTCGAGCGGTTCCATCAGCAGTGTCTGCGACGAATTTTGCGCATCGGTTGGGGCGCCAGAGTTGCAGACACTGAAGTGTTGCGCCGAAGTGGGATGTATGCAGTGGACTGCATACTTTTACTGAGACACCTGAGATGGCTCGGTCATGTGAGCCGTATGGATTTGACGCGGATACCGAAACAACTTTTATACGGTCAGCTGAGTATAAGGAAACGGCATGCTGGGAAACCAAAGTTACGTTACCAGGACATAAGCAAAGTGAGCCTCACACGTTCTAATCTTGATTGCAGATCATAGAATCGAAGGCGGTTGATCGTGGTGCATGGCGCGATCTAATCACGAAGGCAGTTGCTGAAGTGCGGGAGAAAGCCCTCATGCATACAGAGAAGAAGCGGCAAGTGCGAAAGCGGCAAGCACCGATGAATTGTACTCCATCGACATCGAGCGCATGGTTCTGTAGAACATGCGGTCGCGAGTGCCTTAGTCAGGCAGGCCTAGTGAGCCATTAGAGATGTCACTCGGGACCACTGCCGAAGCGCCAACAGGTCCAGCAGTGAACGTAGGCAGCTCCGGCGCAGCGTTTGTAGGCACGCTGAATTCGATTTACTAACCGCGTGCTTGCATGCTAAGTCACTTTATTTCAGGTGGTGGGTTTGCGAATCTCTCCTAATGCCTTTCTTTCTCATATAAATGTCTAGTGGGCCATGAGCTAGGCCCTTTGGGGACACTACAGAAGCGCCGACGGGTCCAGCAGTGAACGTAAGCAGCACCGGCGCAGCGTTTGTAGGCACGCTGAATTCGATTTACTAACCGCGTGCTTGCATGCTAAGTCTCTTTATTTCAGGTGGTGGATTTACAGTTTTTACCTTAATGCTTTTCTTTCTCATATAAATATCTCCCTGTACTCTATTCCATTAACTTGCACACCTCGCCTAAGCCGATTGTATTCGATTTCCGTAGCATATTTGTGTTCGTGGCATTCCGTGAACTATATTTCCTGACCTCGTGCACTTAGCTAGGATTTGTTTGTAAACAACTTATTACATATGCTATTTAATTAAGGTTTATATCACCGTTTCCTTATGCATTAATCGAGTTTTTCTCTTATTCTTTCTCTCTCTCTCTCAAGTGTTTGGCTGTTGTTTGATATCCCCGGTGTGGCTGCGCTTGATGTGCATGTTGACAAGGTGCCTACCTGTCTATTACCCACTACCTCGTCCATACTGGCTCCAGGAGACAGTTGGACGTTGCTGGAGGGTACGGGGTGCACAGTCCTTGTTTTCGTGTTAGAATCAAAGAGCTGTTCCATGCAGTCACTGTGGAGCGGACTACGGTCCAGCCACCGCATTGTGTGCGCTTGATTCCCAAATACAGCGTGCTAGTGTTTGCCTGTGAAGGAGTGTGGGCCGGCTCCGTTGATGAAACGTGGTTCCCATCCGCATGCCTCCCGGTCTTATTCCTTCGGGTTTACACTGGATATGGGGTGTGTGGTTGGAGCTGTGGGTGGTGCGGCGCAAGCCATCCATGGTCCCTCTGTAGGCGCAGGCGTCCTGTGGCTTGCCACAGTGACAGGCAAATCCGAAACCGGATGCCGCAAACCATAATAGATGTAGGCGGCGCTAAGGTGCACATTAGATAGATGCTTGGTATATATTTATATCTGAAGAAAACCTAGAAACAACATGTATGCAAGTCAGGTGGTCCGTAACAAATTTAATAAATGGAGCCGACTGAGGGGAATGCTACAGACGACATTGTAGAAATTTAAGTTGGTGGAAAGTCGATCATTGCAAATCAGCATCTATTTAACCGACCATTTTGACAATGATATTTCATGCTTCAAATCGGAATTGCTCAAATTTCCTTGAAAATTTGACTAGAATGATCGGTAAGTAAAGTATGTGTAATTAACAAACCAGAACCCATAGAAAGTTCATCCAATCCGTGCACATAGATGTCACTATGGGCGTGATCATCTACCCATACGATTATGCCGTTTGATTAGCAGGTCTCACACAACTGAACTCCTGGAGATGGTTGTTAAAATACTCATTATATTTAAACCATAAAACATTTCGCCGTAAGGTGCGTAAATAACTTTTCTAACTGCAAAATGTACTGATATCAGGGATTCTTAAATGTGTGTATTTGTTGGATGCAGAGGAAATAAAAACTTGATTTCAGGTGGACAAATGCGTGTGCTCTAAATGTCCAACGACAGGTAAATATCTCAAATTATTTGGATTTATCAGGACAACTTGCGATGTCTTATGTGCAGCGCACGGTTGGTTCCTTTTACCTAAACCCGGAACTTTGCATATAACCATTTTTGGACGTCAACAAGGGAAGAACTACGTCCACACTTCGCGATGCCACATTTAAAGCTATTTTCGTTCACGGTTGAATAACACGTAGGGCAGCGATCCGCGACCTTGGAGAAAGGTTCAATGACCGACGAATATCTGGATCTGGTAGGCGAAAACCAGAGTACCGGCATTCGCAGTCGCTATCGAGCTGCAGTGCTATTTCACAAATAATCCAATATTCTAATTACGACACACGTCAGCACTATCCTCACACTATCCTCACTATCCTACACACAATTACCTGTTGGGACAATACATCACGAGCCGTTCTTATAAATACAGCACAATTAATCGGCCCTAATGCCGAACAATCAGAAAACAACCGGTCTGGTGTCATGTCACACAAGGCTAAAGGGAGTCTGTTGATGGGCCAAGGGACATGGACATGAGAGTGGGAACGAATGTCGTGTCGCAACTTAGGCTGCATGAATTTATGACGATCGCAAGAAACCCTACAAGTTGTGACCTGAAACGCGGACAGAGTTCGGCGAAGTAATACATGATGGAGCAGACGTAAGCGAATAGGAAAAATGACTTACAAGTTTTCCATTTTGGGTCACCAGTCGAAGCAGAACATGTGCCTGGAGATCGAAGGGGGAAATGGACATCAGCCAAAGCCTGCGGTGTGGCAATAAACAGATAATGGGAGGTGAGAAATAAGGCTTGAGCCAAAAGGGGGGCATTGCGACTGTGGTGGAGTGGATCCAACTATGATTTCGGGACAGGAAACAGAAACTAATCTAGGGTCGAGAACCGTAGTATGCATGTGAGGGCGACACATTTGCAACGGTGGTTGTGAGTGTGGGAGATTGGAGTAGTAATTTTAGTCTAGGAGCAGACTGATAGCAATTGGACAAGGTGTGCGTTGCAGTCCAAATCTGCTTAAATTACTCTGGCGTTTATAAGCAGGCTACCGATATTCACCGTTATACAAAAAGACCATTGACTAGTGCAAACAATAAGGCAATGGACTGAAGGATACCACGACCTCTGCCTTATCGTTTGAATTCCCCATTAGGCCGTCAATTTATCTTGTGCAACCATAAACTTTTGTGAACTAGCAGCATTTTAGGCTCGTGATTTAACTTAAATAATACCCATTTTACTGATCCGTCTCAACAACTGGCAAAGCCAGTCGGTCCCACCTATAAGCGTGGAAAGAACAAGACATCGTTTCGACCTAGTTGGGCCAGTCACTTGAGTGCATTCACTCAGTGACCTAAAGCAACCCAAGGTGACCGTTAGCACTTGCACAACTGGCAAGGGGATAAATCACTGAGCCGTGCAGGAGAGTGGCAGACTGTCATAACTTGGCATCTAACAGCAATATAATGAGACCTATCTTGCAATGTGTTGTTACTACCGTTGCAGAGGACAGTGGTCAGGATTCAGACTAAATAACTACTGTGTACACATTGCATTTTGAAGCATCTGAGGGAGAATGATTATTGTGTAGAAAAGGGATTTTTGAACCATTTTATTGATCCGCCACCGCAACCCAGAAGTAAGTGTTTTTAACAAACTTTCATAAAATCTTAGTGTATTTTTTCTATTTTTAGTTTTACGGGCAATGGGCTTTCATGCCTTCTTGTAATTTGTTAACGTGTATTGCTGTTAATTCAGTGCGTTTTACCTGCTCCGTAACCATCGTCGGCCGAATTATAATTTGGCTGGAAAATTTGACTCATCAAATTGCTTTTTACTGAGACTATCAAAGAAGCACAGCTGGATAAGACAGTGTTTTTGCAGACTCAGTAAAATCCTGCCGCATGCCTTATGGAATAATCATGTGCAATATTCTCCAAATAAATATATGTATATATGCTGCTATGTGAATAAAAAATGAACTTTAATTATCTTTGTTCATCGAAGCCAGAGGTTTTTGGGTTACTGACTAATAGTGACAGGATTATACTCAAATGACTTTTAGTCATCAATCTCCGTCGGTCTTGGAATTCTTTTTGGTCGGTGCCTATTCATTCGCCATATGGTTGGCAGCATCCGGTTTCGGATTTGCCTGTCACTGTGGCAAGCCACAGGACGCCTGCGCCGACAGAGGGACCATGGATGGCTTGCGCCGCACCACCCACAGCTCCAACCACACACCCCATATCCAGTGTAAACCCGAAGGAATAAGACCGGGAGGCATGCGGATGGGAACCACGTTTCATCAACGGAGCCGGCCCACACTCCTTCACAGGCAAACACTAGCACACTGTATTTGGGAATCAAGCGCACACAAGGCGGTGGCTGGACCGTAGTCCGCTCCACACTGAGTGCATGGAACAGCTCTTCGAGCCTAACACGGCCACAAGGATCGTGCACCCTGTCCCCTCCAGCAACGTCCAACTGTCTCCTGGAGCCAGTATGGACGAGGTAGTGGGTAATAGACAGGTAGGCACCTTGTCAACATGCACACAAGCGCAGCCACACCGGGGATATCAAACAACAGCCAAACACTTGAGAGAGAGAGAAAGAATAAGAGAAAAACTCGATTAATGCATAAGGAAACGGTGATATAAACCTTAATTAAATAGCATATGTAATAAGTTGTTTACAAACAAATCCTAGCTAAGTGCACGAGGTCAGGAAATATAGTTCATGGGATGCCACGAACACAAATATGCTACGGAAATCGAATACAATCGGCTTAGGCGAGGTGTGCAAGTTAATGGAATAGAGTACAGGGAGATATTTATATGAGAAAGAAAAGCATTAAGGTAAAAACTGTAAATCCACCACCTGAAATAAAGAGACTTAGCACGCGGTTAGTAAATCGAATTCAGCGTGCCTACAAACGCTGCGCCGGTGCTGCTTACGTTCACTGCTGGACCCGTCGGCGCTTCCGTAGTGTCCCCAAATGGCCTAGCTCATGGTCCATTCGCCATATACTACGCCATGTACAACAGTAGCATAGGGAACGCTAAAAGTTTACCATTCTGACAGGGTTTGCATGAATTGTGTCGGCAAATACCAAAGTAATAGTAGATCCCATCCTCTGAATAAAACCAGCAGCTTTATTGCAATGGGAGCATTGAGATCATCTTACTTGACTCGTATGACGTAAAGTCAGGTGAGAAGACGGGAACTCGGAGCAGAGAAGACGCGTGGAAAAGTATTTTTGCAAAAGTGGCGTCAAGGCCTGAGAGTAGGCGTGTTGTTTGCTTTAGCAGTCAGTCTTCAAACCTTCCCCCGTTCTTGGAACACACGTCTGCAGTTGTAGTAGTTCACAAATAACCGATGAGCGGTTTGCGGTGACAAGTACACAACACCATATTTTTCACTAAACGCAAACGCTTTCAAGATCAAGTAATGCAGGCAGGATTGCACAAGCAGTGTTAACAGTTTCTGATATATGATTCCAATTGTGAAATTTCGTAAGTTGTCCAAAAGTGTAACAATGCGAGCTGTCCTGAGTCTTATTGGAACTGCCGAAGCTAACTTGAGAGTGAGACATAGTGAAGATCACTGATTTTCATTGCGCCATCCATTCAGTGGTGACAAAGTGACCGACACTTATTTCGGTGTTGTGGGAGGCATCAGAAACCACACCCATTATGTATGTGTTATAATTGAGGGGAACGCCGCCTCTGTTATGATTGCGTAATTGCTTGACAGGTTTGCCACTGGCATGGTTGGAGCACGCCTACAATAACGTTTTGTAATGCTGGCCAATCGAACGGAGTTGCGCTTAGCCGATGAGATGGAAAATTGAGCGAGCGTGTGGACGATCCTAGCCGCACGTGTTCGGATAGACGCTGAGCCCTCGGAACGGACGCACACGAGAGGGGTTACGATAGACGGGCGCTAATGACTTAGACGCGAAGGCTGGCCAGCTAACGATTCCTACAAAATCACGAGACCCGACCGCCTCCCAAGTAAGTCGAAGAGAAAAGAAAAACAGCGGTCCTCCGTAGGCTCTTTTACGACCAACAAAGGGGGAATCACAGCCAACGCTATGGGTCATTTCTACCATGACGAGGTGGTAGTTTGTAAAAGGCCATTGTCAAATGGTGCGTATTTGGGCATCGTCTCGGAGTGGCTGATCACTGCTACGTTGGGGGAAGGAATTGGACCTGCTTCCCACAGCCATTCTGCCGAGGTTTCTGGCGCGTTTTTGCGGGGATTTTGACAGGCCCGCAACTGTATGTATACTTATTATCGTCGTTAATGAGCACCAGGCCCCTTCTCAAAAATTTGCTGCCTTCTCTAGCTCACTGCAGAGCTCAAATGTTGAGTTACTAGATTCAGGTACCATTTTGCACCAAGTCAGAAGATTGGCACACAAACTTGGATGGAAAACAAAGCTTGTACAATCAGGCGTCCAATAACCGTACCGAATGGTTTACTTGTACATAAATAATTTAATTTGAACTATTTGCGTCTGCAACGTTTGTTATAACTAGTTGCGATATAAAAGCAACTGTTTCAGATGTCCGCAAAATCTGCCTTATGGATTAATATGCTTAAAGCTACGCTCTGCACCTTCCTCGTAGTGTACACCACTACGGTATCGCAGTACAGAGGTGAGTTTCAATCTGCTCTCTCTAGAGCTTATGTAAGTGCTTAAACATCTGTCATCTGAGTACTTCATATTTCCACTCTTCACATACTTATATTAAGGCTGCCTTCTTTGCTACTTTTATTTTATCCACAAAAGTGTCTGGAAATGAATCAGTGAATATTCGTCCAGAATTTCACTTAGCAGAACAGCCTATCTAGTAACAATGTAACATGGTTAGTAGACATGAACTCAGTACAGTTCATAAATACCGACAATGCACTCCTTTGCTGGCTGTCAGCAAGATTTCATACGATGATTTGCCATATCTATATTGCCAATGATAAACGGATGAGACGGTCAGCTAGGTTCAAGCAGCAAATATATTAGAGTGCGATATTCTAAAACCAAATTAATCTTTATTTCAGATGAATACATCAGCAGGAAAGTTTCAATGATATATACACCGACATTTGTTTGCATATATTACCGTTCGGGTTGTCTTAATTTTCGAAGTCTTTTGTGTGCGTATACAGCTATCCTGTCTGTCCATTCCAGCGGTCAGTAAATTTTTTATATATTTCTAATATTTTTATCCATCTATTTCTAACCGACGGATGAATCTATTGGGCATAAATTATATAATTATATCTAACCAGAGTACGCTACTGGAAGAGAATTTTCAATGCGTTTCCATTTACACTCAGCGGAACGCCTCATAATATTGACATTTGTTCAGTGATAATCCCAAAAACCAATTGAATGTCATGTATTGAATATGATGTAATAGAGGTTTTCTTGTATGCGGAAACTATTGAATGCACATCCCAATCGCACTAGAGCATAACCAAAACCCTACCAATGGGAGGTCCTTATAATATGAACAGGCTAACGCAAACCACAGCAATATACATATTATTTTATTTTAGAAGGCTTTCTAACAATAAGTCAAGGTATTTATTACGTTAAATTTCGCTCTTTACACAAGCACTCGAAAAGATGCCTTTATTTTAACAGTGCAATATCACCCATTAGCTAGCTGTTCAAAATATCCTTATGGAACAATGACGACCTGATTATTTCACCTATATTCTAAGATTGCGAGCATATATGTTTCATTGTCAGAAGGATTAGTTACCAATTCAATCATGCAGGCGGTTTGCAGGAATGGTGATTGATCGACTTCGTGAATTAATTCATACAGTGAACAATGAACAATGATTTATGCCGAGCAAAAAGCATTTGATTGACATGTCCCGGGGGGGGGGGTAAAACTACAATTATCAAAAGATAGTTAGGTTGTCTTTTTGAGCGTTTGTCTAGTAGATACGCTGCTGCATAATAGCAGTGTGAATGGGAAATGAATGCGAACGACGAGGCAACATGGGGACAGTTATAACTGTATTCCGTGAGAAAAGTAAAAAGTATAATCGAGAATACTCAATTATGTACCGCCTCCTCAGATTTATTTAACATGTTAATCCGGTTTGGAGGGATAATTAATAAAGTCCAAATTGGCACCGGTTAGGCGACGAAGTGATGGGGGCCAAGTGCAGGATACAATCATTTTTTGAAAATGTCCAACGTAGAAGAAGAAACAGCGAAGTTTGGAAGATAGTTCCAGGATTGCAAACCGAAGAGAAAAATAGTTCCGCCGCCATTCCAGGCGGCTATACTCTGCACACAATCGGAGGGTTTACTCTGAGATTGCTGTTATGCCTGCGTTTCAGTAAGTGACGGAATAGGTGATTAGGGTCAATCCATATTTGATAGACTAATATGAAATCTCCGAGCAGCCTTCGTTAGCTGCCACTGAAAAGTCCTAGTGATTCCAAGCTTTGATGGTAGGACAGATTTCGTAAGTCCTTGACGTTCTTTGTGATCCTGCATTGTGGTTTTTCTAGCAATTCTAAGTTGCTCTATTACCAAGGTTGTCAAGCTTGAAAGGCGTGTTCAGTGTGAAGGCGTGTGTAAGATATGTGTATCATGAGGAAGATGCACGGTCGAATCTTCCGAATGCTCTTAGCTTCAATCCAACTTGCTGGTAGGCTCTTTCACAGCTGCCTCTGACTGCTTTTAATAGTTAAGAGCAATTTGAATGAGCAGACCAAGGTCGCTTTCTTGGGAACTTGTTTACAAAATATTTGTCCCAAGAATATACAGGTGGTCGTGCCTATGGCCCACTTGAACAGCGTGACCTTTTTCTACACTGAACAGTAGTATATTCTGAACTGACCAGTTTGAAATTATGTTAAGGACAAATTAGAGCTTTTCTTGCTCGTTCGGATCTTTGAATGTTTGCCATAACTTGATATCACCCGCGAAGAATAGGAAATCGGAAGAAATTTTACGCACCAGATTATTTGTAAAATCCAAGAATAGACGGGGCCCAAACACCGAGCCTCGTGGTATGTCGCACTCCGCCTCAATTGCGTCGCATAGGGATTATTGTACTCTCACTTCCAAACAACGTTCTTGCAGGAAATTGCATATCCAACACAGCAGTGGGTCACCAGCCTCATAGTGCTGAAGTTCGTAGAGGAGAATTCAGTGGTCAAAACGATAAAACACGTTTGAGAGGTCCAGGTAAATGACATAGACTTCTGCTGCTTTTGAGAGTTCCAGATAAATGACATTAACTTCTGCTCTACCAACAACTGTTTCAATCCATATATTGCGTGCAATTAATTGGTTCGTATTTATGAGCGCTTGTGTCGGAAGCCATTTTGCTCTGCGGCCATCATCTTTTGATTTTATAGAAACTGCATGGGTACATCAGCGATGATATACTCCATAACCTTGGAAAGCACTTGGGGTAGTATTGCAGGACGGTAATTATTGGGGTCAGTGCCACTACCTCCCTTATGAATGCGAATGCTGCCCCTTCGCTACCATATTGTTGGTATATTGTTCTCCCCCATAGAGCGCTGATGAAATGTAGCTAGATGTTCTGTCAAATTACACGCGGTTGCGAACGTAGTACGTTAGCGATTACGAATGCAACGAAGTGTTACACCATTCCATTAGCTTCGCAGCACATCCCGATCTGATCAGAGATTGTTGCATACAAGCTTTTGCAGACAATAATAATAATAATAATAATAACAATACCAATAAAACTAAAGCGTATATTTCTCTTGATGCGAGAAGTTGTCTTTAGCAGTTCCTATCAGTTTGTAAGAAAGTATCTTGCTCTTGCATGAGGGACATAGGTAGTATAATGGGGTATGCGTTCAATGTACTAAGGTTCCGGCAGATGGTTGAGTACAAAGTCTAGTTTTGAAAACACTGGTGTTTAGATGCATTTGGGACCATATTGCAATTGCTCGTCAAGGGAATTTTCTCATCTGAATATAGAGATAATGGTAGTTAGATACTAAATGTGCGTACGGTAGACTGTTAGAATATGGGCCATAATATATACGGTTTCACGGATAATGTTATTTAATGTAGCCCTGTAAATGATGCTTACTATGTGCATAAGAACAAAAAGAAACACCCCACGTCAGTTTTAATTACTACCTATGTAATATAAGAACGCGATTAGATTTCTGGCTTGCTAGTAAGCCACGACACAAGAACATTAAACAGTATTGATGGAAACATCATCCTTTGCAATACTTTGCAACAAAGCGCATTACGGCTGTCCCAAATACCAACGGCGTTTTTCCAATTATTTAAACAAGCATCCCGAAAATTTATTTAATCTGTTTTGGTAGAGCTGTTTAAGACTGACCATTGCTGTACTGGTTACACTCTGCACATTCAATTTGTTCATTCTGATAAATCACGAAAAGATGAAACCGATCCCAGAATTATCTTTCCCTTGGCAAGCGAAAAACATGCTCTGCGGAAGTAGAAAATTTATACCAAAACTTCTCCGTTTTGCAACTTGTTAATTTATTGGTACATATATTGCGGCGCCTACCTAATGCCATTGAGTTAAACGAGGTTAGAGGCTGAAATTAGACTAATGCGCGTAAGTGACGAACACCAATTTTATTGTTGTGATTCGAGTAACATTTTTGCTAGACCGTTCAAACAAAACAGACCACAAGGTCCATCGTTGCTGTGAAGAACTGAGATTCGTGACATAAAGTATGCTCCTTATGTCAAATAACCTAAGGTATTTGATAATGTTGCACAAGGCCAAACATAATTAGTGCTGTATACTGCACATCACAGCAGAATTCACATCCGCTAATTCAGTATCCAGTAACCTTAAGTTGAATAATTCTTATATACGGTAAGTCCAGAAACTTCTGTCCCTCCACTCGCTTATTGCAAAACAAAGGGTTCTACCTTCGGGTGTGAGGTAGAGTGCACTAAGTAGCCAACAGTCAAATATGTTATGTTGCCATCCGGGAAGCAAGAAGACTGGGCCGTGATCACGAAGTCTTTTATTAAGATTACGCTCGAATATTTATAGAGTATATACACTGTTTTCGACCGTCTGTTTCAATGGCTCATCCCTGTTATTTGCATTGTTTCGCTGGCTCCTTTTCCATTGGTTTGTGCTTTCTGGTCACGTTCACTCTATCTAAAATCACCTTGACTTTCTTAGTTGATGTACGATTGGCGGGATTAAGCCCCCGCGATACTTCCCTAGGTTCGGTGACACAACCTTTGGCTCAAGGGTGCATGAGTATGCGCTCTTTCGCCTGCAGGTATTTGATTGACACTTAGACGTTCAGTGAATGTTTGCAGATTGGATGCGATCACGAGCTACCCATTTCCTGATTGGCTGACCAAGCTGCTTCCGGCAACGTGCTCACTCCCTATCGGTATGGCCTTTGACGTTCGGTCGGCATTACAGCATAGACAATCATCAGCATTTCCAGCCCCCATTACAAAATAGTAGACGTTGGTCTACCTCAAATGTCTCACTCGGTCACATGGGTGTAGAACGACCGTATTCATGCATGTGGGTATATGTGTACTTGCCAGTGTCGTTCATCGTATAAACGCTGAATCATGCGCGGATGGTTGTGTTGGAGTCAACCTACGACGATCCATAATGTAAGTTCACCGCTCTATACATACGGTGTGTATGGTTGGTTGGTCTGGAAACCGGCGTGTAAAATCAAAAATCAATGCCGCATTAGTAGGCTCCTGTGGTAGAATTGTGGTGGCGCTTGCGCAGGTGTAATTGGACTGAGGAAACAATATGCAATATGTGCTTAGTGTTATCCCAGCTAATGACATAAGCGTTATTGGCAAATGCCACTGAGATTGAAAGTTTCCTTCCAACAACCTACTTTAGCAAAATAGGCACTGCTTACCATTAGGCCTGCAAATATGACATGTGACATTTTGAGTTAAGATCTTTGATAAGCAATGTACCTAAAGACTACTCGCTGCCTCATAGCCTATTCTGCCATCGCAGTATTGATCACCGTTGCAGGAAACAAGTGCGGTTACGCTGCTTAAGTTGTTTCAGGCGGGACCATGTAGGTTCATTCCAACATATTCACTGACGTGGCAATATTCTATTAGCACAGAACTAAGAAGCTGCATTTTAGGCAATATCTATTCCTTACGGATGTTGACAATCACTCATCGGCTCATAGGCTTGAAAATATGAATGACAAATCGTGGGAGCGGAGAGCGTGTTTATGATATACAGCATGATGACAGAGAATAGCTTCTGCGGTTGCAAACCTGGCTTCTGTATTTCTAAACGTTGCTGATCGGAAATAGTTATTTCAGAATTAGAAGATGATACCGCAAACAGTGCCTCCTTATAACCATCCGATGTAAAGTGCATTATAATATCTGATTTTCCAAAGGGAACTATAGAAAATTCTATGTTCATTTCTCACTAAAAACACGGGAATCGATGTTGCTTGTTACCTTTTTAATGCTTGGTAATTCCCTTACCATTAGCACATTATCACAGAGCGTGGCCAAGTCAGACCATCGAAAGAAACAGTGTTGATAGCACCTAACAAAAATTTATACTCCGAGCTCCCAAATAAGGGGAACACCGCTGTAAGGAGAGCAACCAAGCGTTTCGTCTCCTTTACTTATAGAAACTACTGCTCTGCTGATGCTGTACAGGTTAACAGATTCCGGAAATTGTTAATACTTTCAGTAAGGAAAGTGGAAACCATCAGCGCCAAATCACACTCTACTTACCATTTTAATTATACCTGCGGCTTCAGGTAGATAAGAAAGGATGAGAATGTTCTGAATTCCAAAGTGAAGGAACACCTGGTCAAATGCGTTTAACGTGAGATCAGTCATCTTTGCCTAATATTCCTTCTGCATGCAAGCCGCCTGCAACATCGATAAGCAGATATGTTTTGTTGACTCGTTATCAGGTTGACTCCGGTTCCGCATTTTGGAGACTACGTCATCTCAATGCTCGCTTCTTGCGATTCGCCGATGCAGTGACTACAAGCCAGCTAAAACCTGCCCTGTGTGTGCAGAAGAAGTCAGTTGCTGAGCTAGCGGTACCCCGGTCTTAGGACGATTAAACCCGTTTACTTCACTGCATCTGATTGTTTGGTAACACCTTTTGACAAGTATAAGATAATTGATAGTTATTGCTTTGGCATTGATGAAAAAATACGATATACGCATTTACCAGTGATCGTCTTCTTGTCGTGTTAGTCAAGCCATTGAAGGGAACTAAACGGTTTAAATACGACTAGTTTATTTCTCGGCGGGGGAGCGGCTGTGATGGCGTAGGAACAGATCAATGCTAACAAGAATGCGTTTCCTGGGACCTATCACACATGCAATTGTTGTGTTCCACTGACGCGAACCGATCTCTGACGTAGTATGTGAACCGATTTTGTGCATCCAGTCCCACGGGACTTACACTGTGCGGCCAAATTTAGCAACAGTTCATGCTCTAGTTACCTCGCTCACACGTTTTCATCTGGCCACGATAGGCAACAGCTAAGCCCCGCAATGACAGGCTCTCAGGGCTCGTTGCAAGTGTTTATTCAGTTGTGTAAATGGCCAGTTGCTCTTTTCGGTACTTATTCCCTGCTTCAGTCATGCGGTGGATCAGGTGTCTGTCGCTACCTTGACAGTAC
>OX104069.1:83163354-83202775 GCA_944474145.2 Dicrocoelium dendriticum | reverse complement strand
TATCCACCGCTTACGAATGGGGCTGTGGGCATTTTTGTCGATAGCGCGTGGGGACTCAATACAAGTCACAACGTCGAAACATTAAGGCTGGGTTGTGCCCTACCTTCCGGACAACCAAAACGTATCCTCAATTTAACAAAGCGACCCGAACAGACTCATGTGAGATGCGACAACTTAAATCCACCAGATAACCCATTGAGCGAAATGCATCTTCAGAGAGGCGTTTCTTAAGAAATTTCATGGAAGATTTTCCCTTGACAAATTTTAAGATGGCACAAAGGAACAACATTTGCACAGGATACTCTGAATTCAGATATTTCGGGTTTGCATGACAGAAAACGAGTTAACATGATGTTAGAGTAGGCAAAGGCCAAATGTTTTAACGGAAAGAAAAGATATTAATCAGAGAGTTTGCACGCATCACATTGCGGTTGTTCCTAAGAATATATACTTCAACCCAATTTCATATACACTTTCCATTCTGTAGTCCAGTTTCATCACGACTTTAACTTGCAACACAGTGAGCTGCTTATCCAACAACAGTTGGCTGTACCCACGGACATCGCGAATTTCTGAATTGTGGTGTTGGATTCCACTTTGGCTTCCGGATTGCGCTGTAACACGTGTCCTTTCAGTGTGCTTTTCCCACCAATATTTTTAGTGGTATTATCCCTTCTGTATAAATTTGATGAATATTCTCGGCCTACTTTGGCGATCTCATTGAGTGGCCTAACTGCCGTCTGTGTCCGCCATCTTGGCTATCTTTTGCAGTAATCTAACCTGTGTAGAGCATCAAGTTGACTCAGACTGAACTAGCATCAACGACCGACCACGACAGGTGTAACTGTCGGGATTTGTTTTAAATAACAGCATCTGGAACCAGCACCTAATGAACTGATAGCGCAAAACTTGAAACTGGTTGGTTTGCATTGCATTCGCTTATCTTTGCACTGAAATGTTTCTGCAGCTGAAACATTTAAGACCTTGATAAAGCCAACTGATTTCGTCAGCCTTCCCTAGCTACTTCTTCTGGCCTTCTCATCAGTACAGTTCGCCTTATTATGGCACCCACAAGGTCTAGCCTCACTCGACAAACCAAAATTGGTGTTTTATACACCGCGCGAACAAAGCCACCTAAAACTAAGGCCCACACCAAACTGCGAGTCAGTCCTGATTCCATTGCTACTCTTCTTTCAAAACTCAGTGATGAGGTCAACTGCTTAGAATCCCAACTCTCTGAGATGAGAAAAATAGTAACCATCGTGGAAGCAATTCGAGATCACCTGACTTCATTAGATTATCTCAGTAGCGAATGGGAAAGCCTTGATCCGTCCCAAATGGAAAATACAGCACAGTTAATCGCCTCAATTGCGTCTGAGGTACATGAACGATTACATAGGCTGGAAACTGTGATTATTTCTAACATTCCTCATAGAGTTTGATTGGGTTAAGTTAAAACTGCAGTGCTTACGGCCTGCAACATATACGATATTGACAGTAACTGCATGTGTCCTAAAAAGAAATCACCTAAGCACTGCTGCCCATCATGTCCTAATTTTCAGTTTTGGAATCCGCGAACCCGATTGTTGAGTAATCAACTCAACATAGCCTAGCAGAACTAAATCAAACTAGATCGTATGCCTCTATGAAGATCCCATGGTGATATTTCGTCACAAGCACCAGCTCAAATGGCTATTTATGTTAAGAATACTCAGACCAAATCTAAAAATGGTAACTTATCTAATGTGGCAACTGGGCACTTTAAAGTGGATCTCGACAGCTCATCTCAAGTGATAAGGACCTCAGTCACCACCATTCCAGACGAAACTGCAGCGTCACCTAAGCAAAATTCCAGTAACTACTACTTCCTCAATCTTGACGCCTGTGAACCAATTGAATTGAATTCCCCGTTCATAAATGATGAACTAACTTCTAAACATTGAGAAGAGCTGACAATCAAGGGCTCTGTAACTGTAAAGCGAAGTGAACTCAACGAACAAACGACCCCATGCACAGTCAATCAAATACTGCAGAAAACCCACAGCCACTCTCCGGTTCCAGCATAAGAATTAAGTCTATGATGAACACGGTAGATACTGATATGATCTGCTAAAATACATCGCAGAAACACTATTTAAATCGACATTCTGGGCCGACAAAAACCAGAAATAAATGGCTTTTGGATACCCCTTGCCATAATTCCCTTTCATACCATTAAAACAGTCATAGTAATGATAACAAATGCTATGTCGCAAAGACAAGGCCTCTCTCCATCCCGTCAGATTTGTGTGCAGCCATTCCCAACACCCATCAGAATGACCCTTTTTTAGTACAGGAGGGAATGGAGCCGCGGCAATTCCCACTGCTTACGTACCTGGCAGAAGCAAAATACCTGTTCCAAGTGTTCTTGCAATTTTTACAGATGGCTGGCCAACTGCTGCGCAAGTCTTAAATTAGACTTGCTCTGTCAAACACCTCCATGTCCACAGCAATATCGGAAATCACAAATGATATATTACCTCTATCTCTATGCATGTTAAGAGTAGACCCGACCACAGTACTCCCACTCATATCTCCTGTGTTCATAATACCTGACTACAACAACGGGTATAACAACGAACTGAAACACGATGACCCCGCAACATATAGAACGTTTTCTATAACTCCACTTAATGCCTGGTCTAGTAACAACAAAGTGTACTTCCTAGGTATGCTTGCTCATATCAGCAACCCACAAGCACTCCTCGTTACTGAAACGTGGCGCTCCCCGATATATTAGACTACCTCAATAAGTCCTAATTATCAGCTCTTCTGATAACAGCGCGGAACAGGCAAAGGTGGTGGATGTATGATATAACTAAACTGTACATTTCCAGCAGAAGTTCTTGATCATTCACAGCTAAACAATTTTCCCGAATCTCTTTGGTTGTGCGTCTCAGAAATTGGTTCTCACATTCTACTCTGGTGCATTTGCTACCTGCGAACTGAGTCAACTGCGAGTGTTACCATCATCACTACAGCTTTCGAGTTTGCTAACGAGATGCCACACAGACAGAAGATAATTGCTGGTGATTTTAACCAACCAAAGATATACTGGTCTTCCCAAACATTCTGACCTACACATACATCTTTCCCTTTCTCTCTCAGAATTAGTGGGTGGATACAGTATGTTACTGAGCTAACAAGAGCGACCAATCTACTCGACCTGATATTCAATTTGGGGGTCACAATTGCGCAAACAGAGGTATTAAACAAAATCTCTTATAATGACAACAAGATGGTACGGTAAACGTTCTGCGTTGCATTGGCCACAAAATACACTTATATTTCGCAATATTTGACCCGTAGGTGGAACGGGAAACATTTCCAACAAGTTTTCTGATCATTTGATTGGGACGCAGTCTTTCGCTCTAATAATCTGTGCAATACCATGGACTAATTCTACCATCGGGTACACCAGGCCCTTGCTGTCCATACTCCAAAATGTAAGGGGATCACACTATCCAAAAAGACGCATTTGCGCGTTCAGTCAGCCGAAAACACCAAAGACTAATTGCTAAATACATAAATGCGAAAACAGTACATTGCTTTTAAAGTCACACAACATATCTGACAGCGTCGAACACATACAATTGACGTAGAAGATAAACAATGTTCGGTTAGGCATATTTACCTCATAACCACTCTAAAATAAATCCGTTATGTCAAGCTGTCTAGTTTCATGATGTGGAGTACATTATCAACACAGAAAATGCAAGCTGAATGTTATCATGTGCCCTGCAGATTTAAAAGGAGGTCTAGTCAATAGTCGAAATATATTATTCGTAATTCAATTTTGAATGCTAATGATCGCGGTCTCCTCATGTTATTATTTTTTTATTTACTGCGCCCTCCTCAGTCTGTCTCTGTTCATTGGTCGACAATTTACACCAGTTTCAATGGATTTTATCCTTCCTTTCTTCTTTTCTTCCTTCGTTTTCCACCTCGAGTATTGCTCGGACAAAGCAGCCTTGTTTTGTCTCTCTGACAAGCGCACACGCATCGTCCGCTTACGCTTCCGCCAGGAAAACTACTTTCTATTGTTCGGGACAAAGAAGTGCTTTGCTGCTTCTTCGCTGAGTCCATCCCGAATCTTTTCTCTGTATTGTCTACGTCGGTTCAAACTGCTTCGACAACGAGCAACTGCTCCCAACTGTCTACAATCCGTTGATCAGTGTAGCTGGAATAATCAGCTATTACAACAACTAACAGAAGAAGACAGAATCCAAGCAAGTAACAGCATTCTACTTCATACTGCTCTCTTCTGCTTACTAAAAATATGTTAGGGTTTTGACATATCGAATACACCGCTTTCGTTCTGCCAGGGTAATGTTAAACACAAATGTTCTTTCATAGGTATTTCGCAAGGGATGACTTATGATTTAATTAACCCGAACAACTTTGACACAGATATTCCTTTGCATTTGAACAAGTTGCTGCCATCCTAATCATTGAATGATAGTTGTTAGAAATAAGAAAATGCTCTAGGGATAACCATGAGAGAAAGTAGTTAAAAACCAAGTTTGCATCACTCAAAGAAATGACTGATGCGAAATAAGTAATATATGATATTTGTGCATTGCTCTTCCGAAAACACTGAACCCATCTACACATTTCGACATCGCTTAATCCCATCAGGCAGAGATAGTGTGCACAAATCCTGGACCATTGGTAGTTAACTTGGATCCTCTACCCCTTAGGCCACGAGATCATGACGTTCAAAACACACTCCGCATGCGCTTCAACTGCCGTCCTAGTGATGGAACTGGCCAGGGTTCGCTTCAATATGAGTCCCAGTCCATAGTGAGATTGTACGTCGCACTCCAATCGTACGATAACTCAAAAACAACTTCCAAAAAAGCAAGGAAGCAATTATTTTTACGACCCTGTGCAAAATATGTCATACAGTTTGTAAATCCCCTTAACTATGATGACTGAACAACAGAAGAAATTTTGCAAATCGGCTTTTCCATGCATCATTTACTGGCAGTTCCTTAGCAACCTGCGAGCAGCATTACACTTAGTATCTTCACGATATTACTGATCCACGACGGAACTATTAAGTGAAAAACAGAGAGAGTTATAAATACATTTCGAGCTATTTCCCACATGTAACTAAGCAATCTTTAGATCCAACAATCATTGGGTTCTTACCTCAGACCTTTCTGTGTTTTTTGACAGCTTTATACTTCAGAGGAGCAGGGCACATGCCGTGTGCTCAGCTGATCTCGGCGGACAAGATTCAAAACTCGTTCACGAACTGGAATGAATCACTGTCGCAAACGGGACCGCTGTCCGATGCCCTTAAGCTTTGTATAAGCCGCCATCATATAAAAGACGTAAGCAGAGAAAAACTGAAATGTTTTCAATTGACATTTAACTACGATCTTTTTATGCCATTCCGCAAAGCAGGATTCCGAAAGTAGGCCAGCTAATATAGTAGAAAAGTGCGCAGTTGAGAAACAAAATATAGAATATTGGAAGCAATAAGTTTATAGTAAATACATGCCGTCTTTCTTATGTAATGAGCCAAGTAGGCAAACAGCATAAATGAGGAGAACTTTGGAAGCTGCACGCGGATTGTAAACTTGCAATTATTGCCACCTGTATCCGTGTAGAAGAAAGTGGGACATTTAACGGTATTTATCTTTAGTCAACTCAGTAAATCATACATATTTGAGGTTACCCAATAAGATATTGTTTTATAATATCTTCAGGCTCTGACTACTTCTGTTATTTGACCACCTCCAGTAAGGATCAGAAGGCAAAAATAGCAATATCATCTGCCAAAATTTAAATAGATTTATTCTATTCAACAATTTTTATGCTCCAACTAAAAACCAGCAACGAGTTATTATCTCCGATTTCTGCAGCAATATCTCTAAGGAGGTGCAAAGCACATTTGTAACGCCATAAATACATTAAGCAATAACGTAGATTCCCGCCTGCAACTGAACATATACCGCGCCTTTGGCTTTCCCCTGCATTAGAAGGATCGCAGTATTCAAATCCTGGATAACACATAAAAGGCTAGAGCGCTAACGGTCTATCCAATTGTATCTCATTTTTGTGTTCATACATATCATACCGTATTGAGCTGAAAGCCATGCGAATGCCAGGTGAAGCCAGTAGCATAGACTGATCCATAGAGGCTGAAACGCCCGGTAATTTCAAAAAGTGGAATCACAACTTTGAGGATGAAAGAACACACGAAACGAACAACTGAGAGGATTGAAGTGGAACAGGATCTGATGAGCTGGTTGGAACAAAAGAAGAATTTTGGCCTATAACTGTAGTATTGTAAAACTTTAGTTCCATTCAACTGCTCCTTAGCTTTAAACCACTTATGAAGGATCCAGAATTATATAATAACAAAGGGATGCTGCTCAACGTGGATACAATTTTAAGCAAGTCATTTAAAACATGTTTACTTTGCTATTTAAAATGCCTCTCGTTGCTATTTCCATTAACTTGCAATATTGTTGATCTAGCTGCCATATATGTAGTCATTTTCGTTTGGCGTATTCCTCAAGCATCCTCGAAACGCGCGTCCCGTTTTCAAGTTTCTTGACTGTTGACGATTTATATAACTACAATCAGCACATTTCCAACACATAGGGATTAATTTTTAAGGTGGGCATTGACGCAAGCTTTTATCTTTTATTATTTGAGTTATGTGCATCATGTGCTTATTTGAAGACATATAAGCTATCGTGTTTGTCACTTTAATTAGACAGATGCGTAACATTTCCTGGCGGACAAATAAGTAGCAGACAGGCGGAATGCTGGGGTAGGGTATTGCCAATACAAGTAATCAATTGCTACGTACATTTAACCTAAAGATGAGTCTATTGGGGAAAATGACTTGTTATTACAAACTAATATAGTACAGGGGCCCGTGGATGAAACAACTCGTGGTTTCTGATAACATTGAATATGTCATCCTTAGTAGGGGCTAAATACGAGCGCGGGATCAAAGCACGATTAAGGAGATAAATATCAGCTCCATCTATTTCCATAGAGGAAATGTTAGTCGAACAACAGCGCAATCATTTGACATGCAGAATATCGCCTTCCAACCAAAATTCTAAAGCGAGACTACACTCATCCAAGGCGTCGCAAAACAGTATGAATTGATCCCGAAACCATGGGTTGATCGATGGAGCTGAGCAGAGTGCAGTTGGCTTGCTAAAAATCATCAGTGTTTTGTATAGTAAGTCCCGAAACCCTTGTCCCCCTACTCGGTTAATGCAGGACAAAGGGTCATTCCTTGGGGTGTGCGGTAGAGCGCAATAAGTGGCCAACAGTCCAATAATAGATGCTGGTCTATCTCAAAATGTCTCACTAGGTCCCATGAGTGTAGGAAGACCGTATTCATGTATGTGGGTAAATGTGTACCTACCAGTGTTGTTCATCGTATAAACGCTGGATCATGCGCGGACAGTTAAGTTGGAGTTAAACTACTAAACTACACAAGGTAAGTTCACTGCTCGATACCTACAGCGTGTATGGTCGGTTGGCCCGGAAACAGGCGTACAAAATCATAACATCAATGCCGCATTAGCCAGCTCCTGTGGTAGCAGACTGCGTACGCTTGGGGTGCTCAAACGTAGCTTCGGCACATGGTCTGAAGAGATTGACATTCGCATCTTCCATCATTAGACCAATGCTAGAGTACGGTTCACCCACCTACGTTCCGAGTACCCGAGGTGAGATACAAATGATCGAACGGGTCCAACACGTTGCTGCCAGACTCATCCCGAGTTTATGTAGCTTGGGGTATGAAGACCGGTGCGAGGAACTAGGACTCCACACCTTGCCCTACCGTCGGGTGCGAATCCACCACATTATGACCCACCGTAATCTACATCTCGGTGAGTTTCCATATTGAGGCCAATGCTGCACTCACGAGGGACATACAGCACACGCGAACGAAGATACAAACTTGTCGTGCCGGATGTGAAACGTGTTCCCCACCCTCTGTGCTTCGAACGGAGAGTGGTAAATATTTGTAACAGTTTACCTGAATATGTGATGGAGGCAACATCTGTGCAGCAGATCAAAACGTCGTTAGAATTACATTTTACCACTATTCCATAAAGAACGATTGCACACTTACGATGACATGCCACATTGGTGAGTCCTGCAATACCGTGAGTCTGCTATTTTAAATGTTACAGGAGAACGAGAACGATATTCAAGGCTGACAATTTTTATAACGTTTTTCACCATATTTCGAAAGAGTTGTCCAGGATTCATTACTATCCTCTATTCAGTATTCAGTATAACATTCCTCAGCGTTGGTGTAAAAACGCTGAAGACACACCCATACGAGTGGATGAAGCTTACTTTCGCTTGACTTAATAATGCTGAAAATTTTGTCCCTCAAGTTTAGAGTAACGTGTATAAAGGTGTGCCAAAGCTTAAGGCAGAGAATATCAAAGACATATTTTATTACTGTATAACACTTCTGGCGAGACAGAAATGGGATTGTAAAGCTAAAATTACCTGCTAGATTATCTCCACTGCTGGAATAACTGAAAGTCATCTGGTTTTCCCGTATCCTAGAATAAATTGATATTTTACCATTGTAGTCACAGAATTCCTTTAGTTCTTCAACTCGAACAGTGAAAATGAAAAATTAGCAATATATTCTCGCCACAACTGATTCAACATTAATAGGATGAAAGTCAGCTACGGTTTACAATGTTTTGTGGACAATGTGAGCCTCGTAACTAGTTCCCACAAGTGTTTTTCTAAACGATCATTTCAATTTCGCAAGTACACTGTTTAGTCTACTTCTTTGAACATCACCGAAATTTGTGTTGGTGTTGTCAACACAAAATCCTACAATTTTCTCGTCATATGAATTTTGTTCAAAGCCATTCTTTATAAATTTATAAATGGCGCCCGATATGTCATCAGTAATTGAATGCAGGAATAATAACTTGACACTACCCGATGAGGTCTCACAATATCTCACAAGCAGTGAGAACACCTTTACTTCCTTCTGACTTAATGCGTCCGAATATTGGCATGAATTTTACTTTTTTCAGTATACCATAAATTTTATCTCTGGTAAATAGGAACAGGATATTAGTTATTGTTGCTAGTATTATAGCATTATTATTATTATTATTGCCTCACATTTTTGCAGGCATAAGCAAATTTCGACTCAAACAATTTCGCTACCAAATTTCTGATGCAATTCATGGGATGAAAAGCGTGCTTAGGAAATACAGCGTGATAAGAAATGATACCTTCTGCTAATACTAATTTGGCTTCTGTGTTTTCAAACGTCGACGATCAGAAATAATTATTTTTGAGGTAGAAGTTGCTACCGCTAAGAGTGCTACCTTATAGCGACCTGCTGTAAAGTATTTTATAATGTCTGATTTGCCACCTTGAGCCATACAACATTCGATTATCATTTCTCACACGAAACATGCGAATTGATTTGGCGTGCTGCCTTGTTAATAAAAGCATAATGGCTCTCTAATTTGGTAGTTATCTTACACGTTTGTTTAACCATAGTTTTGCTACAGAACTGGACAAAATGCAGGCGTTCTAGACTAAAGTCTACTAAAGTTCTGGTTTTTTCACCTACATTCTGCATTCTCAAAGGAGACATTCGGAGGTCTACGACTTCAATCCAGCTATCGAAGGTGTAGTGGGTTGATCGAACCGGCCGACAGGTCATGCACGCAAGCCTTGTACCCCGCAGACTTAGACCGAACGTACGCGCGTGGTCAACAAAGGTGAATGGTACTGTCAAGGTGGCGACAGACACCAGATCCATCGCTTGACTGAAGCATGGACTAAGTAGCGAAAAGAGACAGTGACCACTTACACAACTGAATAGACTCTTGAAACAAGCCCTGAGAGCCTGTCCTTGCGTGGCTTAGCGGTTGCGTATCGTGAGCAGATGAAAACGTGCGCTTGAGGTAACTGGAGCTTGTTCTGTTGCTAAATTTGGCCCCACAGTGTAGGTCCTGTGGGAATGGATGTACATTATCGGTGCACATACTACGCCAAAAATCGGTTCGCGTCTGTGGAACACTACCACTGCATGTATAACCCGTCTCAGGAAACTCATTCACGTCAGCATTGATCTGTTCCTGTGCCATCACAGTCGCTCCCTCCCGCCGAGAAACTGCGCGTTTTTTAAACCCTTTAGTTCCCTTCGATGGCTTGAGTAACACGACGAAAAGACGATCACTGGTAAATGCGTATTTCGTATTGTTTCATCAGTGCCAATACAATAACCATCAATTATCTTCTACATTTCAGAAATGTTACCAACGGATCAAATGCAATGAGGTGAACGGGCGCAATCGACCTAAGACCGGGGTACCCTTAGGTCAGAAACTGACTTTTTCTGCACACACAGGGCAGGTCTTATTTGTCTTGTAGCCACGGCACCGGCGAACCGCTAGAAGCGAGTATTGAGATGACGTAGTCTCAGAAATGTGGAACCGGCGTCAATCCGATAACGAGTCAATAAAACAAATCTGCTTATCTATGATGCTGGAGGCTTGGGTGTACACGGAATTTTGGGCGAGGGATGGCTGACCTCACCTTGAACCCATTTGACCAGGGGTTCCTTCACTCTGGAATTCGACACATTCCCATTCTTGCCTATCTACCTGACGCCGCAGGTATGCTCAAAGTGGTAAGTAGCGTGTGGTTTGGCGCGGATGGTTTCCACTTTCATTACTGAAAGTAGCAACAATTTCCGGAATCTGTTGACCATTACAGCATCAGCAAAGCAGTAGGTTTTATGAGTGGCGGAGATGAAACGCTTGGTTGCCGTCGTTACAGCCTGGTATCCCTTAATTGGAAGCTCGAGGTCTACATTTTTGTTAGGTGCTATTAACACTATTTCTTTCGGCGGTCTAGCTTGGCCATGGTTCTTAATGAAGTGCTAATGGTAAGCGAATTACCAAGCATTAAAATGGTAACACGCCACATCGATTCGCATGTATCTCATGAGAAAGAAAAATCGAATTTTCTATAGTATACGATGGCAAATCAGACATTATAAAGCAGTTTACATCGGATCGTTATAATGAGGTACTGTTTGCGGCATCATCTTCTACTGCTGAAATAATTATTTCCGATCAGCAACATTTAGAAATACAGAAGCCAGGTTAGCAGCCGCATAAGGTATCCTCACTTATCAAGCTGTATATCACAAGCGCGCCCTCCGCTCCCACGATCTGCCCTTCATATTTTGGAACCAATGAGCCAGTAAGTGATTCTCTGCATCTGCGAGGATTAGATATTGCCTAAAAATGCAGCTTCTTGGTTCCGTCCTAATAGAATATTGTCTCATCTGTGAATATCTTGGATTGAAAGTACATGGTCCCGCCTGAAACAAATTAGGCAGCGTAACCACACATGTTTCCTGCAACGGCGATTAATACTGTGATGGGAGAATAGGCTATGCGGCAGCGAGTAATCTTTCGGTGCATAGCTTTTCATTGCTTCTAACTCAAAAAGTCATATTGGATAGTTGCAAGGCCTAATTGTAAGCAGTGCCTATTTTGCTAAAGTAGGTTATTGGAAAGAAACTTTCAGTCTACAACCGATTTGCCAATAACCCTTTTGTCATTAGCTCGAATAACTCCAAGCACGTATTGCACACACCTTCCTCAGTCCAGTCACACCTGCGCAATCGCCACCATAATTCTACCACAAGAGCCCGCTAACGCGGGCATTGATGTTTTGATTTTGCACGCCTGTTTCCAGACCAACCAACTTTACACACCGTACGGACCGAGCAGTGAACTTACCTTGTGGAGTGTTGTAGGTTGACTCCAACTCAACTGTCCGCGACATGATCCAGCGTCTTCACGATGGACGACTCTGGCAAGTACACATGTACCCCCTAGCATGAGTACGCTCGTTATACACCAATGTGACCGAGTGAGACATTTGAGGTAGACCAACATCTACCATTGTGTGGTGGTGGTTGGAAATGCTGCAGCGCCGACCGAACTTCGCAAGCCAGACCGTTAGGGTGTGGGCATGTTGCTGGAAGCAGATTGGTCAGCCAATCAGGGAAGTTGGCTCGTAATAGCATCCAGCCTACAACCATTCGCTGAATGTTCAAGTGACCAATCAGGCATCAACGGGCGAAGGAGAGCATACTTGTGGACCCTTAAGCCAAGGCTTGTGGCATTAGACCGAGGGAAGAAGCGCGCCAATAGTACATCCACTAAGAAAGTCAAGGTGATTATAGTCAGATTGAACGTGGTGAACAAGCACAAACCAATAGAAAAGGAGCCAGCGACACAATGCAATTAACAGGGATGAGCTATTGAAACGGACTGTTGTAAATAGTGTATATACTCTATAAATATTTGAGCCTAATCTTAATAAACGAATTCGTGATCGCGGCCTAGTCTTCTTGCTTCCCGGAGGGCAACACGACATATTGGGCTGTTGGCTACTTAGTGCCCTCTACCTCCCACCCGAAGGAATGACTCTTTGTTCCGCACTAACCGAGTGGAGGGACAGAAGTCTTGGGACTTAGCATAGATGAGAGTTATTCCCCTTAGGGTTAATGGATGCCGAATTAGCGGATGTGTATTCTACTGGGATGTGCAGTATACGGCAGTAATCTTGTTAGGCCTTGTGCAACCTTATCAAATAAATTAGGTTATTTCACATAAAGAGCAAATTTGTTTTAAAGAATCTCAGAACTCCATAGCAACGATGAACCTGTGGTCTGTTTTGATTGAACAGTCTACCGAAAATATCACTCGAATCGTAGCAATAAAGTTGGTGTTTATCACTTACACGCATTAAGTCTAATTTCCGTCTCTAACCTGTTTTACCTCACCGGAGTTAAAAAGGCACCATAAAGTAACAAGTTACAAAGGTGATAAAGTTTTGGCATGAATTCTCTAATTCCACAGAGCATGTTTTCTGCCTGTCAAGGAAAAAATAATTATGGGATCGGTTTCTCCTTTACGTAATTTCTCAGAATGAACAAATTGAATGCACAAAGTGGAACCAGTAAAATAATTGCCAGTCGGTAGCAATTCTATAAAAACCGATTCAAGACATGTTCGTAATGCTTGCTTAAATAATTGAAAAAACGCCTTTGGTATTTGGGACAGTCGTAATGCGTTTGTTGCAAAGTATGAAAATGGATAACGCTTCCTTCAATACTGTTTAATGTCCAGGTGTCGTGGCTTACAAAAAAGAACAGAAATCTATTCGCGTTCTTATATTACAAGGGTAGCAATTACAACTGATGGTGGGAGGTGTTTCATTTTGTTCTTATGCACATAGTAAGTGTCATCTACAGGTGTACATTAAATGCAATTCCCGGTGAAGCCGTAAATATTATGGCCTAAATGAAAACAGGCAACCGTACCTTCATTTATGTTCTAACTATCATTATCTCTATATGCAGATGAGCAAATTCCCTTGCCGAGCAATTCCAAGATGGTCCCAAATGCATCTAAACACCAATGTTTTCAAAACTAGACTTTGGCCTCAACCATCCGCCGGGACCTTAGTACATGGAACGCGTACTCCAATATTCCACGTATGTCCCTTATTCAAGAGCAACGATACTTTTGTACAAACCGATTTGAGGTGCCAATGACACAGTTTCTCGCAGTAAGAGAAGTATACGTACTACTTTATTATTATTAGTGTCTGCAAGGTGCTGGTTGGCAACAATCTCTGATCAGATCAGAATGCCCTGCGAAGCTAATGCAATGATGCAACACTTCGTTGCACTCGAAATCAAAAATATACTACGTTTTCAACAGCCTGTAATTTGAAGGAACCTCGGGCTACATTTTATCAGCGCTGTATGGAGGAGAACAACATTCCAACGACATGGTAGAGAAGGGTCTGCACTCCCATTAATAAGGTAGGTAGTCTCACTGATCTTACTATTTACCGTCCTATAATACTACCCCATGTGCTTTCCAAGGATATGAAGCATATCAGCGCTGATATACTCATGCAGTATCTAGGAAATCAAAAGATGATGGACCCAGAGTAAAATAGCTTTCCACAAAAGCGCTCGTGCATACGAACCCGCTAATTGCACGCAATAGCTGGACTGAAGCAGTTGTTGGTGGGGCAGAAGTCTATGTCATTTACCTGGACCTCTCAAAAGCGTTTGATCCCTTAGACCACCGAATTCTCCTCTATAAACTTCAGCTCTAAGATTTTAGTGACCAACTGTTGTTTTAGTTTAGAAATTTCCTACACAAAAGTCCCTTAAAGTGAGAGTACAAGAAGCCTTATCCGACACAATTGAGGTGGAGTGCGACATACGACGAGGCTCGGTGCTTGGACACCGTCTATTCTTGGTTTTTATAAATAATCTGGCCAGGGAAATTACTACGACTTCCTATTCTTCGCGGTTGATATCAAGTTCTGGCGAGGGTTCAAAGAACCGAATATGCAAGAAAACCTCTAGCTTGACTTTAACATGGTTTCAAACTGGTCAGTTCAGAATATACTACCGTTTAGTTTGGAAAAGGTCACACTGTTCAAATGCGCCATATGCATGTCTACCTGTATAGTCTTGGGTCAAGTATATTGCCAACAACTTCCTAAGAATGCGACCTTGGTGTGCTCGTTCAAATTGCTCTTAACTGTTAAAAGCAGTCAGAGGCAGCTGTGAAAAGTGCCTACTAGCAAGTCAGAGTGAAGCTAAGGGCATTTGGAAGATTAGACCAATCCATATTCCTCAGGATACACATATCTTACATATGTCTTCAGGTTTATAACACCATTCAAGCTTGACAATCTTGGTTATAGAGCAACTTAGAATTGCTAGAAAAACTACAATGCAGGTTCACAATGAACGTCAAGGGCCTACGAAATCTGTCCCATCATCAAAGGCTGGAGTCACTGGGACATTTCGGTGGCTGCTATTGAAGGCCGCTCAGTAATTTCATATTAGTCTATCAAATATAGATTGGCCTTAATCACGTATTCCGTCACTTTCTGAAACGCAGTCATAACACCAATCTCAGAGTCAACCCTCTGATTATGTGCACAGCATAGCCGCCTGAAATGGCGGCGGAGTTATTTTTCTCTTCGATTTGCTTCCAGGAACTCTCTTCCAATCCTTGTTGTTTCCTTTCCTACCTTGGATATTTTCAAAAAACGATTGGACTCTGAACTTGGCCCACTTCACCTTTTTGCCTAAATTGTGCAAATTTGGACTATAGTAATTATCCGTCTAAATCAGATTAACATGTTACATAAATCTGAGGAGGCGGTACTGAAACGAGTATGCTCGAGTTTACTATTTACTTTTCTCACGGAATATAATTATAACTGTCCACATTTTGCCTTGCCGTTCGCATTCAATCCCCATTCACACTGCTATTATTCAGCAGCGTAGCTACTAGATCAACGCTCAAACAGCCAACTTAACTATCTTTTGATAATTGTAGTTTTGCCCCCACCATCCTGCGGGACATGTCAACCAAGTGCTTTTTGCCCGGCATAAATCATTGTTCATTGTACGAATTAACTCACGCAGTCGATCAATCACCATTGCTGCAAACCGCCTGTATGTATGAATTGGTAACACGCTGTTGGTAGACTAATCCGTCTGACAATGAGAAATATATGCATACAATCTTGAGGTATGCGTGAAATAATCGGATCGTGATTGTTCAATATGGATTTTTTGAACAACCAGTTAATGGGTGATACTGCACTGTTGAAACGAACGCGTTGTTTCAGGTCCTTTTGTAAAGAGCAAGGTTTAACCTGGCAAATACATTAACCTGTTGTTCGTAGGTCTTCTAAAATAAACTAATATGTATATAGCTGGGGTTGGCCTTAGGCTGTTCATATAATAGGGACTTCCTATTAGTAGGGTTTTGCTTATGCTCTAGAGCGAGTGAGATGTGTATTCACTAGTTTCCGCCTACATGAAAACTACTCTATTACATCATGTTCAATACAGCACGATCAACCAGTTTTTGGGATTATCACGGAAAAGGTGTCAAATTTATGAAACATTCCGGTGAGCGCAAAAACAAGTACATTTAAGATTCTCGTCCAATAACACACTCCTCAGTTAGATATATTTATATACTTGATGCCGAACAGATTTATCCTTCCATTAGAAGTAGATGGATAAAAATATTGGAAATTTATAAAAAACCTACTGACTTCGCTGGAATGGACAGTCAGGAAAGCTGTTCGTACACGCAAAAGACTTCAAGATTAAGACAACCCAAAGGGTAACATATGCGAACAAATGTCGGTGTACATATCACTGAAACCCTTTTGTCATACTGATGCATTCATCTCAAATAAATAATAATTTGGTTTTAGAATTCCGCACGCTACTATTTTGCTGTGTGGACCTAGCTGCCCGTCTCATCCGTTTGTCATTTGCATTATAGATACGGTAAATCACCGTGGTGAAATCTCGCTGACAGCCAGCAAAGTATTGTGTTTCCGGGATTTATGAATTGCACTGATTTCGTGCCTGCTAACCATGTTACTTTTTACTAGATAAGCTGTTCTGCTAAGTGAAAGCTTGGTCGAATATTCACGGATTCATTTCCAGGCACAGTTTTTAATAAAATCTAATAGCAAAGAAGGCAGCCTTAATATAAGTATGCGAAGAGTGGAAATATGTAGTATTCAAATAACAGATGTTTAAGCATTTACACAATCCCTGGAGAGAACGGATTGAAACTCACCTCCATACTGAGGTACCGCACTGGTGTACGCTACGAGGATGGTGCACAGAGTAGCTTTAAACATATTGATCCATCAGGCAGATTTGGCGGGCATCTAAAACAGTTGCTTTTATATTGCAGCTAGTTACAATAGATGTTGCGGACGCAAATAGTTCCAATTAAATCATTTGTGTACAAGTAGACAAATCGGTACATTTACTGGACACCTGATTGAACAACCTATGCTTTCCATCAAATTTTGTGTACCAACGTTCTGACTCGGCGAAAAATGCTAACTGAATCTAGTTATTAAACATGTGCGCTCTGAAGTGAGCTGCCCTTACGTCATACACGTCAAGTGAAATGATCCCAATGCTCCCATTATAATGAAGCTGCTGGTTATCTTCAGAGGCTGTGATCTACTATTACTTTGGTATTCGCCGACACAATTCATGCAATCTCTGTCAGAATGGCAAATTGTATAGCGTTCCGTATGCTATTGCTGTACATGGCGTAGTATAGGACGGCTGAATAGACACCGACCCAACAAAATTATAAGGCCCATAGAGATTGACAACTAAAAGTCTTTTGGGTATAATCCTGTCACTAATTATCAGTAACCTTAAAACCTCTGGCTTGGATGAAAAAAGATAATTGAAGTTCATTATTTATTCACAAAGCAGGATATTGGTATATATATATATATATATTTTTGGAGCACATTGCACATAATTATTTCATAAGAAATGTGGCGGCTTTTTACTGAACCGGCAAACACATTCTCTTACCCAGCTACGCTTCTTTTATAGAGTCTCAGTAAAAAGCAATTTGAAGAGTCTAATGTTCCAGCCACATCGTAATTCGGCCAGGGGCTACAAAACGCAATCAAACGATGCCTTGCCAAACGCCTAACCAATGGATTTATAGATTTATATGTTTCATACGCGAACATCTCCGCTATTCCGCATAAGTCTATGGTGAGTCCACCACAACGCTTTTCCCTTTATCATGCAATTGATTTTCACAATAATTTTCCATCCTACAGGACTTGCTAAGCAACGTTTTTTTACCCGTAATAAACCATTGTTCCATTGAACCATTGTTCCATTGATGGTTACGGAAAAAGCATCACGCACTGAAATAACAGCAATACATATTAACAAATTACAAGAGGGCATGAAAGTCCATTGCCGGTAAAACTAAAACAAAAACTAAGTTTTGATGGAATGTTATTAAAAACACTTACTTCTGGGTTGCGGTAGCGGATCAATTAAAGTGTCCAAAAATCCCTTTTCTCCACAGTAATCAAACATTCTCCATCAGAGGCTTCAAAATGCAATGTGTACACAGTAGTTGTTTAGTCTGAGTCCTGACCACTGTCCTCTGCAACGGTAGTAATTTGCACTGCATTGGAAGATAGGTCTCATTATATTGCTGTTAGATGCCAAGTTATGACAGTCTGCCAGTCTCCACCATGGCTAAGTGATTTATCCTCTGGCTAGTTGTGCAAGGCTAACGGTCACCTTGGGTTACTTTAGGTCACTGAGTGAATATGCACAACTGACTGGCCCAACTAGGTCGAAACGATGTCTTGTTCTTTCCACGCTTATAGGTGGGACCGAATGGCTTTGCAAGTTGTTGAGACGGATCAGTAAAATGGGTATTATTTAAGTTAAATCACGAGCCTAAAATGCTGCTAGTTCACAAAAGTTTATGGTTGCACAAGATAAATTGACGGCCTAATGGGGAATTCAAACGATAAGGCAGAGGTCGTGGTATCCTTCAGTCCATTGCCTTATTGTTTGCACTAGTCAATGGTCCTTTCGTATAACGGTGAATATCGGTAGCCTGCTAATAATCGCCAGGGTAATTTAAGTAGATTTGGACTGCAACGTACACCTTGTCCAATTGCTATCAGTCTGCTCCTAGACTAAAATTACTACTCAAACCGCACACACGCATAACTACCGTTGCGAATGTGTCGTCTTCACATGAATGCCTCGGTTCTCGACCCTAGATTTTTATTGTTTCCTGTCCCGAAATCACAGTTGGATCCACTCCACCACAGTCGCAATGCTCCCTTTTGGCTCAAGCCTTATTTCTCACCTCCCATTATTTGTTTATTGCCACGCCGCAGTCTTTGGCTGATGTGCATTTCCCACTCCGATGTCCAAGCACATGTTCTCCTTCGACTAGTCATTTTGCCTGTTCGCTTACGCCTGCTCCAACATGTGTTATTTCGCCGAACTCTTTGTGCGCGTTTCAGGTCACAAATTGTAGGATTTTGTGCGATCGCCATAAAATTCATGCTAAGTTGCGGCACGACATTCGTTCCCCCCCCTTATGTCTATATCACGTGTCCCATCAACAGACCATCTTTAGCCTTGTGTGACATGTCACCTGACCGTTTGTTTTCGGATGGTTTTGTTGCTAAAACCTTCATGTCATGCTAGGTACACCGGCGTTGGGGCCGATTAATTGTGCTGTGTTTATAAGAACGGCTAGTAATGTATGGTCCCAATGGGTAACTGTGTGTACACATTTCCTTGAGGAGAGTGCTGACGTGTGCCGTAATTAGAACTTTGGATCGTTTGTAAAATAGCACTGCAGTTCGACAACCACTGTGAATTCTCGCTACTCCGGTGGTCGCCTACCAGATCCAGTTATTCGTCGGTTATTGAACCCTTCTCCAAGGTGGCGGATTGATATCCATCGTGTTATTCAACGGTGTAGTTCCAATATAAATGTACAATTATACCTAGAAATTTGGCATCGCTAAGTGTGGATACAATACTTCTTTTGTTGATGTGTAACAATTTGTTTTACGTAAAGTCCCGTGTTTAGGTAAAAGGAAGCGACTGTGTGCTGAACATAAGACATTGTAAGTTGTCTTGATAAATTCAACTAATTTGAGATATTTGCCTGTCGTTGAATATTTAGAGCACACGCTTTTGCCCAGTTGAAATCAACTTTTTATTTATTTTGCATTCACACATACACATTTAGGAATCCCTGATATCAGTACATTTTGCAGTTAGAAAAGATATTTAAGCACACTACGGCGAAAGGTTTAATGGCTTAAATTTAATGATTATTTTAACAACCCTCTCGAGGAGTTCAGTTGATGAGAACTTCTGCTAATCAAACGACACAATCTTAAGAGTAGATGCTCACGCCCATAGGGACATCTATGTGCTCTGGATTAAATGAATTTCTACGGCTTCTAGTTTGCTAATTACACACACTTTATTTACCGATCATTCTAATCAAAGGTTCAAGGAAATTTGAGCAATCCCGATTTAAAGCATAAGTGTCATTGTCAAAAGGGTCGGTTAAACAGATGCTGATTTGCAATAAACGACTTTACACCCTCTGAAATTTCTACAATATAGTCTGCAGCATTCTCCTCACTCGGCTCCATTTAGTAAATTTGTTACGGATTACCTAAATTCCATACACATTGTTTCTAATTTATTTGCACAGATATATCTATTTCATTCATCAATCTAATGTGAACCTTAAAATTGCCTCCATCTATTAGAAATAGCTGTAAACACTCATGCTTCGACCCACTTGAGTGGACATAAGTTAGGTCTGCGAGAACTGAACAAAACTGTGTCAAGGGTTGGTTGTCTCTATGGGTGTTGATTAAAGGAACAGTAATATACAACACTAATGCAGATGACTGGTTATGTTCTTCCTACGAATTATCCAATTGATCGCAATTCAAACCGTCACTTCAAACTTCTAATCAGGACCCAATAATGTGCGGATGATAAATCTGATCATCATTTAGTATTAACTTCTATGCAACCCAGTTTTGTGTTTCGTCGCAGTTTCTGCTCTAAGCGCATTTTTATTGTTCCGCAATCCGCCGTCTACACACACGATGTTCCTTGCACAATTTTGCGTCGTGCATGAAGTACAGTTGAATGTGCGGTCGTCCAAACGATGGCGTCAAAGCTGCTGACTTATTTTGGGATTGCAAAACAATAGCACTTTTCGTAGAAAGTACTTCCATGACTTAGACTTCCGGAATCAACTCCACTTTCCTTGTTCTGATTATTCGAGCTAGGAAAAGATATATTCAGATCAGACCAATCTTCACCCAGTTGAACAAATCCGAAGGCTCCCTATTGATTCGCTGGAGCACAATCGCTGCATGACTTCATCAAGGACTTTGTACGCACAGATGGCATCATTTTTACTTTGGCCTTTACTTCGGCATTTGCAATATTGAAACAAATAAAATAGCAAACTTGTTATGGGGACCAACGTCCATATAATTATTACAGGCTTAAAATTACGGAAGGCTGAAAACCCGATTCACACAAGTGCATATGTACTGGGATCAGACAAAACGCACATGTTAAATCAGCCTTCCAACTAGTGAAACATTCATATTAGTTTAGCCTTTGCACCCAGAAACAGTCTCGTTTCCAACCAAACACTTATTGTTGTATCCAAGCAACATTTATTTTCCGGACAACTCTCGCCAAACTTCCAACTTTCCTGCTCAATTATGGACTTTGGCATATTTGCATAAAACCATGTTTCATGTTTCCAGGGTTTGCTTACGCAAACCCTTCCAAGGGGAAACCCCTCTTCATCACCGTTTCGTGATATAAAAATGAGGCTGTACAACACTAGAATCGCCTTAGCTTTGGCCAGTAAGAGTGCCTGTGGCAAAAGGCCTGTCTTATTCTTGATTCAGTCTTGGGTTGGGAAATCGTGCGTAGAAACTTTGCGTTCGGTCTAGGAACCCGTTCGACTCGCGTGAATTAAGCTTTCGCGGCAAAGTTCCGAGAACCCACAGACTTCGAGATTGTCAGTTACCTTGCTATGCTAGAAATAATTCTGAGTCTCGTTCGTTCATCCGACTAGGGGAGTTGATAGTACATTGTTAAAACCTGACGTATTTAAGAGGTAGTATTCAACAAAAATACTATAATACTAAGTGCTGGTTTGGTAGATATTTGGGGGGTATTTTAGCAATCACTAGCGTGCAAGTTGCCGATGATCATACTGTTTTGTTCGACAAGTCCCACGTATCTTCCCAAGTCGCCATCATTTTGAATTATAAGTGAAACTATCGTTCATTTATGAGATCATGTACAGCACCAAAGTACGACTCTCTTCGAAGTCTGCACAAGGTATATCTACATAACACATCGAAAATACGAATATATGGACCGTTTCGATCACTCGTGCATGGGTATTTGTATCAGCGGGTTTACGGATGGAGGAAAACGGAATTCCGACAATTTGCTAACTGCACAATAGCCTTTAACCCTGCACTAGAGTGACTGTTTACTTTGTACTGCCAAAAAATGAGTTTTAATTTTAATGTATTCTTCCAAGCAGCTAACAAGCTATATAGCACAACCATAGCTCAATCGAAAAAGCGGTTTAAACACATATAGAGGCTGATATTAGTGTACGCCCCTCACGTTTCACGTGTCTGTACAGAAGTTTTTGTTAGCACACAACTTTTCCGCTTGCCCCTGCCGATATACTAATTTGTCCTCACGTACAAGTGTGACACAGTGATTACGATGACCAACTTAGTTGCTCCAGTTGTCACGGCTTGGGTTCGCTCTATACAAATGCTACGCATCGTCTCTTACTGCCATATATCTTCGGGTTTTGCTCCGAATGAATGCTTGTGCCGTTGCGGAACCTAGGATCTAGGTGACCGATTCAGATTTAATCAGACCACTGAACTAGTCAGCAAACTCCATCCAATAACTATCAGTGGAACAATAGTCGGAAACTCCCAGATGGCATCACTCACAAGTTCTGCCAGAATACCATGGTGGGGGATATTTCGAAAGAGTTTACTAAATCCTTCTCGATACTCCGCGAAACACATGGAGTAGTAAATTCTGATAACCTGGTCGCTCCGCCCCAGTGAGCTCTATCTTTAGTTTCTCAATCATTAACACTTCGTTCATGAGCACTAATTCAAGTACAGATGGTTTATTTCATCCACTGAATCTGATGGGTCAGCTGAGATGGCTGAAGAGCAGGATGCTTGCAATATACTGTTGCAGGTCAGCCTTAAATAGCTTTTTCGCTGATGCGGGAGCTTCCAGACTTTGAGTATTAAAGTTGCCTTAGAGGACAAAATGTATATATCCTTGTCCTAGGATAATTTCCAAGGCTAAATTCAGGCAGGAGTCCATCGCTAAGGCAGATATTCGGGGACGATAAACAACGGCTAAAAGGCAAGTGTCGTTGCATCTCATTCGCAGAATGTACTAAAGTGAGTCTATTATCAGCTTTTCCGGAAAGGCCACCGATTCGCACTGTAGGTCGCAGCGGTAATATAAAATTACCCAAACTCCCTTGTCGCGGAGATCGTTTCGGGGTAAGGACTTACTATATATCACTAATTCGGCGTTAGTAATTTCGGGGTGTTACCAAGTACCTGTAACCAATATGAGGTCCTAGGATTGTGCCGCTTAATGTAGCTACATTTTGGCTTGCCTATTCATAATATCTTGTGCATGGATGTACATTCAGGAAAGTTTCGCAGTTCTTTGCAACGAATCAGGGAATGCGTGTATTGTGTAAAATGTGTCGGCGGATGAAAGGTAGGAACATAATTATCTTTTGGTGTGGCGTTGAAGAACTCAGCATGTCCGATCCATGGATTCCATGATTTACTCTTTGTATTTCTCTTAAATGCAATGTGCAGAGTTGTGTTTGACAGTTAATATGGATAGTCAATCTAAGTTATCTGAATTCGCGTCGGGAAATGCTGCGACTAAGTGGCTGCTCTCATGTGTTCGCTCTGCGGATGCTGCTTTAATTCGGAGCTCGAAATGAAGGCCGCTGCAACACGCATACGAGCACTGCAGCAATATTGCTGACGTTTAGCTAGATTGAAGGATCACGTTGAAAATCCACGGATCAAAAACCTTGTATTTTGGCGAGCGGCGCAGTCCAGTGCTCTATTGCGACATGGCGTTTTCCATGGAAATGGTATCGCTTTTGTATCGCCACTGTTCCTCATCTTAAGTGGTCGCTTAGCGTTCATCGTAAATTCCAGCCTCTAAAACACCGCCTACAATTATGGCCCTGGCTACGGATACCTTCCGGTATAGGTACGAGTCATGCTTCGCCTGTCTGCGCTCGCTCCACAGAATACCAAGAAATAAACGGAAGAAAAATGACCCATTCTAGAAGCGGGCTTCCGATAACAAGACAGCTTCTGCTTCTTTGACCAAGTCAACACTACTCGGAGTAGTCTTGGTTCACCATATTTCAGTGAGTTTGATTGACACGAAACGCATGTCAACTTGATAGCTTTGCAACCTCAAAACTAATTTTACAGATGGAGTTTCACCGCTTCAAGTCCTCAAATTATTTGTTTAATTAGAAAGTTGACCTCGATTCCGGAAAGTTAACGCAGATTACCACTGATATACGACGTGCGACTCGGGTTTAAATCAACCGATCAGCTAGTCTGCATACATCCGATGGAGCCTGTTTGCGAACAGCAAAGTCTTCTCCATTATTTTGGCTTAGTGCGAGTGATCGAATATTTAGGTCTTCGGTCAACATAGGTCGCAACATAGATCTAACAAGTTGTGCTTTCGACGTCCGTGTAATATTTCCGAACAGTTTGGAGGGTGGACGAGGCTCTGACCTTGTCCATGAGAGTCGGACTGGCGGTGCTTGCTTTAGACGTATCTGATTAGCTGCTTAGATTAAAGTTTGGAAACGCAGATGACTCACTTTTAACGCGTTACCCAGCTTTCTTCCTCAGTTTCCATGCAAATTTTATTTGGATGTCACGCTTTCTTCAACCTAACCGTTTTTGATTTTCCTCATTTGTTCAATTATTGCCAACAGTCATTCTTATTTCTACGATAGTTTAATAACAACCTTTACCGGTAGGATGACTACACATACTTCACAGAACCATAATTAAATGTTTTAATTTTGCGTAATCAACCTCTTTTAATGAAAGATTGGAACATTTACCATGAATCATACCAGTACTTTTAAAACACTGAAATTCTGTTAGTACGAATTTAGAGCCTGAAGGAAAAGCAAAAATTACTGCGGATCTGGATGTGGCAACATTATATTTCGATCGGCCGCTACAACTCACTGCGAAGATCGATGCTATTCGGAGAATCACCCGACAGTATATGGTTTCCTGCAGGTCGCGTGTGCGCTGAATTTGCTGCGTGTTCAAGATCGTCACGTTCTGTGCGTTTGGCCCTGGTGAGACAAGTTTAAGCAGTAAACAGAGCGACTGGGCAATACGGACACAAACTGTACGATAGCAAATTTGATAACTAGCCGGCCAGTTCTGTTTGAGGACACATCGATTAAAAAGCAGAGTTGGAGTTTATTTGAGACCACAAATACCGTCCGAACGGAAAACGTGGACCGAAAGCCCGTTTGATTTCAATCCAATTCAACCCGAGGCGCGACGGTACGAAGGACAGGTAATTTACATTAGTTGTCAGGCTATGCAATCGGAGCTGTGTGCTTAACCGCAAAACACACACCATAGTGGTTGCGAGTCGAAACACAACCACGCAGCATGTTTCCTAAATTCAGCTTTGAGTTGCTATACCCTGTGTAAAGCGTTGCTAGCGGATCTCAGCAGCATAGTGTTCAGGGCGTCAGCCATGAACCATTAGCTTCTGTGTTCCACTTCAGCTTCGGCTATCTCCACTTGAGGAGTCCAAACCATGACGAAACCGCGGTCGTGGTGTGTCTGTGTTGGGAAGAGCGACACCCAAATACTTCCATTCCAGATGCGGTCATCGAGATAGTAATGACAGAGGTTTACCTCAAAGTGAATCGAGGTCATTTTAAAGGTTGAGAGTCTCAAACCAACCACACAGCATGTTCCACAAATTCAATTTTGAAAATCCACTCCTGTTTACCACGGGCAGGAAATTTTCTCTGCTCTGATAACTGGTAGCCCATAGGTCTATGAAGTGCTGTACGCAAGCTTGACACCTGGTTATGGACAGAGAGGCCCAAATCCCCGTTCGGGCATTAGTCACATTTGCCAGCTAAGTTTAGGCACACGGTAAACTTCCTTTCTTAAGTGGATCACTGTTTCAGCGATAGAACGCGACGATACACTCAATGGTGAATTTTATGCAATCTGAGTTACGTAAAATCGCTGAGGGTCAGCACGTGCTTATAATTCGATTATATGGGGATTGCGGGCTTAATACAGCCGAGTCAGGTAGACGATAAAACAGCATAACCTCGGGAATGCGGTCTGTAAACGACCGGTACGTGTAAAGGTGGTGAATAAGTTCGAAAACCCTGGTGGTGTGTGCAACGCCCGAATTGCGAAGCGACCTCGCATCACAACGAATGAGAATTCGGCTAATGCAGTTATCCATGAAGTGACCGAAAGGACTGATTTCAACATCCATACAAACTCTCTAATACCGCAGTTCAGCGGATTTTATCAAAAGGAAAATTTCGTCGGTATAGTGCACGTCAAGTACAAGTGTTGAACCTATTCAATCCGGAGAAGCTGCTTGCCTTTCACAGCTACCTCTTGCATCACGCAGATATTTACTTCATTATTTGCACCCAAAAGGGGATTTCCTAGTTCGACGGAATAAAAAAGCATCACTTTTGTGAGACAGCAAATCCAGGATGCTGCCGAGGCTACCTTACTTAACATAGTCCCGAGCTAATGGTTTGGGATGGACTAACTTGTCGAAAAATTGTCGGACCATTTTCTTTTCCAGTAATGTGACGTGTAGGTTAATCTCTTAATATACTAGTGTTATAACTTCCTAGAATCATCGTACAAAGGAATGCTACGGACATGCATACTTCCACAGCTGCAGGCTGAGAGTGTTTCCAGCACCATTTGGTGGCAATATGATATCGCACCTGCCCATGACGCACAAACGGCGCGGGATTATCTGAATGAGATGTTCGATCACCGGTGGATCGGTGGCGGATGTCCAATGGAGTGACTTGCCCGGTCACCAGATTTGAACCCCTTAGATTTCTTCCTATGGGATTATTTGAAAAGCAGATTCTACATGACAGCGCCTACTTCACTGGAACAACTGAAGGACTGTGTTGTTAACAAAGGTCGCGACATCAATAAGGAAACTTTGCAAAAGTTCTGACCAATCGCATCAGGCAATTTCTGCACTGGGAGCAGAACGCCAGCTGACACCTAGAGCATCTCCTTTCTTTGACAGATATCTAGCTGCTTTAGGTTGTTCATGTTAACATATGAAAGCACTGTTGTTACTGATTTCTAGACTAAATTAGCGCATGCTTAAATGGTGCCATAGGGAAGTCAGGCCAGAATGAATGCAATGAGCAAATCTGATTCAACAGCGCTTAGACTGACCACTTCTATGCAACTTGGTTCGTGATGTCAACCCTTTTCTTTCATGATATGTCTAAGGAATACTGGGAGGATATGAACGAGATGGTGATGTGAGAAAAGGCTACGCGGTTTCGTATTTTTATCCTATTCATCGGCGTATAGACTCTAACTTGGGACGAATGTTTCTAAACACTAACCTACCGGTCACTGACAGAGCAAAGAAAGATGGCCCCTAACGTTGTGACTTAGAATTTACTAAGCGTTGGATGGTTCACCCAATAATTGGGAACGTCAGCTGGGTTTTCACCGTCCAAAGGCAGGTTTGTTTTACCTACTAATAAGTAGAATTACACAGTGAAGCACAAACTGACCTTTTCTGTGGTAATCCTGATTAGTACAAGAGGAATAAGAGGTTCAGATATTTGGTCTATGTACCTGGTGGAAAAGAAAAGGTGCAGAGCTAACATTTGAGGGATTAGGACCGGACGCCTCTAGGTCTGAATTCCGTCCAGATTTACAACGGTGCAATCTGTGTCTATGACGTAGCAAGGAAAGCTTACGTATTCCTGCCGGCACTTTTACTAGGGTATGCGCTCCATTTTTAGCTGGTAGGTCTGGTATAATGCCACAGCGATTTGACGAAAACTGTACTCCGAAAATCTGGGTATGGAGGTCGACACTATATCCATATGTAGAGTGAGCGTGCAGGCAATAAATCTTTTGTACATGACTAACTTTTGTGTTAGGCAAATGTAACTGTTCCATTAGCCATCTCACTGCGAGACATTGAGTCCTATTCCTGCATGGCGGAATGACTTGAGAGCCTGAATCTCATTCATTTCCCCTCTTCGATCTACTTTGAAAAGTGTAATTGGTGTATTCGCAGCTAAACCCAGCTAAGCTGGTCCGATCATACGTATAAAGGAAATGTAGGATGGTTTTACAAAACAACTGTAGAAAAACAAGGGGTTCCAAGTCCATTGATTCTTGCGCCTTTGGTTTCGTATCAAAATTCATTGGAACCCACGACAATTGCACAACTTTCATCTACATTTAGGCATATGGTTGGGAGAAGAAAGCAAAATGACAGTTTTAGTAGTTGGGTGACAATATGTACATGGAAAATGTAAGTCACGAATTCATATCATTGGTATATAACAATAAGTTATAACTAGTGGAATTGTGTTTTGCAAGCACGATAACACGACAGACGGTAAAAATGAGAACTGTATCCATCATGAAATTCCACAGTTAGAACTAACGACAAAAGGTAAGATGTGATAACACAGGCAAGTGGAATTTCGTGCACAAATTTGGCGGGTTAGTTGCGGCCATCAGTAATTCACCCTTTCAGTGGGTCTATGTCTTGCGGGCAGCCAAGCCTTCCAACTAGCTGTGTAATAGAAAGTAAGCACCATGTGGTTCATAGAAAATGATTGATTACCCAGCCCACCAACGTGGGCATGTTTTTTAAAAGCCATCATTGGGTCTTCAAGCAAAGTAAGAACACAATGAGAAGCTATTTAGATGAGAAAAATTTTCAACTCATGCATGTGCTCATATTTGCAAGGTCGGGAACGGACTAACAATTGGAGTAACACGAATAATATAACAGTATAGACTAACATAAAATCAGAGCTAAATCTCATTTCTCAAACATATCGAAATACCAATGTATTCAAAGGCCACCCCTAAGTCATCAAGTTGAGTAATACAGAAGGATGTGACACGGTAGGAGAAAGGAATGCGAGACAAATCTAGGTTATCTAGCAGGAAAAATTCATGATAAGGGAACACTGTATTTCACTTTTGTCGGCAAGAACTTCTCGCCATATTTGTCCATACTTTTTATTGCAAATTCCGCAAGTAGTTAAATGTTATCAGACCCGTTCTCGTACATCTATTTGTCTATGCAACTGACACGAAGCGGTTCTTTATATCTATTAACAGTTAAGTACTCTATTAGTTGCAGCTTAAATGTTCGAAAAGAAGATGTACTTCTGATGGTTAAAAGCAATCTATTCCATAACGTTGAATATTTGTGGGTAGAGTTGTTGTACCGCGGACGTGTGACAACGAGGTATTTTTTTCACATAGTCTTTGTTTCTTAGATGATACGGCGAAGAGTCTTGGAACACCGGCGGATAGTAACTAGCATATGTCAGTTGATGGACAATTTTCAATAATAGACACACATTCAATCTTAATCTTCAGAGCCATATCTATTCGATTTTTAACAAATGACATCTTTATAAGTGAGCATGGATGTGCAGCCCACGATTATTTGGTAATCGACCTTTGTGTAGCTTTGATTGCACTCGTGTTGCATGTTTTAATGCTACTAAAGGTGGTGGCACAGTATTCTACTAATGGCCTGTCATACAGTTTGAATGACAGGAGCTTAACATTGCTTGTTATAAAAAAGCGGCCCATCATTCCAATAGTCTGTCATGTTTTAGCCACCATATACTCAAGTTGTTCGTTGAAATTCAACGTATCTCTATAATGGAGGCCAAAGTCACATGTCGATTCACTTAAAGTGAGTGGGATTCCGTGCAAAAAGACATGAAATTGAAACCAAGCTTTCATAGCACATTATGCTGCATTTAGATGTTGAAAATTTATTTAAGATCCGCTACACTATTCTTCCACAACATCGCGTGACCCACACTTGTCCGGGCAATTGCAGGACAGACATCTGCCAGATCATCGTGTCTGAACAAGTTACCCTGACCTCAACGATCTGTCAGATCCCGTGTACTGTCCTGAGTCAAAGTACAGCGTGGGTGACGATGGGTCGTGCACGCATGCTTATCGATCTGGTCTCGGTGAATGTGAGAGTTGGGCGGGTTTCAAGTGGTTGATCACCGTCGGATTGTAAACAACGCAGCGGTGACCGTATGAGTAGTGGAAAATTTCGCAATAACTGTCTAGTACAGTAGCCGAATAAGATGAATGTAGCGTTGCTAGAGGGCCCTCAGAGCTATCTTACAAGCAAGACTAAAACAAACAAATTCGGTTTCAGACCGATGAAATGGTGAGCTTAAGTTTTGCGTTTAACAGTGTTTTCGAACTTATTCACCACCTTTACACGTACCGGTCGTTTACAGACCGCATTCCCGAGGTTATGCTGTTGTATCGTCTACCTGACTCGGCTGTATTAAGCCCGCACTCCCCATATAATCGAATTATAAGCACGCGCTGACCCTCAGGGATTTTACGTAACTCAGATTGCATAAAATTCACCAGTGAGTGTATCGTCGCGTTCTATCGCTGAAACAGTGATCCACTTAAGAAAGGAAGTTTACCGTGTGCCTAAACTTAGCTGGCAAATGTGACTAATGCCCGAACGGGGATTTGGGCCTCTCTGTCCATAACCAGGTGTCAAGCTTGCGTACAGCACTTCATAGACCTATGGGCTACCAGTTATCAAAGCAGAGGTAAATTCCTTCCCGTGTTAATGAGGTATTTTCTTTGCAGTTTAACAAAGGGCTCCAATTGGATAGGCTGAAAATTAATGCAAATTACCTGTCCTTTATTTAGTCGCGTCTTGTGTTGAATTTGATTGATGTCACGCGGCTTTCTGATCCATCTTTTCCGATCAGACGGTATGGTTGAGTTTTTCGTAATTCCGAATTTCTTCCATGTTGTTCCAACAGGAAGTGTGGGAAAGCAAAATTAAATGTTATAAGATAAATAATTGAACACTTTATTTTTGGACAATTCTTGGCAAGCTTAAGAGGGCATGATCATGTGGGATTCAAAAAAGTATTTCCGAAAGATTGAGTGAAGTTAATGGCACTGATGAAGCTTGTCCATTTGGTGTGAAACGCTTCTGTGCAACAAAAAAGAAGAGAATTTGCGAAAAAACCATTTTAATAGATAAGCGACTAGCACGCAATTCCTTTCTCACTTCCCATGTGTCCTGTATGGTGGGACCAAAACCTCGCCTATAAATTCATACTTGCATGAGAGTTTGGTTTCGCCTTCTTGCTTGTAATATATATTACGCTTTTTTCAATATTCTTTTTGTGACGTATAGACGCCAAAACTCTGGCAAGCTACAAAGTGCACTAATGCAATTTAGTTCGCTACGCTGATCGTTTTCGCAATATACTTCCGTTGTAGTTTTTATTGTGGGACGCGAACAGATTTGCGGTTGCCACTTCACATCATATGCCATGGTGTTTAGATAAGTCGCAGATAGATTGTTGGAACTTTGATTTGCAAAATGCTATCGTTGCAAGAAGCAGACAGCTTTTATGTCACCAATTGCCTGTTGTTTCACGCCTAACGATCGTTGAAAAGCTTTTCTACTGTGATTAGAGCTGTACCCATAAACACATCCCCATGTAATTTCGCTCACTGTAGCTAGTGTCGTGTTACTTTCTTCTTTATCTAATGAAATCCTTACATGATAACAAATGAGATACTAGGATTGCATTTTGTTGGTTGCCGAGGGAGATAAGCATGTCCATATTAAGCACTCCACCAGTCAACTGGCCATGTACTACCGGCGCACTAATTTTGCAAATATGGAAACTTGACGAGAATTATTTACTGAGTAGACGAAGGTGCATCCATTCTTGAAAGTGAATATCTGATGACAACCTCTTGTGCAGGATGGAAGTTATTTCAACTCTCTTCGTTTGTAAAATATCCGTTATATCATGGTCAAGGTTCTAGATACCTTTGCTCATCTTTGGAGTGTACATAAAATGAGTTTGGGGCTAGTTATTACTTCTACGAAAGTCTCATCATCTGTCCAAACCCTCCGAATGAACCTAACTGTAAATACGATGAAATGGATTCAGTGAGATTTAAATCATTCTCGCTTCTCTAGTGCCTGTTCGTGGCAACGGCAAACAAACATGCTAGACTGATGATATTTTCACAAGATGGTTGCTCGCTAAATTTCAAGACCGCCTGTTTGCTTGTCAAGCATTGGGAGAACCTTTCAAATTATTAACAAAATTACCAAGAAAACACATAAGAAGTGTGTTACTGATGAAAAATTGTCCACAAATAATAGGACACCCAATCACGCCAATTAGTTTATATGCTACCGCTGTGCTGAAAACACAGCGGTCCATCCGACTGTCGACATCAACAGACAGAATGTCGTAGGTACGGAAATTTGTGCCAGTTGGCACAAGGGTACAGATCGCTGAAGCGGCCTTCAGGTGCGGATTATTGGGTTCAACCCATAAAAGTATGGGTTTCCAGATAGGAGCAAACCTGAGTTTTGCTCCATATGACAGATATTGTTCCTTATATGCGGCCGCTTCAACGTTTTGCAACTGTTTGTTGGGGTAGGAAAGACGGATGGAGATCAATACAATAGCGCGCGTGCCGCCAAGTATGAGAAGTCAGTAAGACCACTGATGTTTATTTCCGTTTGAGATCCTTCTCTTCCTTATACACCACTGAACCCACAGACTTTTTAGTAAATGTTTTGTGACATTGCATACGCGACTGTCGTATAAATGATCTTTGTGGATCTCTCCAATTATACTCCAAAGGAACTGGAAACATGCCTTTCCGGATGCAGTGTAGGTGTAGGTAAAATAATCCCTAAGAACTGATGACTTCAAGCAAGACTAAAGCATAGTTCTGGAATTTCTGCGGAGGAATTTTGTGACATGAAATACGTGTAACTTTCGAGGTAACTAAAAGAAGACGCTAGAGCAATATTCATCAAAGCGCGCACATTGCCATACTCCGTGAGTTAAAAGGTTGAAGAGGTATCAACCCACTTAAAACCACAGGTGTTTAAACTTATTTTAAAACTGACAACGTACGGATTCGTGATGATTTAGAATGACTGCGATGTTAGGACAGCATGCTTTACCACACAACACTGGCAGTTGGTGGAGAAGGTACCAAAGTTAAAAGCAGTCATATGTACAGCAAGTAGAGTTCGGTGAAACAAAGTAGCTACATACAATCACCAAAGTATGGATCCAAAAATATATACTGGTCTGATTTTGGCCATGCTTCTGCCTGCAGATTTTTACAGGAATTTTTGTAGAAAGTGAAGGCCACGAATAAAATTTGCACAATAATTTGCCTCGTCGCGGAACCGAACCCCGGACAAACGGATTACCGGTCCGCTGCTTTAACAAAGTAGCTACCGAGGACTGACGATGAGGTGCGCAATTTAATAAATGACTTCTGCTTGCTTCGTGAGGTTTTGTTAATAAGCTCACAGTATCGGTCTTGGTGTTACAGATCGCCTTACCCACTCGTCACTTCTCAATGAATCAGAGTGTCTGTCCTTCAGGTGTTCAAAGCGCGCTGGTAAATTTAGAGTATTGGTAGTTTTGTGAGTATGTACTACCCACAAGATAATACTCACAAGACCGCCAATACTCTTGCAGGAATTGTTGAAGCCACAGTGAATAACGAAATATTTTGCATATGCCTATCTGGATGACAACTTATCTTCAGGCGATCTGATACATAGCACCTTCGAACGATCCCAGTCGTGTTTGAGGGACTGCAGAAAGAGAATTTAACTTTAAAACATCCAGATGTAATATACATTCCTCTTCCTTTTGCCACTTTGGGTATCGGTTCCATAAAGAGAGTTGCATGTTGTAAAGCATATCTTCGATAACCCAGATCCGATGGACAGCGAGTAAATCTATTTGTGCTTAAGCACTCCGTCCCACCATGACTGATTTTCGTGTAATTCCTTTACTGTCTTATCGTCATTAGATGAACTGTTGCACATTAACATGTCGTGATGTTGTGTTATTCGCCAGATGGAGGCGTTAGTAAGAATAAACGATCCGTTGAATCGCCATAAACCTGAGTACACCATCATTCCAATAAGCCGCTCATTTTATGTTACGGGTCCCCTTCGAAGAAAAGTGCCGACCTGTGCGACGGCATAAGTGTGTTTTTTGCTTACTGTAATTTTTGCACCATGCTGCTTAAAACAGCTGACAAGGAAAACACTACAGGATAGGGAAGCTAATAGTTATAATCTTTATTTTACAGTGTTTCGTCGGTACTTCTGTGGGACTTTAATCTAGTTGCACAAGGAGCACAAAATCTTAGTTACGTTTTTGGAGGAAACCAAAGATGTTCAGCAAGTTGCATCACTGACAGAATGCAAAGGTGGGTCGTAAACTCGAGTGCTCACACTTACACGAATTAAACTCAACGGACGTCAGTAAGTGCACAAACGGTAAGTTGAATCATTTGCCGATAAATAGAATTGCATAACAACACGAACATCCGTTTAAGCAGGTCAATTTTGTACAACGCTTTGACTCAATGGCGACTCAAATTGCGACAGTATGCCAATGAGCGAACTATGTATATTACCCCAATGAAAAAATTACTCCTGGATGGTAAGTTTGTCTACGGCATTAACAGCTGCTTTACAATCATTTGATAATGCGCGAAACAGAATGGTGTCTTTTCGACTGCCGTTGTTTGGGGCCGTCGGCTGGTTCCTTTTGTTAACGCTCACTCACAGATCTAAAAGTAAATCAACAAAGCCCAACCAGATGTGCCGGAATTTGCTAAACATCAACAAAGACATCAATAGCGTTCTGGGGAAATCGGATATTTGTTAAGCTGACGAAGGCTACCATAAAACAATTGGTGTTCGTCCGGCAAAATATGGCAACGGATTCATGCTGACCATTACGGATGGATAAATGACACAATGTTTATTCTACTAACATATGCACATTTTAAATACATTATTGTGAACTTGATTGTCCAGTTGGCAAATGATGCAACCAATACGAAAATTGTTCTTATTTCACATATGTCTCATCATCCGATACCTAGTGCGCAGACAATGGTTTACTTACATTGCTTTTCCTAGTTTACTGAATTCCTCAGAAACAAGTGAACAGCAAAAAATATGCAGACTCCATGCCACTCAACATCAACCGAACTGGTAGAACCTGTCTTATAAGCGGTAAAAGAAAGCTTAGAATGCGCTAAGCGAGGACCTTAAACGTAAGATTAGGTAGATTTCTTTTTGACAATATTTACTCGCCCACTGAGAATAAGTATATATCCATAACAGAAATCATTTTTAGCATAAATATTGATATAAGGCCGCTCTTTTTCTTTTCCAACCCGCCTAATGGAATATTGGAGCTAAAGAAATAATTTGTGCTCTCAAACGGATCAAAAGACAACAGTCAGATTCAGGGAAGTACAAGCAGCAAATATACAATGACTTCAAAAATGATGCTGGTAGCTGGTAACTGTCGTCTTACCGGCAGCAACGAAAAAGCTTAGTTTCCGGACGGGCGACCCGTTCGTCGACTTTAAGATGACATAGGCCCCTGAAACGGTGAATAACCGGATGCAACGCAGTCTGACCCCTGCCCTTACACTGAGCTATAAGCGGAGAAGGATAATCTAGAACAGCAAGTGAAACAGCTACAGCTGTCCAACTATATTCTCGAAATAAAACGGGTGTCTGCAGTAGGGCGGCACGCAGAACCAACACTTCACTGACGAGTAACAATCACCAGTCGCAAATGAGGGAAGGATACTGCGAGAGCTGTCCTGTCCCTTATGCAGGCTTGAACCCGAGCCCTCGGATTAGAAGGAAAAACTGTGCTACTTAAGGCTACGTACTGGCTCCTCACTGTTACGTGTGACGTCAGTTGTTGAGAATGAGGACTTCCGTGCGCACGCATTGTTCTTACCTTCCGTCTAATTGCCGAACATACGTACTGCCATGTACGATTCATGACAGCACGGACGAAAGTTTTCCCTCTGTAAGACATTAGCAAGCAGTGCAGTTGGGTCGGTTGAAGGTTTCTATGCCTTGGACACGGGACCGCGCTAACTAACGCCTTAAACTCCACATACTCTAAACTGAGCTATATATGGACTGCAAAGCCAAGCACCATTGTTTTAAGCCTCTTTATTCTTACTAAGTATCTCCTATTTACACATTTTTATGTTTGACCCTGATTAGAAGCTTGACAGTTTGGTACTTTCCAAGCAGTTCTATGGATTTAAATCCGACGATAAATGTGATTATTGTGGTAAATGTTTTGTCCATACATAAAGGGATGAAATCTAGTCTCCATCATCACAGGCAAGGCTCTGGTTAAAATCTAGGCATTAATATGCTTTGCATTTTGGTCAGCATGAAATTACTTAGCTCAAATGTTTGTCTTTCATTGCAGTTGAGAACAGGGCGTGAAATATTCCAAGAAATATTCATGATAACGATACTGAATCAACCTGATGCATTTCGCTTGAACACTATTTTGGTTGTTGTATAAACTTGTCGAAATAAGTCGTCAGCTCTGTTTGATTTATCTAGGATAGTGAATACAAAGCGCAACTACGTTTCTATGGCATTCCGATCAACTGTCGTGTGTGTCCAGATTCAGCATACAGATTGTAACCGTGTTGTAACGGAGTTCTAGGAGGGACCAGCGAAGTCGTTCGGTCTTTTGCAGTATTTTGTAAGTCATAATGTTGTCACATCCCAGGAGCTGATACACACAGCTATTCATCCCAAGAGCCTCTATTCTTTCATGGTGCTGTACATGGACCAGTCTCTTGAGCTTCGTAGTTGCCATATGTTGTGAAGTCTCAAGCGCAGACACATGACTCTGCAATGGATGCCATGCCTTGGTGACACATTACACGCGAGCGGAGCCGATATTAGAAAAAGCCGAATTTAAAATTTTTATGAGCAAACAACGCTTCTCATTGCAATCGGCTGCGGTATTCAAGAACTACACCACTTTCGCTGCTGGGGCATTCTTATGGGACGAGTAACACTCTTTGTATTACGTACACAGCGCGGATAACCGCTTGATACAACCATGTTTTGGTAAAGGAAATGAGGTCTCAAGAATTCGAAATCTGTGGGGTAGCAGTCCGAAAGTGTAGGACAAAGACTCCCGGATTTTAACCTTAGCACTAAGCATAAACAGTAAAGTATATAGCTGTCAAAAAATATTCGCGAACTAATGGTTTTTGGGTGGGTTCCTGGCGAATGATTCGATGTCCGTTTCGGTCCTTTTGCAACTGGCATAAATCTGGAACCAGAAACGAGATCTGGTAGCTCAGGTTGTTTGGTAGGCAGTTGTACCTTTCGCGGAGCTTGTCAATTTTGTTGCAGGCGCTTTACCACCAATCATTTTAACATCATCGTTGCGTTGTTGTGTCGAGTGTAGTGGCGTAGCGTAGGGAAGCCTGGGCGTGTGTGCGCCGAATTCACAGTGCGTGCGTTTTTGTAAGTCAACGTGATATGCCGTTTAGACGGGCGATCATATTGGTTTGAACTTCGATCCACGTTCTATAAATAACCATTTAATGTAATTATCACCAGGAATGTAAACGGATAGCTGCAAAACGTACCTATATCGGATGTAAACTCTTACAGATCAAGCACTAAAATATTGCGTAGATCACCCAATAAATTTCAAAAATAGTTGGATTCAAACCCTGTTCAAAAGAGCAAAAACACTGCAGCGCAACTGAATTACGGAAGCAGCAAGAAAACCGCATCTTTCAATCACGGTTATTCAAGAAACTTCTTTAGAAGAAGTTGTAAAAAAAGAAAACCTCATCAAAGTCAGCAGCCACATGAGCAAACCAACACACGAATGTTGCCTTCTTGTATAAAGAACGTCTCCGTACAAAAGGGAAAATTGCCGCAGTCCCATGTAATCTCTGCGTATCACAAACCAACTGCAACCTTAAAGAAACTGACCTTAAGTCGTAGGGAAATATTCAAAGACGTTGGCAAAAGCAATGTCATCTACGCGGCAAAATACAGTGACTGTACTAAAAACTACTGAGGACAATATTAAAGAAAGCGTAGCACACCAATTACCTAGAACGAAGAAACCGTAAGGAGACATTATCCGTATTCACTGGTTTCGGCGCATAAAAACAGGAAAGCCACTATTTCGATCTGGAGTAGGCAAAGATCCTGGCGCATGAGAGTAAAAGCACGTGTGCGAATTTGGTGGTTTTGAGAGTTCACAGCAATTTCCATCAAGTACATTGAACTCAACGCCTTATCCGCAAAACTAATGGTGAGGGAGCGCTCTCACTATCGGTTGAATACTACCGAATATAACACTACACAAGCAGATCAGGTGATGGATTTGCTCATAAGAACAAACGGATAAAGTTTAGCAGGCGTAAATCGGAAAGGTCAAGTACAAAGTTCATTAATCCATCGAAGAAGCAGAGCACAGATCAAAGTCCTAGCCAATCGGATCACCCTTCTACACGACATGTCAAAATGACATTTAATAACGCACGCTCTCTATAATCGGCGTACACGCACCGAAGCTTCCCTACGCAATGCCACTACATGCTACTCAATAACATTCTGATGGTGTCAAATTGATTGTTGGTGTACCGTCTCTAACAAGCTTGCCGAACTCCGAGAACAGTGCAATGGCCAGTATTAAACAAACCAGCTGTCAGAGTATTGCTTGCTTTAGCCATTCGATTTATTACTGGATTTCGTAGATAATTCAAACCTAATGGCATTGCAAGTTTAGCGCGAAATTCCCAAAATACATGTTCATTAAGGAAGAAGTAGTCTTAGGGGTGAATATCGCGTACAGTCTCCATTCAAAATATAAATGAAAGCCTGCGATCAGATGTCTACAAAGACTTTAGTAACGTACCAGCGCTTTTGCAACTGAATTAACTGTCGATGACGACAAGCATAACATGAAGAAAGCTAGACTCCCTTATTGCTTACAGACGTCAAAACAGCAGTTGACTCTTATATTTGAGTACACTGCGCGCCCAAGTACGTGACAAAGGTGGATGATTGAGGAATTAATTTACATCACACTCACTCACGAAAGCGTACTACTTATTTCGCATTATGATATATCACGCACAACTTGAGGAACAGATAACTGATCCTCACATATTCATCCAGGCACTCATCCAGGCACTTACTAACATCCTTTTACGCTACCGCACCAGATCATACATGGAGTCACAGGCATCATGTATGCACATGCGATAAGTTCCACTATTTTGTGTTACCTTGTTTTCTGTACAATATGATCATTTAGATTACTATGAAACCTTCTGTTATTTAACTAGTCTCTATTAAAGAACTACTGATATTTAGTGAACCCAACGGGAGATATTACGCCATCCAGATTATATCTACATATTTCTTTTATTTGTTCTAGCACAATGTCTGTCTCGTCAACTAATCTGATTTCACCGTAGCCTTAATATTAAACAATAGCTTAATTTTGTGAATCTCCCAATCTTTTGTACTTTTGCTCACTCATATTTTTTACCCAAATCCGTGCACTGTTTGCCATTCGCAGTAGTACGCACCAACAAACCACGTTTT
>OX104069.1:83146583-83162857 GCA_944474145.2 Dicrocoelium dendriticum | reverse complement strand
AATTATCTGTCAGTTTAAGATTGCCGTGGACATAGGGGTGGAACTTCAATCAATCATTTTGCACTTCATGCTTATTCGGTCACACGCATATTTAAGTATATGGTTGCATACAGGTTATTGTTAATGGTACTGAGGAAACAATACGAAGTGTGAATGTTGTCAACTTGCAGCGAAGGCCCCTCCCAAGTGTCAGTGGCAGCCTTGGCTTAAAGCAAAGAAACGTGGCAACGAATACACCTAGATTATGCAGGAATAATCAATGGCCAATACTATCTCGTTTTGGTCGACTCATTTACCAAGCGACCTGATGTGAGTCCAATAAACAATCCATCATCATAATAAATCATTATGCACATTTGCTAGAGATGGGGAACACCTCAGCTTATGTGCCGCAATACATAATAGAAAAAGAAAATAAATACAACAGGTGCATGCCAGCTGAGCTACCAGCAAGGGAAGGGCATCGTTCAGGAAAGTTAGCAGCCCGGTAACTAGGCAACAAGAAAAATTATTTTGTAGGATTATATTATGCTACGAAATGAGATCGTGGTTGGAGAGGAGGCTAAAAGGGATGGAGAGAGACAAAGAACGCCAATGAGGTCGGCTCCTTGCCATATCAACAAGTGTATCCAGCCAAACGTGTTCATCGTTTTTGGAACCCAACCAGGGAGCCGTGACGCTCCAACCGAGACCAGCACAGAAGTGAGGGCCTTCATTCCTCTGAACCAAGTCATCGAATGGACACCCTCCTCTTCTTCCATCCACACCCCCGGCGAGCAAACAACGCACGTCGCGGAAGTCGGTATGTTGGCATACGCAAAACGTGGCCGAACCATCGAAGTCTGGTGCGTGAAATGATGGTGTTGAGCGGTTCAGTTCCATTTTCTGGGCCGTAAACAAGGTGTCGAACATGCTCGTTGCTCACGCGGTGTTCCCACCAGATGTGAGCCAAACTGCGAAGACACCGATGGTCGAACGTAACTAGCCTCTTTATGTCTACTGGTCTCAGGGGCCAGGTTTCACAACCATACAGTAAGGTCGAACGTATCGCTGAATTGTACATTCAACCCTCCAGGGTGAGAGTAATGTCGCGCCGCCGCCATAGGTGGCGAAGGCTAGCAAAAGCACTTCGAGCTTTGGTGACACGGTTCCTGATCTCATCTTCAATCCCACGGGCGCTGATACAACTTCCCAGGTAGTTGAATTTCTTAACGACATCTAGATGATCCCCAACAAGAGTCAGCGCAGAAGGCGATCCCTGCCAATCTTGGAGGAAAGCTTTGCACTTCGATGGAGCAAAGCAAAGCTCGAAGCGGCTGACAGCCAGTGCTAATCTGTCCAGTGTGGCTTGGCACGTCTAGGAGCTGTCACAGATGAGGGCAATGCCGTCTGCATACTCCAAGTCAAGAAGTCGTTCTCCTGGGAGTAGCGCCACACCTTCTAAGTCATGTCCTGTAAACGCGATCTCCATGACTTCGTCAACAGCGAAGTTAAAGAGGAAAGGTGACAGCGGGCATCCTTGTCTCACACCGCTGGAGATATTGAAGGGCTGCGACAGCTTGCCGTAAGCCCTCACTCTGCCCGTGCTACGCGCCTATAATACTCGGATAATAGTTACATATCTTTCGGGCACACCTTTCCTGAGTACACAATTCCAAAGGGCACACCGATCAACCAAATCGAATGCACCTTTGATATCGAGGAACACGACAACGGTAGAACGCCAATACGTGTGACGGTGCTCCAACAACTGACGCAAGGTGAAGATGTGGTCGATGCAGCCAAGACCCCGAGGAAACCCGGCTTGCTCCTCACGAATCTGGCTTTCACGAGTGCCAGTCAGTCTGTGAAGAATTATGGAGGCGAGTAATTTGGAGGCGATGAAGATCAGAGTGATTCCTCTATGGTTGCCGCATTCCGAGCGCGAGCCTCCTTTGAAGATGGGAACAATAACGGAGCGGCTGCAGTCGGTAGGGACAGTTTCCTGCTCCCACAGTTTCACTAGTAATTCATGCAAATCATCAACAAGAGCAGAGCCCCCGAATTTGAAGAGGTCTAGAGGTAGATCATCCGGTCTTGCGGGTTTATTTAACTTCAACAGTCCGATCACACGTTTGACTTCCGAAGGGAGAGGGCGGATCCATAGGGACAGTCCACGGAGCAAGACGATCACTGGCTGGTGAAGAATCTAACAATACCTGTCGATTAAATTGCTTTGCAAAATGCTGAGCCAAACACTTCAAACGCTTTGACAACGTGTGGATAGGCTGTCCACTCTCGTCACGTATAGTTTCACTAACACCAGGTCTCCTGCTGCCCGTTTCCCGTATCAGACGGAATAACTTACCATGGTTACCAAGGGCAGCGGCCACTTCCATCTCTGACACATGAAGAGACCACAATGATTCGCGGTCTCTCTTCAGGCTAGCACGGAGTTTTGCCCAGAGCTCTTTGCTAGTTTCATTGTGTTCGCTTCCAGCCGAAATATGTCGGCGAGCATCGATAAGTTACAGTGACTGCGAAGAGACCCAATGTCCATGTTGGCTATTAGACTTACTACGTGAGGATTTGCCTGCTGCTACTAAGCTCTGGTGAACATGTGACCAGTGACCTTCAATTGCCTGCAATGAGCGCCTACTCAACTCGCATATCAGCGTACCTTGATAGGCATTAAGAACAGCTGGCTTATTCAGTCGACTGGTGTAAATGCGCTCACAACGTCCTCGTGGGCGTCCGCCAAAACGCATCCGCAGGTCAGCACATACAAATGCATGGTCGGTGTCCACACAGGTGCTCCAAATCGAGCGACAGTTCTGGATACAGCCTCTCCATCGGTAACTTATCGCAATGTGATCGATTTGCGTCCAAGGCTGGTGGACGCCAAGTCACCCTCCGGCGATTGCCGTGTCGGAAGTTAGTGCTCGCAAGAAATCAGCGGGCATCTTCATACAAATGAAGCAACCGCTCACCGTTGTCATTACAGGAGCCTACACCCTGCTGACCGCCCAGATGAATTACATCAGTTGAAAACTTTCCAATTTGCGCGTTCAGAGCCCCAGCCAGAACAACAGTGTCCGTGCTTCATCTGTGGCAAAGGAGCTCGTTCAATTGGCCATAGAATTCGTTTTTTACCGAATCATCGCTGCAGTTTGTGGGCGCGTACGCAGCGATGATGAATGGACACCTAGTAGACCCGCGCGACTTCGAAGCTTTGAACGAGCCAGCCAATCGGAGCGCACACATCCGGCTACTGACTGGGATCCAATCAACCAGAGCAGTTTCAGCCCGGGGACTCAGGGTAATGCTAACACCAGCTTGGCAGGTGCTCGAAGCTGCATCGTTACCGGATAGGCGCAATGAGAAAATACTACTGGTGTCACCTAAAGGGGATCGCAAAGTCAGCACAGAGCTCGAGTCATGCTGGCGGGTCTCCAATAAGCAGCAGATATCGATTGTGAGGGTCACTTAATGTTCGGGAAAGTGCTGCTTGTTGACCGATCTGTAGCAATGTGCGTATATTGTGACATGTTAATCTGAAGGAGGGTTGAGGGCTCCAAATGGAAGCCGATGAACTGGAATGGACCGCTTAGTTGGACATGGGCTTGTCGACAGGAGAGGAGTGACGCTCCGCGTTAGCATGTGATTTGAAATTAGAAGACAAAGGCTAAGCAAAGTATGTTGGGGGAGGGCCAAGAATCAGGGGGTTGAAAACTGGGCGGACAAAAGTAAAGTTGGAACAGGACCATAAGGGAGAAAAGGCGTAAGAGGGTGAATAAGAAGACGGGGAGGCTTGAGCATTAGCATCCAAACGCCTATCCACCAACCTCGATGCAGCAGATACGGTACCGTTGATTATCCTTTGCGACGGCCAAAGCATCATAAATTTGTTTGAAGAGAGATTCATTATATTGCGTGGGCAGGATACTGTCAGGTTGCCTAGGCCTAGACAGGAGAACCATTAGAGTATTCAACCAAAGCCTTTGGTTCAAAAACCTTACCGCAAGGCAGTGAGTTCGGCGTTGGGCTACAAGGAGTCCGTTTTAAGGAATATGGTGCCACCCTCATTCCAACCCCCAACTTGGACGACCAGGAGGCTGAGTTTGTCTGGCCTCTAACCATTGACCAATCTGGTGTGAGTGACTCTGAAGGTGCAAAAGCACCACTCAGCATAGCACAATGGATCATTGAGGCACACAAACCATCGCACCACGGTAAGGTCCAGTCTCATTGCGATTCAGTTCCATTACTGATTCTGAAATTTTCGACCATAAATACTTGTGTTTTCCCCGCTTGGTTTCGGCGATCTTACTATCACCACTTTCTGCAGCAACTGGTCGCCAGTTTGTTTTCGGATTATCTACAATGCCGAAGTAATCACCCTGTGGCACTTGTTCCAATATAGTCGGATATCGTGCAAATGCCCTCCTGTGTGTTTTGTGCCAAGTCAAATACCACATTTCATGTGTTGGATTAACAGTTGAGCATTTTCATCGTTTTCGTGAAATCCAACACGATTTCGTTTAAACTTTTGTGAAAACTGCTAGGAAGAGTAAAGCTGAATTGTAGGTTTCATCATTCCGTTGCGAACAGACCCGTGTGTTTGGCTCAACAACCTAGCCCGAAGAGCCTTCAGGTTTCAGCACAGTCTTCTCTAGCCGTGCAAACTCACCGGCACGAAGTCCAACCGTTGTGAGAAGCCCAGTTTCCCCTCGCATAAACTGTGTACCTTTGTTGCATCCAACGAGCACTGATGTCTCAGCAGGTGAAAGTCTAAGTGCTGAAGACCAATGGAAAGCACAAAGAACGAAATTACATTTAGCCAAATCATGTGAGGCGCGTAATATACTTCGCCCTGCAACGTCAACCTCGTCCGACCAGTGGCGTTATAACCTCGTGATCTACCACGCACCGGAGTCCAGTGATTCAGTCGAGTTTTTACAGACTCTAATTGACAGACTCCTAGACGCTGGTGAGGGACTCGGAAAAGTGAGGCAAATCACCCGTCTTAGAAAGCAAGGTGATCAGCAAAATCGGCCTATGAGAATCCGACTGCACAGCACACTGTCAACGAGCTGGAGAAGCTGTTCCGATATTTCGGCCTGCCAGAGATGCTAGTGACAGACAATGGAACAAAATTCACCTCAACTTCTTTCCGCGAGTGGTGCAATGAAAAAAGGAATTCAGCAGATGTTCTCGCCACCATATCATCCGCAATCAAACGAACAGGCGGAAAGGATCTTGCATACGTTCAAACGTGCACTCTGGGCAAAGAAGGGCTTCACAGGATGAAATTCAATCTTTCCTATCATGTATCGGAACGCTCCGAGCCCAAACGCCCCTGATGAGAAATCCCCACAGAAGCACTGTTTGGAAGAAAGATCCGGACGTTGTTCGATAATCTTTTACCAAGTAGAATAGAAAAACCCGGCAGTAGTCACCTGGAAGAAGATCGCAAAGTCAGACTCCGTAACTTCAATGTGGGTAACATGGTTTATGCCCGGGATTTTCGAAGGCCGAAGGCGTGGTTGGGCGGAACTGTCATCGGCTAGAAAGGCAGAGTTATCTATGAGGTGATGGGTGGACGTGAGAGGCAGATTAGGCACTTCAATTAGTTGAGACCGAACCATGGCGAAACCCAAGGACTCCAACAACCACCAGCTTTGCATTGGGACATTCTACTAGACACGTTCGGGCTGGAAGTTGAAGGTCAGCAACCCGGTAAGACAAAACAAATGTCGCGAACACCAGATGCACAATGCAGGCCGGCTCAGAAGCGGGGAAGACCACAATGGCTGCAAATCGATCTCCGGACCAAAAGCTACGAACACAATCAAGTTCGATACGTCTGCAAGCTGACTCAAATCGAAAAGGTAAGTAACAGAGAGGAAGCGGAGCGGAATTTGAGAATCGAGTGAGAATTGATCGGCCAGCAAATACCAGCCCGCATCAAAGGAATCGAACTATTCCGTCAATAGGAGTGGAACTCACTCACACTGGCTGAAAACCAGACGCGGAATACTGAGCGACCTTGACCACCTAAATTAGCATGTTTCGGTTATCGATAAATAGTTAACCTATCCTGTAGATATACTCTCTGTCTACTGAGTTCTGGCCTTGTGTAATCCTTCGGTTGGCTAGGCGCGTGACTGAGAAGCCAGACTGCTGCAGTCTCATAGGGCAGATAGCAGCAGTACAACAGTGGCCAGTGGCAGAGGGAAAGAAGAAGCGTCACAACAATATGAATGCAATTGCTGTGCATGAAGAAGAAGTATGGGCCGGCTCCGTTGATAAACGCGACTTTCACCCACATGTCTCTTGATTTTATTCCTTCGGGATTATACTGGAAATGGGGTACGTGGATGGAGCAGTGGGTGGTGCAGCGCAAACCATCCGTGGTCCCACTGTAGGCACTGGCGTCCTAAGGCTGTCCCCATGGAGTCCGTAATGCAGGCAAATGCGGAATCAGACGCCGCCAACTATATTTGAAAATGAGTCCGAATGCCTTTAACCTGCTTAGTACAGGTACGTCAAACACTCCACTCTCTCTCTCTCTCTCTCTCTCTCTCTCTCTCTCTATATATATATATATATATATATATATATATATATATATATATATATATATATATATATATATATATATATATATATGCCCAGGTACAGAGCAACTGAGGCGATGATGTATCATGCATGCCACATCGACCGCAGCATTGGCTTGGGTTAGTAAATGGAATCAGAAACTGTGTACATACTAAATACGGCGTTGATGATGTTTACCCATTCATCTGACTCGTTGCCTCTTAGATGTTGGCCCCGTATGCCCACGCTCATGATTTACCAGACCAGCTTGGTTAAAGCACTCGCACATGCGCTTGACGTCGACGGGTTAGACTCGTTCGGAGCCTGCCGATTCCTCAACTGATGTTTTTCTTCCTTCCACTGAAACACTTTCTAGTGCACCTGTATAACAACATTCCTGATATGCGCAAGCCATTGGCTACGATACATTGCCATTGCCTGCCAACACCTAGTAAAGATTAGTCCGTGATAAACACACATTGATCATGTCCGAGTAACGAAGCTTTCGATTTTCCTACGTTCCGCTTCCTCGTATTAAGTTGATCATAAAGCAGATGCTTCGGTATCCTCGATGGATCCATGCGGTGGACATATCCCAGCCACCGGAAGTATCGCAGCAGAATTATGCAGTCCACCGCATACATGCGACTGCGGCGGAGCACATCCGTGTCAGCAACGCCATCACAAACCGACGCGCAGAATACGACGCAGGCATTATTGGTGAAACCGGTCCAGATATCTGACGTCCTTCCAGTACAGCTAACATACAGAAGAACGGTAAGTACCACCGACCTGTGAACTATGAGCTCTGTACCAACAGTAAGCCGATGATTTCACCACACGCGATGTTGCAAAAACAGAAACCGCCTTCGATACACAGAACGCTCATCTGCAGGGTGGTCAAAGGCACACCACCCAGGTAGAAAAGCGGGAGGTGTTTTCCAGAACATGGGTGCCAGTCTGGATTTTGGGCATATCGACAAACTCCATTCTTGCTGAAGGCTGAAGAGACAGTCTCATTTTTATGTCAAAAGGAAACTGCGAAGAAATTTCTTTTCGATAAATCTTTTCAGGCAATTACAATTATGAGCTTCATAATCAGTTGTGCAGTAGCTATTGCTAGCGATGTGACACAAAGTACTGAATGCTGCTCTCGCATGAAGAGTGGCAATCTCTGTCTATTTGAACCCACTGCTAGTGACTACTACGCCAGGTGATCAGGTTAGGGCCACGGTAGGGTTAAACTCTGCATAAGTGCATGCTATTTACACAGTTCCAGCTTCAGTTGTTTGATCGCAATTGCCTCTACTGTGGCTAGTAGGTGCTCCTTGAGTCCTTGTGTGCAGCGTTTTGCTGCTACATACACTATTTTGAAGGTCTAATACGTTTGTATGTTAAGTCAATGTTATGGGGACCCAACGTCCCTATAATTATTACAGGCTTAAATTACGGAAGGCTGAAAACCCGATTCACACAAGTGCACGTGTACTCGGAGCAGACAAAACGCACACGTTCAATGTGAAACATTCACATTGTTTAGCCTTTGCACCCAGAAACAGTCTTGTTTCGAACCATACACGCATTGTTGTATCCCAGCAACATTTATTTTTCCGGACAACTCTCGCCAAACTTCCAACATTTCTGCTCAGTTTACAAACTTTGCACATCTACATAAAACCATGTTTCTTGTTTCCAGGGTTTGCTTACGCAAACCCTTCCAAGGGAAAACCCCCCTTCATCACCGTTTCGTGATATAAAAATGAGGCTGTACAACGCTAGAATCGCCTTAGCTTTGGCCAGTAAAAGCGCCTGTGGCAAAAGGCCTGTCTTGTTCTTGATTCAGTCTTGGGTTGGGAAATCGTGCGTAGAACTTTGCCTTCGGTCTAGGAACCCGTTCGACTCGCGTGAATTAAATCTTCGCGGCTAAGTTCCGAGAACCCACAGACTTCGAGATTGTCAGTTACCGTGCTGTGCGAGAAAATAATCCTGAGTCTCGTTCGTTCATCCGACTAGGAGAGTTGGTATCACATTGTTAGAATCTGACGTATTCAAGAGGTAGTATTCAACAGTGGCGACGAAGTATTTGAACCCATGTCAGTTGCATATATTGAGTTTAAATTACTTTTGGAGCACCAGATTGCTTTAATGACTGCCTTAACGGAAAAATTCTCCAGTTCTTCCCTTCAATCAGGTTCCACGGGCAGCACTCCTTCGGTTGACAATATCTGCAGCAGCATCTCCGAATTCCTGTATGACCCTGGCGCTCAAATTACCTTCGAGTCCTGGTATAAACGGTACGAGGATCTGTTCACCGTTGATCTGGCTTCCCAGGCTGACGCGTGGAAGGTCCGGCTGCTTCTGTGCAAACTGGGCACGGTCGGGCACCAAGGTTATACAAACTTCATCCTGCCAAAGAAGCCCCACGTTTCCTTTGGTGAAACGGTCCACACGTTGTCGCAGATCTTTGGCGAACAGTCTTCGCCGTTCAACACCCGGTACCAATGTCTGCAGCTGACCAAACGAGATGCCGATGATTTCGTCACATACGCGGGCATCGTCAATCGGGAATGCGAACGGTTCCAGCTTGGCTCGCTCACAGAAGACCAGTTCAAGTGCTTGCTTTTCATTACTGGCCTCAGGTCCGCCCATGATGCCGACATCCGAACGCGCCTCCTATCCAAGCTGCAGCAAGACAGCACGATCACACTCCACAACCTGGCCGAGGAGTGTCAATCGCTGATCAATCTGAAACACGATTCCGCGATGATCTAGAACGCTTCCGCGCCTGGTCTGGTCCATCATCATCATCATCATCATCAACAGCAGTACATCAGCCATTTGAACTGATGCTTCTGGTCCAGGTGGTCGCAGCCCCCAAGCCGCAACCTTCTGAGCGGCTCTCCCAACTCAACCGAGCGAAGCCCCCATCCTATCCGTGCCGATTCTGTGGTGCAGGCCATTTCCACCGAGATTGCAACTTCCGACAGCATCGATGCCAACGTTGTGGCAGGGTGGGGCACCGTGATGGATACTGCTATCCTACGTCGCACAAGGGGGTCAAACCTGGGCTGGCCCCCACCCGCAGACCCGCACAACCCAAGGGGACCAAACCTGGCCTGGCCCCCACTCACAGTCAAAAGAAGAGGTCACGATCAAGACGCAAACCCAACACTGACCCGGTTGGCAGCTCCATGAGCTTGCTGGCCACATTCCAAGTCAATGCGGATCGCAGGAAGTTCGTCGACGTCCAGATTAATGGCCAGACAGTCCGATGGCAGTTGGACACTGCTTGGGACATCCCGATCATCTCCGAGGAACTCTGGCGATCCATGGTAGTCCACCAGTTCAGCTAACCCTTCAATCCGCCACCAGCGCCTGTGGTGGCCACGTGCAGCCAACTGGGCACCTGCATTGTTCCGTCTACTTTCGAGGTATCAGATTCGACGGGATCTGCTACATCGCCATGGCCGATCTACCTCTCCGAACCATCTGCAGCGCGGTACAATCTCTGGCCGTACCAACTGACGAAACCGATGACCTCATCCGACAGTTCGCCTCAGTGTTCCAAGATGGTCTTGGCCGCTGTTCACGCACCCGCGCCGTGTGACAGCTTGCTCCCGGAGCTCAACCGGCATTCCGCCCTAAAAGGCCGGTCCCAAACGCAGCCTTACCATTGGTCGATGCCGAACTTATCCGATTGGAAGATATGGGTGTCCTGGTACCGGTGTCCTACTCTGCTTGGGCAGCCCCAATCGTTGTTGTCAAGAAACCAAATGGATCCCTTCGCATCTGTGCCGACTTCTCTACGGGCATCAATGCCGCTCTACCGCCGAACTGCTACCCATTACCATCACCAAACGACCTCTTTGCCATACTCAATGGCGGGACGTGTTTTGCCAAATCGACCTGGCAGACGCATGCTTACAAATCGAAGTGGCTCCGGAGTCGCAACCGCTTTTGACGATCAACACACACCGCGGTCTCCTTCAGTACACCAGACTGCCGTTTAGTGTCAAGAACGCACCAGCCCTATTCCAGCAGACAATGGATGCAATGATTGCTGGCATTCCAGGTACGGCTGTATACCAGGATGATCTCCTTATTGTTGGTCGAAACCCAGAAGAATTGCGAGAACATCTGGTCTCGGTCTCTAAACGGATCCAGAAATATGGTTTCCGCCTGAGGGCCGATAAATGCCAATTATTCCTAAGGTCAATCAAGTACCTCGGTTTTCGATGCTAATGACCGTCACCCCGACCCCGGAAACGTCGAAGCCATTCACCAGATGCCACCTCCCGACGATATTCATCAACTGCGGTCCTTCCTTTGTCTCATCACTTACTACAGTGCTTTCTTACCATCACTACACGGTGTACGGGCCCCTCTGAATCAACTGTTGCAAAAGGATGCTCCTTGGCACTGGTCCCCCGCATGCGAGAAGGCCTTCGTGCGCCTGAAAACTATGCTCAGTTCTGACCTGCTGCTGACACATTACGATCCAGCCTTACCCATGCCAGTTGCCGCCGATGCCTCCAATTACGGAATCGGAGCGGTCCTCTCCCATTGCTTCTCCGATGGTTCCGAGAAAGCGGTCATGCATGCCTCCCGCACGCTGACGTCCGCAGAGAAGAACTACGGTCAAATCGAGAAAGAAGCCTTGGCTATCGTCTTTGCTGTTAAAAAGTTCCACAAAATGCTGTATGGTCGACATTTCACCTTACTGACCGACCACAAGCCGTTGTTGTCCATCTTTGGCTCCAAGAAGGGTATTCCAACGTATTCAGCCAGTCGACTTCAACGATGGGCCGTCATCCTTCTCGGTTACGATTTCGAAATCCGTTTTTGCCGCACTCAGGATTTTGGTCAAACGGACGGTCTCTCATACCTCATCCCCAAACATACGGTAAATGAAGATATCGTGATCGCCGCTGTCGACGTCGAAGATGTTCGTCATCTGCTTTCAGACATTATCCGCAGCCTTCCTCTTACAGCCGCCAACATACGTCGCGAAACTGCACACGATCCTGTCCTCCGCCAAGCTATCGCTTACGTTCAGACATGTTGGCCTAACATTACCTTCTCAGGAGAACTCAAGCACCTATTCCAGCGTCGGGACTCCCTCTCTGTCGTTGACTCCTGCCTTATGACCGCTGATCAAGTCATCGTTCCTGTCCACCTTCGACAAGCCGTGCTCCGTCAGTTCCATTCTGCACACCCTGGTATCAGCAGAATGAAGGAAATCGCTCGCAGTTTCGTCTATTGGCCTGGGATAGACAGCGACATTGAAGATTTGGTTCGCCGTTGCTCCAGGTGTCAACAAGTAGTCAAGATGCCACAGCACCAACCACCAGTTCCCTGGCAACCAACAGAGAAACCGTGGTCTCGAATACATATCGATTATGCTGGTCCAATTGATGGAACCTCCTATCTGGTCCTGGTTGATGCGTACTCTAAATGGCCTGAAGTCGTAACAATTAATTCTCCGACTACCACCGCAACAATAACTTGTCTCCAACACATATTCAGTTAACATGGATTCCCTGATGTTCTAGTGTCCGACAACGGAACGCAGTTCACGTCATCCCAATTTGAGGATTTTTGTCGCTCACACTGCGTGCAGCACCTCCGATCACCACCCTATCATAAACAGTCTAACGGTCAAGCGGAACGTTTTGTCGACACTTTCAAGCGAGCGCTCTTAAAGGCTCGAGGGGAGGGAACTACAGAAACCATTATTCAGGCTTTCCTGTTCGTCTACAGGACCACACCTAATCCAGCAGTTCCAGGAGGGAAATCACCCGCCGAAGCATTGATGGGCCGGAAACTGCGCACAACACACGACGTACTAATCCCAACAAAAGTGCCACCGGTGAAATCCAAAATCAAAACCAAGTGCAAAAGCTTCGCTGTTGGAGCTCCGGTTTTTGCCCGTGACTACCGGGCTGGTCATCCACACTGGATCGAAGCTACAGTAACGGGCCACCGTGGTAGTATGCTATATGATATCTTTGCAGAAGATGACACCTGCGTTCGCCATCAAAACCAACTTCGACCGCGACATGGAACACTCAAAAGACCATCTCAGTCGACCGCACAAAAACCCCTACACATACTATTGGATACTTTCGGAATTCCAGGGCAACAGACGGAAACTGTGGAACTCGCACCGACGATTCCTCCTCGCAGATCACAACGCATCCGTCGAACAACCGAAAGAATACAGATCGACCGAAACTCAAACGGTATGTTCAAACTTAAAGGGGGGATGTTATGGGGACCCAACATCCCTATAATTATTAGAGGCTTAAATTACGGAAGGCTGAAAACCTGATTCATACAAGTGCACGTGTACTCGGATCAGACAAAACGCACACGTTCAATCAGCCTTCCAAATCGTGAAACATTCACATTGTTTAGCCTTTGCACCCAGAAACAGTCTTGTTTCCAACCAAACACGCATTGTTGTATCCAAGCAACATTTATTTTTCCGGACAACTCTCGCCAAACTTCCAACATTTCTGCTCAGTTTACGGACTTTGCATATTTACATAAAACCATGTTTCTTGTTTCCAGGGTTTGCTTACGCAAACCTTTCAGAGGGAAAACCCCCTTCATCACCGTTTCGTGATATAAAAATGAGGCTGTAGAACGCTAGAATCGCCTTAGCTTTGGCCAGTAAAAGCGCCTGTGGCAAAAGGCCTGTCTTGTTCTTGATTCAGTCTTGGGTTGGGAAATCGTGCGTAGAAACTTTGCGTTCGGTCTAGGAACCCGTTCGACTCGCGTGAATTAAATCTTTCGCGGCTAAGTTCCGAGAACCCACAGACTTCGAGATTGTCAGTTACCGTGCTGTGCGAGAAATAATTCTGAGTCTCGTTCGTTCATCCGACTAGAACAGTTGGTATCACATTGTTAGAATCTGACGTATTCAAGAGGCAGTATTCAACAGTCCACTATTTACTGTGTTTTAGATTGGCGCTGTGGACATTTCTGGTGATACAAAGTGGTAAGGATGCAGGGCAGCGTTCCGCTATCCGCTTTGACAGATACTTATTCGTGTGTTCGAGGTATCGCGCACCACAGGTGCAAGTGAACTGGTATAGTACATGGATTCGGACTGGGCCGGAATTCTGTCTCTTAGGCGGTTGGTGATGAGCGGAGAGGTTTCGACCTGAATACGGACTCTGAAGTTTGGTTACATTTGGTTTAGCGCGAAGACAATTTCCTACTCAAGTGTTCGAACTGTATTTCTCATTTGTAAGGTACTGAGAGGAAAACATCTTTCTTTCTCACGGTCATTTTCGGCTCAGGCTCAGCTCGAAGCTGGGCATGCTTTTTGATGTAATCAGTTGGATATCCGTTGCTTTCCGTTGTCTTGAGTATGAAATTCTTTTCTGCTTCCAGTGTCTCAGGGTTACAAATTCTTGTAGCTCGATAATGCACGCAACGTACCAAGTTTCGTTGGTACTTTATCGATACTAAACGGTGGACGTGCGAGTACTGACCTACCCAGGTTAGCTTACGGAAAACCTTTATTTAAAGCGATCCGTTCTCTCGTTGTCGCAGTAAAACATCCCAAAAAGGTAACTTACTTTCCGCTTCAATCACCTAAGGGAATTTGAACGATGGGCGCGCGTTGTTAAATTTCTTAAACCGATGAACATGATGAGTATGAGAGTCGCAAACAGTAAAGTTATCATCCTTGTATCGTTTGCAATAATCAAGCGATGGGATTAGGTATCTGATTGGTCCGCCTACAATTTTCGCGAGAAAAATGTCTGCAAGCAGCTGTTCTAGGGGCGATCCCATTGCAACTCCGTTTATTTGTCTATAGTGTTTTCCCCCAAATGACAACTGTCGGTTGAACGTGCAACGTAGAATCAGCTCTTGCACATTAGGAGTCGGGATTGGAAGAACAACGTTGTTTTCTGTTAGATATTCACAGATGAAATTGACCGTTTCTAACAATGGAACTTGTTAAAGAGAGATTCTACATCAAAGGAGAGCATCAACTTTTATTTCACGTTTAAGTTTTCTACCTGATGAACGAATGCGGATGTGTCACTCTCACGGTGACCGGACAATTCTTTACCTACTGGCTGGAGAAGTTACACAAGCCACTTGACGGCTGCGTGTGTAGCAGACCCAGACATATCAATTACTGGTCGTAGTGGAGTGTTTGGTTTGTGGATCTTTGGCACACCGTAGAGGCGGATTGGATACGAGCCACAAGGTTTTAATCGCTTAAGTAAGGGAATATCGATGTAACTGGAAAATTCCCGTTTCATTATCAAGAACAAAAGACCGAAGGTAAACAATTGTTTTCGATGATTCATCTTCAGACCCGTACAATCACATGAGTGAAATAACAATGGGCGTAAAAGTGGATAAACGATCAGTTCAAATGAAATCGATCACGTGCCGACCAAAGGCATGAACCAGTAAAAAACAGCAAACTAGGACAGAGGTGCAGTTGCTCTCAGAAGGACCCGTTTTGGTCTGCCAAGGTAGTTTACCAGCTTCGATCAGCTTCTTTTGTGCACACAAAAGCGGTTGATACAACCGAATGCTGATCGCCTCGGCAGTAGCAAGGGTGCGGAGGCGCAGGCCTTTCGACTGGAGTGGAGGGACCCTGTATAGTATTCGAAAGGTATTGACTGGGTCGACCTCATGCCCACTATCAACAAGATGAGCCATAACAGAGCTAGTTATAGCCCCAGTACCGCCTCGACGCAACCAGCGTGGTAGGTGCTCCTTAATGCGCTTCGACAGTTGCCGCGCCGTTCGACCGATGTAAGTAGCGCCACAGGCGCACTCGAACTGATAAATTACCATAGAAGCGGTCAGCGTCGGTAACTTGTCTTTGTTGTGAATACGAATGAGTGGCTCCGTGGAAAAGGTACACCTAAGCTTGGCTGCTGGGAAAGTTGACTTGACAGCTGTTGAAAGGCTTCTAGTTACACGCTCAGCAGCGGCGTCTCCCTTGAAGGGTAGTCGTATGAAAAGTTCTTTTTTCTCTGCTGTCTGAACCTGCAACTGGTCGGGCTTATTTTGCATGTTCCTGAAAATGAAACGATCAGGATATCCGTTTTCGCGCAGCAAATTCTGAATGAACGTCAACTTATTATCCAACCTGTCTTCAGAACAGATCGTGCGGAACCTTGTGGTTAGACAGCAAATTAGGTTTCGCTTATGTCGCAAAGGAACGAAACTGTGAAAGTTCGTATAGTGGCTACTCCAGGTTTTCTTCCCGTAGACCTGCCGTTGGATCGAGCCGTCTGCCCTTCTAGTTAACAGCACATCAAGAAACAGCAACTGATCGTTCAATTCTTTTTCATAGATAAACTGCAATGATGCGTGGGCCCGATTAAAATGGTCAATAACAGCGTCAAGATCAACAGACTGGTCGGCCACGACAAATATGTCGTCCATATAGCGGTGGTAACATTCAAAGGCCGTGATCTCCGCATGTAACTTGGTATTCTCTAATTTCGCCATGAAGACATCAGCTAACAACGGACCCAATGGTGATCCCATAGTTACACCATCCTTTTGTCGGTAGTAAGTGCCATTGAATAGGAACTGTACGTTTCAAGTGCAACACAAAAGAAGGCTTTGCAAGTCACGCAACGGTATGTATATACTTGCTTTTGTTTCTTCTATGTAGGAGCAAAGGTAATCGATCGTCTCCGAAGTGG
>OX104069.1:83046186-83146091 GCA_944474145.2 Dicrocoelium dendriticum | reverse complement strand
CAGTTAAGCGCCTCATAGTTCTGCTCCCACAGGTTCATCACTGATTTCGCTGAGGCGTCATAATCACATTGGTCTTCCACGTCACCGGAGTCAAAAGATGAAAACCCTCAGATACGTTATGATCAGATGTTGAGTTTCCTCCAGGCTCATCGATAGACCTCTTGGATGTGGGCGAGGACAGTGTGACGATTAAACAATTAATCCGACTTGGCCAGAAAACTAACCAGTCATGTCGACCTCTGAGGATCACCTTTGCAAATCCTAATATGCCGCAGCTCATACTGTCTCGTCTGTCAAGGCTGAAAGGCATAAAAGTTCACATCCGCCGAGATTTGGAACCCGAGGACAGGGATCGTTTGAAGACTGCGGTCATTGAGCTCAAACGCCGTACAGAGGAAGGTGAGACTGACTTACAAGTTGTAAATTTTCGGGTGATCAAGAAGGGTGTACGAACCCGTATCAACCGGTTGCTCAACCTCCAGGCACGTCCCGCAGTACCTCCCAGGACCTCCGTGTCGCATTCGCCAACGTGTGCAGCCTAATGAACAAACGTGACGAACTGTGCCGCTTCGCTGTCTCGGAGCGGCCGGACATTTTAGGACTTGCAGAGACATGGCTGAACTCCGACGTCATACCCCAAGAAGTCGTGTTGTCAGGATACTCTTGTTTCCGATGTGACCGAAAATCAAAGGCTCACGGTGGTGTTCTGTTGTACATAAAATCGTCACTATCTGGCAAACTTATCAGTACCTATCGGAGCGAGGATAGTTTATGCGAGCAATTGTGGTGCACAATCCGTCTCAGGCGCGCAGAACTAATTGTGGGGGTTATCTACCGGAGCCCATTAAACCGTTGCTGCGATTGGATACCACATGTACAGAAGCACATGAGCCGCCCTCAGTTCTTACTGATGGGGGATCTAAATTTACCTAAGATAATTTGGCCAGATGTTCGACTTCTTCCCGGTCATGGCAACGTTGAGGCTCAATTCGCTAAAATGACTATTGAAATTGGGGCAACGCAACATGTCATCCAACCGACGCGCGTAACTCCGTACTCGGCATCTTGTCTGGACCTAATGTTTACGAGCTGCGAGCAGAAAGCTAAAAGAGATCAGAGTCATCGAACATCTGGCGAACAGTGACCACTGCTCTATTGTAGCAAGCTTAGAACTGTCGTTACCATATTACAATCAACAGAAGCCGACATTCAACTATTGGAAGACGGACTTCAACGGACTCGTCCAAGCCGCAAGTCAGACTGATTGGACACTACCACATGATGCGTCACTTGAGGCGTGGTGGTCATTAATAAAGGGGAAGCTTAACTCGCTCTGTACTCGGTTCGTTCCCCTTAAGTATCCAAAAATCGGACCTGTCAAACCGCATTGGTTTGATAGGGAATACAGACAGTTAGCGCGACGACGTCGTAAACTTTGGGATAGATACATCAGCTCGGGTTGTGATGAAGATTACGCGGTGTACAAGAAACAGCGTAACTTATGTAACGCCGCAAAGATCAAGAAACGCCGGCAGTTCGAAGAGGAGCTAGCATCCTCGGCCACAACTGCACCCAAGCGAATATTTGCCTACTTGAAACGTCAACTGAAACCTGGAGACGACCTACCGGTCTTAGAGAGCTTAGACGGGAAGACACTCATTTCAAGCGCGGAGCGCGCGGACGCCCTGGCTACGCCCTGGCTACGCACTTCCTCACTGTATTTTCCAGTAAACCGGCGGCTGTTCCAGTACCGGCACAGGTTGCGCAAGTCTTGCTCGACAGCCTACAATGTGATGCAGTCGAAGTACATCAGCTACTCGTCAACCTCAATGGTGCAAAGCCCCCCGGACCAGACGGACTTCACCCACTAATACTCAAGTCCCTATCGATTATCATCTCACCAGTTGTGACAAACCTTTTCAATAGATCGCTCTCTGAAGGATCCGTCCCGAACGACTGGAAATGCTCGATAGTTAAACCGCTTTCCAAGGGTGGTGATCCGAGTAAAATAGAGAACTATAGACCGATCTGTTTGACTTCGGTATTATCCAAAGTTCTCGAGAAGGTTGTGAAAAAGTGTCTGCTGTCGTTCTTCGAATCGATGGACGTATTGACGCCAGCGCAACACGGCTTTACGAAAGGGCGATCCTGCATCACCAACTTGATGTACGCAAACCACCAGTGGGTTCGAGCTCTCAATGAACAGAAGGATGTTGACGTGGTGTACATCGACTTTAGTAAGGCGTTTGACAGAGTGAACCACGAGGTACTCCTTCGTAAACTGAGGACATACGGAATCGGTGGCACGTTACTTCAGTGGATACAAGAGTTTATTGTGGGACGAAGGTTTAGAGTACAGGTCAATGACTATCTGACAGAATGGTTCCCATCGACCAGTGGCGTGCCTCAAGGAACTGTACTTGGGCCAGCATTATTTCTTATTCATATCAACGATCTTCCGCAGCAGCTCCAGTCACCATGTGTCCTGTTTGCAGATGATTTGAAAATCTGGAGGATCATTGAAAACCAGGACGACTGCGCTCGCCTCCAGCATGACTTAGAGCGACTGTCAACGTGGTCCACTGAAATGCAACTCCCTCTTAACGCAAGCAAGTCGGAGTTCATCAGTATCACCAGACGTCCAGCACTCGATCATACACCTTGGACGGCCAGTTGCTCCATCCCAACACATCTGTCAGAGACTTAGGAGTTCTCTCACGACATGATTTAAGATCACTAGAAAATACAGAGAAATTGTACCGTGCGGGACTTCGTATGCTCTGGGCATTACGACGCAGTTTCTCCACATGGTCCGAAGAAACCGTCCCTCGTCTATTCACCTCGCTCATTAGACCAATCCTTGAATACGGTGCCCCAGCTTACCATCCGATAACCAATGGGAAAGTGAAAAACTGGAGAAAATCCAGCATATCGCAACTAGAATGATACCAAGTCTACGAAAGCTTCCATATGAAAAACGTTTGTGAAAAGCTCGGACTCTACACACTATCCTATCGCCGAGTAAGAATTGATCTTATTATGACCCATCGAGTACTACACTTGAATCACTTCCCCATACTGCGGCCAATATTTCACCTGCGAGAACCCTGTAACACCCGAGGACATCGTTACAAACTCAGGGTCCCCAGCATGAACAAAGTATCACATCAGCTTTGTATCGAACCAGTATTAGTCTGTTAATTAAAAATTGCTAATTGTTCATAGCAGCAAAATTTGCGAACTTTCAGACCTAGGTAAAAAGCATCAAACGACCAGCTTTCTTTTTCTAACCGCACATTGCAAAATATTACATTGTTGAGGATTGCATGGCTCAAAAATATCGTTGTTTACGGTTGTTTAGAATTGTAACAAGTATAGGAGAGCATCAAATTTGTTATATTTGGTGGGGTATATTTATATATATGCCGGTTTTCTTTAGCCATTTAACAAACGACGACTCTCTGAAGTCCTCAACGAAATGGACAGCAGAACAAATGCTTTTGTTTGTATACACAAAGACTTCGCGGATTTTTGAATCAGCTTGTGCTGGATACTACTTTTGCCTCAGATTACTGTGTTAGCAGCTTTTATCTGTGTGAATTTTGCATAAATATTCTTTTGGCGTATGTTCCGAGCGGTGCAAATTTGGCGGCCATTCTTTCTCTAATTCCAGAAATCTCATTGATTTGCCACACTGCCTTCTCTGCCCGCCATCTTTGATTTGCTCTAGCTTGTGCTGCCATCTCAAGCTACTTGTGGTTGGTGTTCGAAAGTTGTGGGAAATATGGCTCATGCACTTCGGTGCGTCGGCTGTGATGTTTTGTTCCATCTTTCGTGCACTGATTTATCAGATGATGTTTCAGAAATCGCTCGACATCCGACATCGGTTTTTTCAAGTTATGTGTGATAAATGTCGCGGTACAAGACATCAGAATACGAAGCGACCGCAAACAACTACGGAAAAATCTCCTTTTCGGATATAAACAAACGCTTCACCACGTGGTACCAAACACCCTCGTGAAATTACCTCTGTCACTTCTCCCTTTATTGTCACTCCCCGGTCTGCACCATCGCCAGCTTCTTGGATCCCAGCCGAGCCCCAGGTTCAATGTTCCCCACTGATGGAACACAGACTCCGAAGCTACGAAATGCCACTTCACTTATCGGTCCGTGAATTTCTCAGAGGCTGTCTGTGAACTCTTGAACACCTAGGATCCATGGACAACTCAAAAGTACAAGGGTCCGGGTAATCGAGTTCAGAAGTCACCTGCTGATACACAACAACCCAATCAGTTAGGCGCCTCTAGTTCTGCTCCCACAGGTTCATCACTGGTTTCGCTGAGAAGCCATAATCCCATGGCATTCCACGTACCTGAGTCAAAAGATGAAATCCCTCAGATAAGTTATGATCACGATGTTGAGTTCCTCCAAGGGCTCCTCGATGGACTCTTGGATGTGGGCGAAAACAGTGTGACGATTAAACAACTAATCCGACTTGGCCAGAAAACTAACCAGCCGTGTCCACCCCTGAGAATGACCTTTGCAAATCCCAGTATGCGGCAGCTCATACTGTCTCGTCTGTCAAGGCTGAAATGCATAAAAGTTCACATCCGCCGAGATTTGGTACCTGAAGTCTGGGGTCGTTTGAAGATTGCGGTCATTAAGCTCAAACGCCGTACAGAGGAAGGTGAGACCGACTTACAGATTGTAAATTTTCGGGTGATCAAGAAGGGTGTAAGAACCCGCATCAACCGGTTGCTTAACCTACAGGCACGTCCCGCAGGAGCTCTCAGGACCTCCGTGTGGCATTCGCCAACGTGTGTAGCCTAATGTACAAACGTGACGAACTGTGCTGCTGCCCTGTCTTGGAGCGGCCGGACGTTTTAGGACTTGCAGAGACTTGGCTGAACTCCGACTTCATACCCCAAGAAGTCGTGTTGTCAGGATACTCTTGTTTCTGATGCGACCGAAAATCAAACACTCACGGTGGTGTTCTGTTGTACATAAAATCGTCACTATCTGGCAAACTTACCAGCACCTATCGAAGCGAGGATAGTTAGTGTGAGCAATTGTGGTGCAGAATCCGCCTCAGCCGCGCAGAACTAATAGTGAGGGTTATCTACCGGAGCCCATTACACCGTTGTTGCTATTCGCTACCATATGTACAAAAGCACATGAGCCGCCCTCAGTTCTTACTGATGGGGGATCTAAATTTACCTAATATATTCTGGCAAGACGTTCGACGTCTTCCCGGTCATGACAATGTTGAGGCTTAATTTGCTAAAATGACTATTTAAATCAGGGCAACGCAACATGTCATCTACCGACGTGCGTAACTCCGCACTCGGCATCTTGTCCAGACCTAATGTTTACGAGCTGCGAGCAGAAGCTACACTAGATCAGAATCATCGAACCTCTGGCTAACAGTGACCACTGCCCCATTGTGGCAAGCATAGAACTGCCGTTACCATATTACAACTAACGGAAGTCGACATACAACTATTGGAAGAAGTACTTCAACGGGCTCTTCCAGGCCGCAAGACAGACTGATTAGACACTACCACAGGATGCTTCACTTGAGGCCTCTTGGTCATTAATGAAGGGGAGGCTTAACTCGCTATGTACTCGATTCTTTCCTTTTAACTATCCAAAAATCGGACCTGTCAAACCGTACAGATTTGACACGGAATATAGACAGTTAGCGCGACGGCGTCGCAAACGTTGGGATAGATACATCATCATGGGTTGGGATGTAGATTATACGGTGTACAAAAAACAACGTTCCTTATGTAACGCCGCAAAGATCAAGAAACGCCGGCAGTTCGAAGAGGTGCTAGCATCCTCGGCCACAACTGCACCCAAAAGAATAGCTGCCTGCTTGAAACGTCAACTGAAATCCGAGGGCGACCTAGCGGTCTTAGAGGAATTGGAAGGAAAGACGCTCATTTCAAGCGCGGAGTGCGCGGATGCCTTGGCTACGCACTTCCTTACTGTATTTTCCAGTAAACAGGCAGCGGTTTCAGTACCGGCACAGCTTGCGCAAATCTTGCTCGACAGCCTACAATGGGATGCAGTCGAAATGTATCAGCTACTCATCAACCTCGATGGTACAAAGCCCCCCGAACCAGACGGAATTCACCCACTAATACTTAAGACCTATCGATTATCATCTCACCAGCCGTGACAAATTTACGCAATAAATCGCCCTCTGAATTATCTGTCCCGAACGACTGGAAATGCTCGATAGTGAGACTGCTTCCCAAGGGTGGTGATCCGAGTAAAATGGAAAACTATAGACTGATGACTTCGGTATTATCCAGATTTCTCGAGAACGTTTTGAAAAAGTGTCTGTTACCGTTCTTCAAATCGATGGACGTATTGACGGCAGCGCAACACGGCTTCACGAAAGGACGATCCTGCATCACCAATTTGATGTAGGCAAACCACCAGTGGGCACGAGCTCTCAACGAACTGAAGGATGTTGACGTGGTGTACATCGACTTTAGTAAGACGTTTGACAGAGTAAACCACGAGGTACTCCGTCGTAAAATGAGGACATACAGATTCGGTGGCACGCTACTTCAGTGGTTACACGAGTTTATTGTGTGACGAAGGTTTAGAGTACAGATAAATGACTACCTGACAGACTGCTTCCCATCGACGAGTGGCGTGCCTCTAGCAACTGTGATTGGGCCAGTATTATTTCTTATTCATATCAACGATCCTCCGTAGCAGCTCCAGTCACCATGTGCCCTGTTTGCAGATGAGCTGAAAACCTGGAGGATCATTGAGAACCAGGACGACTGCGCTCGCTTCCAGCATGACTTAGAGCGACTGTCAACGTGGTCCACTGAAATGAAATTCCCTCCTAACGCAAGCAAGTCGGAGTTAATCAGTATCACCAGACGTCCAGCCGCTCAATCATACACCTTGGATGGCTCGTTGCTCCATCCCAACACATCTGTCATAGACTTAGGAGTTCTCTTACGACATGATAGGAGATCACTGGAAAATACAGAAATTGTACAGTGCGGACTTCGTATGCTATGGGAAATAAGACGCAGTGTCTCCACATGGTCCGAAGAAACCGTGCCTCGTCTATTCATCTTGAGCATTAGACCAATATTTGATTACCGTGTACCAGCCAACTATCCGATACCCCAGTTGAATACGAAAAAGCTGGAGAAAATACAGCATATGATAACTAGAATGATACCGAGTCTACAAAAGCTTCCGTATGAAAAACGTTGTGAAATGCTAGGACACTACACACTATCCTATCGCCGAGTAAGAATTGACCTTATTATGACACATCGAGTACTATACTGAAAGCACTTCTCCATACGGCGGCCAACATTTCACCTGCACCAGCTCTGTAACACCCGAGGACACCGTTATAAACTCAGGGTCCCCAACATGAACAAAGTATCACATCAAATTTGTATGGAACGAAGAATCTTAAACTTGTGGAATACGCTGCCCGAAGTATTAATAGAGTCAGATTCTGTGAACAGTTTTAAAACCCGTATGGACGATTATTTCGGAAACCTGTGTTTTTGTGAAACCATGATACAATGCCAAAAGGAGACATCGTATGCCCGGAAATAGTGACACTGGTACCAATTCCTAACCGAACAAGGTTAAACAATTAACAGACCAGACACAACTGCTGATGATTCGCGACTAATTTTTTTTGATTTTTCGTAATTCGATAGCGTTGTACAGAAACCTTTATACTTGCTCTTAAATACATTCTTAGTCTGTCAGTCTCAGTAACATTTGCTGGGGAACTTAACTTATTATATTTTGTCATAAAAATCATGCTTCATGAGTTGTGGTTTCACAACCCACGAAATATACAGACCATTTTACCGGAGGCGTAATAAATGAACTCTCTGATGTAAGTAACTGAGGATTAAGCAAATAAAAGTTTTAGACATAAGAGGTGGGAGTACCTATTTAGGACGGTAAACAAAAATTAAAAATGGTGGCAATGTTAGATGTAACTCTTAAACATATTGACGCAGTATTGTTGGCAGGCGTAATGGAGGAGCATTTTTCAAAAGACAGAAGCAAAAATAAAATGACCGAACGAATAAGTGAAAATAAAATAAAACAAAGTGCAGTATCCCCGGATATGCTTAAAACCGATTAGAATCTTATGATTCCAGAAGGTTTTAGATACAAATCAGTTTTTGTAGTTTTTATTAGGGCAGCGTTTGCTGTTGACGTAAGAGCTTCTTCAGGCAAGGTGAATGGGTACACAATTGGCTTAGCCTTTTATGGGAAAGTAGGGTATAGCGTATATCCGAAATCAATGATTCTACCCATGATCTATGAGCTGCCAAAAACACATAAACCCTAAGTTCCCATTCGGCACATTGTAAATGGTATCGGTTCTCCTACGCACGAACTAATCCAATATTTGGCACGTTTGTTGCAACCTATAACAAGGACAAATACGTTCGTACGGAACTCTTATGGGTTCCCGCAAAACTTAGCAAGTTTGGCCATCGCGTTAGACGAAATAATGGTTAGTTTCAACGTTAGTCCCCTATTCACTAAGGTGCCCAAAGATGACGTCTTGAGGGTAGCACAGCGATGTCTGAGGAAAATAGCCTGGAGGAGCGCACGAAACTTACAGTATACCAGAGAATCCATGGAATTAAACTATGCCCTTATATGTCATATGTCACGTTCCAGTCGATACTGTAATATCAGGAACAGGGACTTGCCATGAGATCACCATTATCCCCTGTGTTGGCAAAACTGTATATAGAAGAAATTGAGAGGAGGGCGCTTAAAAGCGGTAGTAGTTCACCAAAGAGTTATTAGCGCTAAGTGAATGGTATATTTGTGATGATAACGCGGGAAATGAAGGGTGAGTTGTTAAACCATCTGAACTCCATTAATAAAAACAGAAAGTTTACCTGGAACCGGAATCTCGCAGTGGCACACCGCCATTCCTTGATTGCCTATTTCATAAGAAATTTGGACGGTTAGAGACGGCGATCTATGGCACGCCGACGGCTATGGAAGGAGTACTCCACATCAGATCCGGTCATCCAAAATAAGTCTATGCCATTTTCACATCCCTTCTGTTTTACAGAGCCCAGACCCAGTAAACAGTAGAAGAGGACAGGAATGTCGCTCATAAGGCGACGCTGAGCAAATTACTAGACAGTGGATATCCGAGGCTGTTAGTGAAACGCCAGTTGCAGGGAGCTTTAAATCCACCTCCGCGGCGCACAACAGAGTGGATTGGGACGGTGGGAATCCTCTATAAACAGAGAACCCAAGAAGCAATCAGGCGAGTATTAACAGGGAGGAAATAAGCATGGTTTTTCAAAAGTGTCCAACGCTCCGTTCAGCACTGGTGCGTTTGAATAATCTGCTTCCAAGTTGTAGCACGACAAATTGCCTTCATAGAATCAGTTGCAATGATTGAACGCGTGTATATAGATAAAACAGTAAGAGAACTGCGCATGAGGATATCAGAACAGAAGAAGCACGATTCGCGTCCCCCGAGAAATGAGCCTGCATACAGGGCCCTACAGAGAGATTCAGCGGTGGCCGGACATGCGCTAGACGCAAGGCGCGAGATTGAAGGGGACAATGTCGAGATAATTAAGAGAGGATTACCAGCAAAAAACTAAAGGTTGATTGCCGAGGCGATTGAGGTTACTATGACTACTAACGGTGTGAACAGTATGGACGGGGTGGATTTGTCGAGCTCATGGTGGTCTGTCTTAACCAGGTGAGTAAGAAAAGGTATCGGCGGATGAACTTTGGTCGGAGCGTGAATCAGCAGCTGCAGAACAGAAATGCTTCACATGTGAACCACCAATGACGCCGGTCAATGAGAAGCGCTCGATGTTTTCTGTTACACTAGAATGGTCACTTGCCCTTTTGACCGTAAACACTACTATCCAACGATTCGCGTTATTTCTTGACATCTTTACCCTACTTTCTTTTAAAAACCCGACCCATTTGTCTACCGATTCACCGTGCCTGAAGAACTTTTTGCGGCAAGAGCAAAAAGCTGACATAATAAAACTAAAATACCGATTTGTATTCAAAACCTGAATCAAACTTCGGCTAAAAGAAGAGTATAGCTAGATATTCTTCACATCTAGACTCAATCAGACACCCGTCCCCAGTCCGGAAAAGCACTGTACGTCCCTTTCATCCTTTCGGGATCGTCCGCTGTGCGCATTCCGCAACAGTGGAGTTGAGGTTTGAGCCCTACCAAGGCCCGATAGAATGCGCACTGCTGACGATTCCCGACAGGAGGCAACGCGCATACAGTGCTTTTCCGGGCGGGTGACTACTTTCTGAGTGACTCTGGATGTGACGAGTTTCTACCTATACCATTCAACTCCACCTACTACTCCTTTGTAAGAGAAGAATATTTCACCAAAATCTTCCTTTTTCCTAAATGCTCATCTACCAGTGTTCTGCCTGGTTGATCGTAAAGTTTTTCTGAATAAGGTCATAGGCAGATATGAAATGTGGTTAAGGCAGTAACAAACTTATTTTGTACTCTTTTTAAATACTTCCAGCCGTTAGAAACATAGCTTTTCTGTGGTTAAGTGTTGTCTAAATGGAGCACCTTCATTATTTTAAAAAGGAATTTGTTTATTTGCCTTAAAATGCACGACGAATTAGATATAATTGAGAAACATACCATAAGTTTTGCACGCGCTTGCAACGCAGACATTTACAGATAAAGAAGAAGTTTAATTTTCCTCATGTTACAATCAACGTCTATCAATAAACTTTAGCACATAACTTGGGCTGAAGCTCAGATTCCCTACCAGCCTAGAAGTCTTGTCTTCGTAGGCAAAGAGATACGATGCGCAGCACTAGGGATTTATCCTTGTCGGTTAAGAGCAACGATTCACTCATATAACATCCAGGAAGTGACCGCTGAAATCGTTTCAGTGAAAGCAAATCACCGTTGAGCATATGGATGGATACAATTCAACAATACACCAACGGTGAGCAAACGCAAATCACATGAAGTGCCAGCTTGGGTTTCGGTAAGAGTATTGCTATTTGGGTTATGCATGAAGCGCGTCTTGCTTTTGCTTGCTGTTGTTAAGCATGAGCTGTGTTGTTTAGATCAGTATAGTTTTCTTCTAAGTCAGCAACCAACTAACTGTTATGCATTGGCTTCCTAGTAAAACCTAAGCTGCCTGATGAAATTTCACATTCATAGAGGAGGATTCGGGATTTGCTCATTTCATTGTGTGAGAAAACAGGATAGTGTGTGAATATTCCACAATTCTTTTTTACATTCTCCTTATTAAGATGAAGTAAGTGAAATGAACCAAAGTAAGGAGACGGAGGTAACACAAAACCAACGAATGTCAAAACAACGGAAGCACAATTGTAATTTTATACAAAGAACCGAACATTATTGACAGCGATGGCCCAAAACTAGGAACCGTGTCATTGAGCATGTTCGGAACGTGTGTGACATCACAATATAGGACAACCGTGTGCAGTGCAGACGAATTTGAATCACTGGCTTTTACTTGTGCAAACTTATCAGACTAGATACGCGTCGCAAGTTTCCCAATTGCCATGGTTCCGAATATTTTCCTTTACCATATGCGGTTAACTAGTTCGAACAATCTAGTCTAGTCGAGGGTGCGTATCTCTTTGACAGACTCCCTTAAACATGTCCTTCAGCGTATACGCACATACCAACCGTGTGTGTTTTGAAGCGTTCAACTTTGAATTTGAACATGGTCCTTTTGGTCTCGCTTATAACGAGTGTTAGCTTACGGGCATGTTGGGCGGGGCCTGGGATACTAGTCGGTAAGCAATGACTCATTGGACGTGTCAAAAACGAAACAGTATAGAAGTCGGAGGCGACTGAACCCAACGTATATTGTGCAGGCAACATACATAGGAAGCGGATCAACCAGAGCGAGGAACGGTGCAACAAGGTACTCACCAAAAAGCTTTGTGTTAACGGATGTGCAATCAGTAAAACAAGTGGACGTTTTGAAGGTTACAACAATCGTAAAATTCAATGTTGCACAATACTGAAAGAACGTGTTTTCCGGTACACTACTAGGGCCTCTCCCTAGAAGGCTGAAGGATGGAAGCCTTCGAAGGAGCTGTTTGTGGGGGAAAACGGAAGGTGAGGATAGGTGCGAATAATTGCATGGACTTGAGTAAGGCCTTCCAAAGTGGAGTGTGTAGCAGAGTTCGCTGAGTCCAGGCTTTTGTTAGTTATTATTTATGTTGATCATGTGGACCAGAGTGCATCATCGGTGGGCCGTCGGGGCGGGCTGGTCGGACTGCAACAAAAACTGGCTAGTCCAGATAAAAGGCCAACAGGTCATTCCCTTTGCTGCAGACCCGACGGTGCGCTTTGGAGATGTCACTCCCCCCCCACCGCACTCCAGTCCACGGTCCTCGTCCCATGAAGAAATCCGGGCGCTTCCTCCCACGAAGAAATCCGGCGTCCTCCTCGGCAACGCCTAGCTAGGCGTTTGGGGTGCACTCCGTTCGTGGCTGTCTGCGGCCGAGGGCGATTGACTGTTCCTTGGGTCAGAAAGGGGGCCTTGGGTCGGCTGGCGAGTCATTCGGAGATGGCGTTGAGCCGGTTTGCGAGTTACTCGTGGGTTGCATTGGCAGTTCCGGCGGTTGAGTTTCTGGAACGTAGAACTCAGTGGGGGTGGGCAACAGTCGATGGAAGTGGCTTAACGCCGGAGAGTGAACATGGCATGCATGATAAAAGCAAATACGCTTTTGAGTTTTCAAAAGGTTTTGGCATTTTTTTGTCGATTTTGCAAACTTTTGTGAACAAGACGCACGATTACCACTAAAGACCAAAATGGCGTGTTAATGGAATTGGCAAAAGTTTACAAAATCTGAAAGACGGACCGGACGTTTAACCTGTCTACCGTGTCGGTCGGTGGCTTGGGATTGAGGCGGGGTAGGTTGCGGGTCAAAGGGTACGGAGGGTTTCGAGATATCCAGTGCCGGGAATTCACCGCAGGTGCAGGTGCTTGTGAGAAAGCATCAGGGTGATTTGCAAGTGGCTCGTCAAAGAAAGCCACTTTGAGGCGGTCGATGGACACCGTTGTTCGGTGACCAATCTGGTCTAAACTAAAATGTTTCTGAGTCCGTTTCAGAACTCTGAAATGGCCAGTGTAGGGAGGCTGGAGAGGGCGTCGCATTCCGTCGGTGCGGAGGAAGACATGAGTGTAGGTAGAGAGTCCACTATGCATTCGCACATCTCTAGACTGCTCACGGGGCGGAGTCGGGAGTAGTGAACGCATGCGTTGAGCTAGGGAGGACGCAGAGTTAAGCGCAGGCATCTCGACGATACGAGAGGTGAAACGAATTCGCCTGGCAACTTGAGCATTATGCCGTAAACCAGCTCTGCTTGTGCACATTGCAATTCAGGTTTGATGCTGCTGCGAATGTATAAGAGTACGCGCGAAATGTTTTCGCTCCAGCTAGGCTCGGAGGAGGCGCAGAGCGAGGCTTTAAGCTGTCTATGGTAGCGTTCAACTAACCCGTTGACTGCTGGGTACTACGCTGTAGTACGAATGCAGCGACAGCCTACAAAGTTGTAGAACGTATCGTATTGTGAAGATTCGAAAGGCGTTCCTCGGTCAGTTGTAATAATGTATGGGCATAGGTATTGCGTGACCCACCGGTCCAAGAAGGCCCGGATAACTGTCTCATCTGTGCAGTCTGTTACGGGAATGGCCTCTGACCATCTGGTGAAGAAGTCGACTAATGTAAGAATGTATACCAATCCGCGTGACGGAGGCAAAGGAACCTACTATGCGAGGACCGAGAGTCCGGGACAGGAAATGAACCAAGAGGACTGCGGGTGTAACGATGTAATTCGGAGCGCTGGCATTGAAGGCTGACGCGAGCCCAGGTACGAACATTTTTTTAAGCGTGGCCAAACGAAACGTTCGGTGACCAGTTTCAAACATGCTCGGATACCGGGATGTGATAGTGAGTGCAATGCGTCAAAGACTATGCGTCTGAAGCAGACGGGCACGAGGGGTTTAGGATAACCTGTGGAAGTGTCACGGAGAATGGTTCCTTCCGTGCTTTTAAGAGGAACAGATTGCACATTCAGCAAAGTAGACTGCAGAGTGCGTTGTACGTTATCATCTTGATTCTGAGCCGATGCCATGGCGACAAGGTCGACGGTAGGCAAAGACTGGAGATTGAAGTTGACGCGTGAGAGAGTGTCGGCAGCAATATTGTCGACACCTGAGACATGACGTATGTCAGCAGTGAACTGCGTGACAAAATCTAGGTGTCTTATTTCTCGTGGTGAGTATTTGTCACAAGCAGAGTTGAAAGCGAAGATGAGGGGCTTGTGGTCAGTGTAGACCGTGAAAGCGCGGCCTTCGAGTGTGTGCCGGAAGTAACGAATCGCTAGGTAAATGGTGAGCAGTTCTCTGCCAAGCGTGCTGTAGCGGGATTCCGCTGGCTGCAGGCTATTGGTGAAGAACCCAAGGGTTTGCCATTGCCCACCAACATGTTGTTGGAGGACGGCTCCTACCTTGAAGTCTAGGGCATCAGTCGTAATAAAAAGGGTCGCAGTCGATTCGGAATGACCTAGGAGGGCTATGTTGGAGATAGCATCCTTGAGCCCGGCGAAGGCTGCCTGTGCTCTGTCAGAGAAAGCAAACTTACGTTAGTCCCCTCTGAGTAGGTCGGTAGGAGGCTGCATGAGATAAGCGCAGCGCGGAATGAAGCGTCGATAGTAGTTGACCAAACCACAAAATCGACGGAGGTGCTTGAATGAAGTCGGAGCTGGGAAGTCCTTGATTGCCTGGATCTTATCAGGAAGAACTTTGATAACAGATGATGAGACGAGTTGGTCTAGGAATTCTGCCGTTGATTTGCCGAGTTCGCACTTAGTCGGGTTGACTGTGACACCGTGTTGTGTCAAACGCTGGAACAGAGTTCGAAGTTGCTCGAGGTGCTCTTGTTCCGATGAACTGGCTACTAAAATATCGTCGACGTAGAAATAAGCGAAGTCCAGGCCACGAGTGACATTGTGGATGAAGCGTTGGAAGTTTTATGCGGGTTTGCACATTCCAAATGGCATTCTTAAAAATTCCAACAAGCCGAAAGTAGTGCTAATGACTGCTTTATGAATGTCATTTTCTTCTACAGGTATCTGGTGATAGGCGCGAGCCAGATCCATCTTGCTGAATTTCGTCTCACCTGTGAGGCATGCGGTAAGGACCTGCATGTGTTAGATGGGGTACCTATCTGGAACGGTTAGCCGATTGAGTGCGCGGTAATCATCACAAGGGTGCCAGTCACCAGATTTCTTGTGGACCATCTGTAGGGGCGAGGACCAAGGGCTGTCAGAAGCGCGTATTATTCCAAGTTCCAGCGTGTGCTCAAACTCCGCCCTAGCTAGCTTTATTTTCTCGGGCGATAGTCGGTGTTGATGGCATGAGATGGGTGGGCCGTTCGTCCGTATGTGGTGTGTGACTTGGGTTGCCACGGGCAAAGCTGTGTTCATTGGCTGAACAAGCTTTGGGTACTGGGAAAAGAGGCTGGCGTATACTGGCGAGGTTTGGGGGAAGGCGTAGACTGGGGTTATAGATGCGATATTGGCGGTGATGCCACGTACATTGAGTTTCGTTGAAGTGTTGACTATCATCTGGCGTTTCGCATCGACCTTTAGGTCGAAATGCCCGAGCAAGTCAATGCTAATGATGGCAAAAGGGACTGCAGCGAAGGTGAATATCCAGCGGAACGTGCGCCGAAGACCTAGGTCCAGGGTAAGCGACCGATGACCATAGGGGGCTATTGGCGTGCCATTAGCTGCACTGTGGATTGTCGACAAAGAAGCGAGAGACTCACCTGGCAAAGAGGGAATGACGCTGACTTCCGCCCCGGTATCAACTAAGAACTGGGTTTCGGAGTCATAATCCTTAATGTAAATGAGACGACTATGGGCTTTGCCGATGTCGTTTGTGGCCATTACAGTACGGCGTGGCGGATCCCCTGTAGCGGAGTGGCAACATGGCTGTACGCACTTACGTGCTTTATTACGAAACGCGAGTGGTAAAAGCAGTAACCTGTGGCAGCAGGTTTTGTGCGACGGGGCGATTATCCAGAGCGGTTGCGGTGCTTACGATGTTAAGTGAGTTCCTCGATCTGGCACTGAAGCGACGCTATCTGTGATGATAATGAGTCTATTGTCAACGGCTGGCTTGTCACGGGTGTCGGTGTGGTTGCGCCAGCAAAAAGCTGCTTAGGTACTTTGGATTCAGTCTCTTGCTGGTGCCGTTCGATGACGCGGTCTGCTAGATCTGCAATTGCTCTGATGGGCAAGTCACTTGCGACGGCAAAGATAGGCTGAGTGCTTTCAGGAGGGCGTTGCATCCACAGCTAGCGGAGAATACGTAGTCCATGTTGGACGTGCCGATGACAGATGCATTTCGCGCAATAAGGCTGAAGGCATCCTATCTCCTGGTTGCACATCACTAAACTGTTGCTGCAGTCGGACCTTGTCAGAGGGCGTGCTTCGCTGCATAATAACCTGTTTATGAGTCTCGTATTTCATTACTAGAGGGGAGAAAGTATGATGTCTCTCACCTGCGAGTGTATACTCTGAGGAAAGCGAGATATTAGCTGAGTATGCACGGCGAAATCAGAAGAAATCCTAGGAATATAAAAAACGGGTTCTAGTTGCAAAAACCATAACGAAGGATCATTCTCCCAAAAAGAGAGAGGGACTAACGCAACAGAACTGACAATGATAGGCTCAACGGCGTTAAGCACGTATGGAGACGGATTATCCTCTACGTAATCCATTGCAAAATGCAGATAAAAAATGTGGTAGGTGAGAAAACAATATGGTCACAATTAATGAATCACAGGATCAATGGAAAGAGCTCACCAGGATGAAAACTCAAAATGGCGGACGGCTTGATCCTGACCGTGGTCACCAATTGTTGGGAGGAGCCTTGGATAATAGTTGGTAAGCAGTGACACCTAAGACGTGTTAAATACGAGACAGTATAGAAGTCGGAGGCGACTGAACCCAACGTATATTTTGCAGGCTACATATATAGGAAGCGAATCAGCCAGAGCAAGGAACGGTGCAGCAAGGTACTCACCAAAACGCTTTGTGTTAACCGATGTGTAGTTAGTAAAGCAAGTGGACGTTTTGACGGTTAAAACAAACGTAAAATCCAATGTTGCAAAATACTAAAAGGGCGTGTTTTCCGGTACACTACAGGCATGAATAGAGACTCTTAGTGTTAGGTGCATGGGTAAAACCAACCTCTAACTTTAATCCCACCCATTTGCCCTAACCCAAATTTAACACGCTAACCGTAACCCTCAACCCTAACCCTAACCATAACCCTAACGTTAACTACTTAGAGGACTACTAGCGCGGCGGATTCCATAGTATTTTTGAACCCACTGTGCCTGTGTCAATCAACGACTAGGTTAGTAGTATAAATGGAAAGCCTTTTCTCATCTGGTAATTAGGGTATATAAGTAAGGGACTAGCGAAATCGTGTCTTGATGTTCCTTCAGTTTCTGCTTTGGCGTAATGCACCATTAGATTTTATTATGCCCACTGAACGCTGGAAAGTGCATTAGGCAAGGAGTAATGGACGTCGTTGTTCAGACAACGTGCAAAAACGCCTCGAGATTTTGATCTACGGTTCGTGAGGTCGTCTTCAGTTCCAATAGCGCTAATACAACTACCTGCGTATTTAAAATTTGAACGACTTTTAACTGATCCCCAACAAGCGTCAACGTAGGATGCGGTCCCTGCCAATCTTGAAAGAAATCTCGGCACTTGTAGGATGCAAAGCATATCCCGAAACGGGTGACAGCCAGTGCTAATCAGTCCAGTGCCGCTTGGCAATTTTCGGAGCTGTCACAGATTAGAGAAATATCATCAGCGTATTCCAAGACAAAAAATCGTTCGCCTGGGAGCAGCTCTACATCTAACTCGTGTCCCCTGAACGCAGTTTCCATGATTTGCTCAATAGCGAAGTTGAACAGAAAGGGTGACAGCGGATATCCATCTCCTCCATCGCTGGAAATATTGAATGGCGGCGACACCATGCCGTCAGCCCTTACCCTGTCCGAGCCACGCGCCTATAGCGCTCTAATAATATCTACATAATTCTCGGGCACATGAATCCTTAGTAGATAGTTGCAAAGTGCACATCGATCCAGTGAATCGAAGGCAATTTTGATGTCAAGAAACATGACAATGGTGGGTTGTCAATATATGTGACGTGGCTCCAACGACTGACGTAATGGAAATATGTGGGCGATGCAGCTCTGACCAAAACGAAGCCCGGTTTGCTCCTTCCAAATCTGGCTTTCACGAGCGCCAGTCAGTCTTTGAAGCATTAAGGAGGCAAGTAATTTGGAGGCGAAGGAGTTCAGACTGATTCCACTTTGGTTGCCACATTCCAAACGTGAGCATCCTTTGAGGATCGGAACCATAACGAAACGGCTAAAGTCGGTTTGGACAATTGCCTGTTCCCCCAGTTTCAAAAGTAGCTTGTGTTATTCATCCACAAGCACAGGGCCCCCAATTTAAAAATGGCTGGATGAATATCATCTGGTCCCGCTACTTTATTCAACTTCAACAGTCCGATTACAAATTCGACTTCTGAGCACGAGGGCGGATCAAAATGGACTGCCCAAGGCGCAGGGCAATCCCTGGAATGTGGGGGATCCAACAATTCCGGGCGAATAAATCGCTTTTCAGAATGCTCAACCCAACGATCCAAACGTTTTGAAAGTTGTGGGTAAGCTGTCCACTCTTGTCACGGATAGTTTCATTAACACCGGGTCTCCCGCAGCTCGTTTCCCGTATCAGACGGAACAAATTCTAATGGCTACAAAGCGCAGCGGCCACTTCCATCTCTGATGTACGATGAGAGCACTACGCTTCACCGTCTCTATACAAGCTAGCATGGAGTTTTGTCCTGATGTCTCTGCGAGTCTCATTGAGTTCGCTTCTAGTTGGTATGTGCCAGCAAGCAACGATAAGTTCCTGAGACTGCGAAGAGACCCAGTGTCCATGTTGGCGATTGCATTTATCACATGAGGATTTCCCTGCTGCTTGTCCTACACACAAAAGTACTTTTAGATCGATAATACGAAACTTGGCTACTAGGAGGATATTAAGCGCCTTCCAAATTCACAACGACATACCAGCCATAATGCTTGACAGATCCCTGAAGACAAAGAGAAAAACTGAATCTTGGCTAGAATTCTTTCATTAACCTAAAGCAAGAGCAAATGCAGGAATGTACCCCCTTGAAGTAGTTGTCTAGCTATACTTGAAGTCACACCGTACGCCTACACCATGTTGGCCGCCCAGATGAAACTCGTCATCAGACAATTTTCCGCCTCGGGTGTTTAGATCACCAGCAAGCACCACAGTGGCCGTGCTTTTACTGTAATGAAGGAGATTTTTATGTTGATGATAGAAATCATCTTTTAACGAATCGGACCTAGGGTTTGTGAGGGCTTAAGCCGCAATGATAACCAGGCACCGTTTGTCCTCGCGTGACTTCGAAACCTGGAACGAGCCAGGCTGTTGACAGGGATCCAGTCGATCGGGGCAGCTTCCGTCCGGGGACTCAAAACAATGCCGATGCCAGCTTAACCAGTATTTGAAGCTACCTCATCGCCAGACAGACGCAATGAGAATTTGCCGCCTGTGTCGCATGTGGGTGATCGTAGGGTAAGCGGGGAGCTCGAATCTTGCACGCGCGTTTCCGACATATTGCAAATATTGATCAGTAGACTCTCTACGGTTCTGGCCAGTGCTGCCTGTTGGCTAATCAGCAGCATAATGCGCAAGCTGAGGCTTGTCAGTCATAGCGAGGATGGAGCATTCCTAAGGGAGACGGATGAACTGATGTTGTGCGCTTTGTTGAACATGGACTTGTCTACTGGTCTGGACCGACGCTCTGCGATTGTGTTGTGGTGAAACTAAAAGGCAAGTAAGTTATGCAGCGAGGTTGGGAGGGTCAAGAAGCGGATGATTGAAAATCGGAGGGATAAAAAGGAAGTTAGAACGGGACGCTAAGGATGAAAAAGCGCAGTTGTGGGGAATCAGGAAGCGGGACTGCCTGAGCAGTAGCATAAAAAGACGTATCCACTCTGCTCGGTGCAGCAGATATGGCGCCGTTTATTATCCTCTGCGACGGCCAGAACATCGAGAAATGTTTATTGTTATACCTGTCAAAGGCGACCACTTAAGGGACCGACAAAATTTGGTCGCTTTGGATAAGTGGTCGCCATGAACAGGTTCATGCATAGGGATGCTTTTTGCTGGTCGCCAGAGAAAGGGGATCGCCTTAGACAGGTAGCCGCCATAGCAGGTTGGACTGTAGAAGGAAAAGTCATGGTACAATTTTACATAGGAATAGCATAACATGTCTTCAGGAGAAGTTGTAATGGTGCAAACAAAGCTGATGATAATTAATGTTAATATGAGTTACGAAAGGGCCCAGTAATATTTGCAGCCGATACGAAGTTAGCTAATCGGCACGAATGAGCTTACGCATGCGCCAAGACGGGGTGAAGCAAAACCATGTTTACTATTGAAGCTGAAGAAATTTAGATAGACTGGCATAAGGACTGGGATGCACCATTTTGCTTAAGGAAACGAAACATCGTACAACACACTCCTAGATAATTACAGGTCAAAACCCCAGAACACAAAATCAATCCTTGCAGACTCCGATAATCCAACGAAAGTAGAATAGTAACGCCAGTAAATGTGGGTCCTACAGGCGAATTATCTATGCACTCCGAGTAAGCGACAAACCAATTGCATTGCAGAGTAAGACACAACGATCAAGTCAACGATAACACGTCTTACTTTGGTCACTTATGCAGTCACAACGATCTCAAGAAATACACATCTGTGCACTGGTAACATGCATTTTACTAAGCGACTGGCATGATTAAATTACTCTTAGAATATCAAACAAGCTACATGGCCAAACGCACCACCATTCGTGGAGTTGCATCATGGCTAATCTACAGCATAATGCATGTAAGTATGCATCAATGGACTTTTGGCAAAATCACTGCACGTACCTTTTACCTACTCGACTGAATGAACAATGTATGCCACCTCGATTTAATGATGGGTTGTAACAAATGACTATGCCACACATATTGTTCATTTGCTTATACTTGTGCCACATTATTGAAAATAGCTGATAAGAAGACGGAAAATATATGACACAGTTGTTATGCAACAAAATGTGTTGCACACAAATATATGTTTTTCCATGACTAAATTATCTGTAAGAACTATGTGCATATACAAGTCGACGATAGCAGAAATTTAAGAAGGTGCATGTAATCGCTTGACTGTCACAGAGGAAGCTTTTTCCATTTGCATTAGACTTACGAATACCTCCACCGAATTTCATTTTGGAAATGAGGTAATTTATTTCCATACGTTAGGCGTTGTTCAACATAATGAGAAGTATTTGTTCCTAAATCAACCTTGTTTCTTTTGCTCTTTTCCCTAAATGACGGACTTTCAGAAGGAAATCGGCAATTAGTAAGTTATGGTAGAAGGAGGTGGGGGAATTGTTGTCCGAAACACTTGCTAAAGGACACATTGTTTAACTTAAAGTTCAGCTTATATGCTGACATTTTAACAAATACAATCCTTTTTCATTCGCTTTGATTCAAGAAAATGAAGTTACTTGTTATACCTGTTCATGCTTTGCAGGCAGAAATATTGCATTTATCTTACTTAACGTTAGGTCGCGAGTAGTATTGCCAGGTAAGGATCATAACCTGCCAAAATCTGTATTCTGTTGAGGGAATTATATATAGTCTTGCGAAAGTTCCGTTGATTGGTGTTATGATGGCATACGTTTCAATCCATGCAAACATGGTGTATGGGTCTCATTACAAGTGTCACCGCTAATTTGCTCTCTCATTTGCTAGTTGTACCGGTAAGTCACTGGGTGGATTTTTATGGATTGTGTGGAAACACGGTACTTTAACGGAAGAACCTCGCTAGGTTTGATTGCAGGCAATGCGAATTCGAGTTATAAAATTAGATCAGACACAGCGCCTAGATAAAATTGGTTGCCGTATAACATTTCTTAAAAAATAATGTAACCATAGTTGTAAACAGCAGAATAATGTACGAGACAGAATCCACGACTAGATGTGCTACCTGCAGGCACTGATCAACAATAGATACTTGTAACAGCAATGTGAGTAGCAGGCTGAGTAATATGTCAACTTGAGATGTGCATGCACGTGAAGCAAATGAATAACGATACACGTTGGAGAACGTTGCACCCTGTACGGCGAGAAGCGTCTTGTTAGCAGGGAAGCTGTAGTTACGTGTTAATAGGGACATTGGATCATGAGAGGAAATAATTCACTAGGTGCCCGAGCGGCCAGCAGCATATATCGTGCTTCATTTTAGTAATGGTTCCAGTGATGGAGCTGACCAATGTTCGTTTCATTGTGAATCGTGCTCCAAAATAAGTTTACTTGTCGCAATCCATTCACACAACTTGTGCGTCAAAAAGAACTTCCATTAATTTCTTAACGACTTGATGGCACCAATTCTTGTGTGTTATACACCTGTCATCTCTCTGCTCTCCGTAATGCCAACCCAGCCGGGGAAGAAACAAAACACCAAAGCCTGTTAGACCGTTATGTGTCTTAGGCACAGAACACGGTTCACTTTATGGGTAACCATCTATCATCTCCTGATGTAAGTTCCTGAGCTTACTCAAGCCACTTGAGCTGGACAGATTTCAAACCTGTTTGCCACTCGCACTGACCAGCTGTAGCTGCGCTCTGTCAAGTAGCAACCCGTGTAATGAAGACGGTCTACTTTCATCAGCTTCCGTCGGGACTCAGCCGTGTTACCGTCGGTAGGGTGGCAACCGGTATCATTTTGATAGACGTCTCGAAATGGTGTCACGTTCTTAGGCTGTGGTCACACATTACAACAACGTGACAGTGTGTTGGGCGTCAGATATTACAAATGTAATTGGTCACAGCTTTATCGTGAGGTTTATTAATGTTCAATTATTTAGATGCGTATTACATTTTACAGTGAACGAATGCCATAGAGGACCTGTACGCTTACCATGATACAACAGCATACAGGTTAGGAAGCGACAGCACTTAGGCATGTAACCAACATGGAGTGGTCACGATCACCTGCTCGATTATGTCATCGTACGTCAGCGTGATATGCGTGAAGTGCGCATGAAACGTGTGCTGCGTGAAGCTGTACATAAATTTTCGAAAAACTGTACTGCACTCCCGCCGGGAATTCAGCATTATATCATTATACACGTCAGCTAGAGGTGAGAAACACCTCAGCTACTGTGTCGCAATACATAAAGGAAAAGGAAAATAAATACAACAGTTGCGTGCCGGCTGAGCTACCAGAAACGGATAGGCATCGTTCCGGTAAGCTACCAGCCGGCTAATAGGCAAAAAATTATTGTTTTACATTATGAAATGTGATCGTGGGTGGAGGAGGAGGCTAAAAGGGATGGGGAGGGACAAGGAAACTCACAACACGAACGCCACTGAGGTCGGCTCCTTGCCATGTCAGCAAGTGTATCTAGCCAAACGTGTTCACCGTCTTTTGGACCCCAACCAGGGAGCCGTGACGCTCCAACCGAGGCCAACTCCGAAGTGAGGGCCTTCATTTCTCTTGACCAAGTCATCGCTTGGCCACCGCTCCTATTCTTCCATCCACATCCCCGGTCAACACCCGCAGGGAATTGGCGTAAATTTAATATTCTCTCCCTCGGTACTGTGGCGAAATGTAGTGAGCTGGAGAAGTTGATGGTTGCACGCCAGTGTGATGTGGAATTCATAGCCACAGTTGGGACCTGTGGCATTGCATTCGCGACCAGGTGACAGCTGCTGCCGAGGAGACCATCGGACGCGCAAACTGTAAGCTATCTGATTGGTTTGTTGAGAACAATACGCCGATGGGCGCATTGATGTGTGAGAAGAATGCGGCATTTGCTGCACATGTCGCAGACAACAGTGACTTAGGGGAGTAAAGTCAGTTACGCAAACTTCGACAGCGACCGACCCGAGAGCTTCATCGCATTGAAAATGCATGGTGGAAAAAGAAGGCGAAGCAGATGGAATGATACGCCGAACGCCGCCAACAAAAGGAATGCTTTGAATCCATGAATGCGGCGTATGGACCGAGATAGAATCCGCTGAGAAAGCAGAACAATGGTGGCTCAGACTCTACATACAGACAGACTGCAGTCATTATACAGATCTGGCAAAAACTATTTGACTGTATCTTGAACAACCATTCTGAGTTCGACTGGCTTACTTTGAACGACCTGAAGCAGAACGAAGTGAAGGCGAGTCTGGTAGACACGCTGACACTGGATGAGACGCAGAGAGCACTTGCTTAGCTGCGAAACTGCAAGTGTGCCGGTGCCGACAGAATCCTGCGTGAAGTATTGAAAGACTGCGAACCAGCGTTGGTGACTGCGCTACACCACTTGGTGCAACGCGTATGAATTGAGGAGGAGATGCCTCCTGAGCTGACGGGTGCCATTGTGCTACCACTGTACAAGGGCAAAGGGGCAAGCATTGTTGCACAACGTATTGTGAAATCAACTTGCTGAGTTATGTGGGCAGGGTGATTGCCCGAATCCTCCTCCACCTCGTCGTCTGTCAGGTTGTGGAACCGAACGTGTCGAAAGATCAGTGTGGATTTTCTTTCGGGTCGCAGCACTATAGATATGGTGTTTGCGGGTCGTCAGTTGCAGGAGAAGTGAAGAGAACGACACCAGTCGTTGTACTCGCTTTTTGTTGATTTCACCAAGGGATTTGATACCGTGAACCGCGAGGCATTGTGGCTGGTCTTAGGTAAGTTGGATTGCCCGCGTAAGTTTGTAAGTTTAATTGAACGTCTGCATAATGATATGCGGGCGGGAGTGCAGCTGAGTTGAGCGACCTCGGATGAGTTTGCAGTTAGCTCTGGTGTGAAGCAAAGCTGTGTTTTACCTCCTGCCCTGTTTAATATTTAGCTTCGTTCAATGATGTCCTGTGCTGTTGATGCGGCTAATGCTTACGGTGTTTGCGTGGAACAATTCATTGCTAGTGGGTTGCTCAATATCCGTCGTTTCGGTGGGATAACCCTAGTCTGTGAGACAACTATCCCTAGGTTGCTGTTTGTTGACGACTGTGCATCCTTTGCACATAGCGCAGATGAGTTGAAGCACAAGACCAATGCTCTGGCTTCGACAGCGGCCAAATTAGGGCTCATCATCAACACAAGCAAAACTGTCTGTCTCTTTCAGCCTTCACCGGAGTTGCAACCATCGATATTGTCGCAAATCAACGTTGGTGTTGAAGTACTAGAAACCACCTCCCGCTTCTGCTACCTTGGGATTGTGATATCGACTGACCAGCAGCTACGCAGTGAGCTCCGTATCCGTAGCATTCGGGAAGCTAGAAAACCCAGTGTGGAACAACCATTAACTAACCGTCGGCATGAAGCTGATGATGTACAAATCCAAGGTGCCATCCGTTCTTCTTTACGGCCGCGAAGCGTGGATGATGTACCATCGAGATGTGAGATATCTCGTGCGGTTCCATCAACTGCGCTTACGTCGGATTCTGCGCATTGGATAAGGCGACAGATTTGCGGACACGGAAGTGTTGCGTCGAAGTGGAATTTATGCAGTGGACTGCATACATTTACTGAGACACCAGAGGTGGCTGGGTCATGTGAACCGTTTGGATTCGACGCGGATGTCGAAACCGCTCTGCATGGTCAGCTGTGTTGGGAAGCAGAAAGAGTGGAAAACGAAGTTATGGGTCTTGCAAAGAAGGCAAGAAGCACCGGCGCGGCGTTTGTAGCTATGCAGCATTCGATTAACAAACGGCATGCTTCCAAGCTCACTCGAATTATTTCAGCTGTTACGTTTGCAATCTGGCACTAATGCTATATTCATATAATAATATCTACCAGGAATATTAACAAACTTGTGCACGCAGCATAAGTGAATCGTAATTAATATCCATAACGCTCCCTCGTTTTAGGTAATATCACGAGAAAACTTCTATTGTTTCACTCATCAAGGAAAAAGCACTAGGGACAGGCAAGGATTGGTATAGCACTTATGATGAACTGGGATGATAATCGCGACGAATGAGATGTACACAATAAGTCAGTCTCATCACAGGCCAACGCATCACTCCAAATAGTGCATGGAACGGTCACAAGTGGTCCGCGTTACAAGGTCATGCACGTAAGCCATTTTAACGATGGGTGCGGGGATGGTGTGATGTTCATTCCCTGCCCTGGATCCGTCCACCGGCGCTCCTCAAACTGGTCGGGTTAAAACAGCTCGTCGCACGCTCAAAATCTCTGCCCCGTTCATTCTGTTCACGCAGCTTTTCACTTTGCTAATCTTAAACTGCCTCCGCAGTCAGCCTCTGGGGTGTTGATCACAACCTCTTTCTAACGATTTTAATGTTATCCAAGTCGATCTCCTGCCCTGTATCCATCGCGTGCATCGCTACTGCCGAATTCCTTAGTAGAGCCATATATTCAAGCTCGTTTCTCGGTGGCCGTGTTATGAGTCTGTTGTGTTCTGCTATCTTTGTGATTAGCTCTCTCGCGGTTTGGTCGATGTATACGTGTGCGCAATCTTTGCAACTAATTTTGTAGACGCAATTGGTTCTCCTATCTGCAGGAAGTGGGTCTTTCAAGTGCACTAGTGTAGAGTAGAGCGTTTGACCTTTCTGGAAAATTACCCTTGTGTTTTCTTTATTTAAGACCCTCCGGATGACCTCTGAAGTTCCATCTTTATAAAGAATACCTACCGTCCCAATCCACTCGGCAGTACGCCGTGGTTGAGGATTTAAAATCCGCTGCAGCTGGCGTTTCACTAACCGCCTCGGGTATCCACTACCAAGCAATTGGTTCATTGCTTCTTTCCGGGCGGCATTCCTATCTTCTTCCTCTGTGCACAGGGTCTGGGATCAGTGAAACAGAGAGGAGGCGATTCCAACATTCACATGCTTTGGGTGACCTGAATTATAGTGTAGTACACCATCTGTGTCCATCGGCTTACTCTATATCGTTGTCTTTACACTACCCTATTCCTAAGCAATCAAGGAATGCCAACGTTCCAGTGCCAGGTTCTAATTCCATAGTGTAAATCATAGTCTCTGCAAGCGTGTTCAAGCGGTTTGGCAACTCGTCTTTCTTAACCCGTTTTATGATAGTATAGGTGTCATCCACGTAGGGCTACCAAATTTTCGGTGAGCTACAGGTGTCAGTCCGCGCTTCCGTTTCAAATGCTTCCATGTAAAATTTGTCACTATGGTTGATGTTGGCGGTTTCATGTCTTATCCCTGTTGCTGAGTGTATAGTCTAGATGGGAAATCCTACTAAAGCATATTATTATACATTGTCATTCCTTGCGTTACTTAGTCCAGCGTAAGCTTCGTTTCACTTTTGTTACCAAAGCTTGGTCAGGACGATTGAACGGTTCCAGTATCGGTATAGCATTTATGTCGAAATCGCATGATAATCGCGAGGAACGAGACGCAAACCCCCTGAGCTTGGAGTTGTAGACATTCGTATCACAGGCAGACTATGACAGGCTTTAAAATAAATCTTCGGATATTAAGTCAACGTAAGGGAGGATCGCAAAAATACAAATCCGTAAGTTCCACGGTTTGATGCACTTACGTAGCAAGGCCACTGGTCCCACTAGTAAGCCTGTATCTAGCAACAGATATTGTAACGAAGTTAATAATTCAGACGAAGCGTTGTGAGACAGAGCGAAGACTACGGGAGGAGGGTTTGACGTTTACTATTAATAAATCAAAGATAAAAAAGGAAGAAGTTATTCCCGGTGTGGTGACTGCTTTGACGAAGTTATCCGTTTCAACGGCTGAACATATTCGTGCACAGCTTGTAAACATTCTGAAATTTCAGCAGCCTGAGGAACCAATGCTTGCACCAGAGGAACATGTCGCATTAACTGCCCTAAAAAAAGATCCGAACATTGTTATCACAAAAGCCGATAAAGGCAAAACCATTGTGATAATTGACATATCAGATTATTTGGATGAAATGGAGGCGCACCTAGTGACGGGACCATATTAGGTTATCCATCATAAGTCCGTCTTGTCAGCGATGAATAATAAGTCAGAGGTTGGTAATTACTTAAGGAACGTAAAGAAGCATCTAGAACGGGGAAAATGGTACAACAATTACCCGAAATCACCTCTGCCACCAAGAGAGTAGGGCTTACCGAAGATTCATAAGCCCGATGTACCCATTCGAACTATTGTAGATGGCATAGGTTCCCCGACACGTGAACTAGTTAGATACGTGGCTAGCATATTGCAACCCTTGACAGGGCAAACGTATACGTTCGTAAAAGCTCTTTTGACTTTGCGAGAAAGGTGTCTGGCGTTGAGGTTGAGTCGGATGAAATGATGGTCAGTTTCGACGTTAGCTCGCTCATAAGCAACGTGCCAATATGAGACTCATTGGATATGGCGAAACGTGGTCTAACTGAGGACAGTAATCTGGGAGAGAGGACGAAGCTTACGGTAGACAAATACCAGAAGGATTGTTAATGTACATTAAGATGCCTTCTTACGCTTTCCCATCTAGACTATACACCCAAGAACAGGGACATGCTATGGAATCGTAAATATCACCTATACGGACAAATTTGTACATGAATGACTTTAAATGGAAGGCGCTGACTGACTTTTGTAGCTCACCGAAAATTTGGTAGCGCTATCTGGATGACACCTATACTATCATAAAACGGGTTAAGAAAGACGAGTTGCCAAACCGCTTGAACACTCTTGCGGAGACTTAAACTGGAATTGGAATCTGGCAGTGTAATATTGCCATTCTTGACTGCTTACTTCACAGGAATGGGGTAATCTAAGGACAACGATATATCGTAAGCCGATGGACACAGATGGTGTACTACACTATAATTCAGGTCACCCAAAGCATGTGAATGCTGGAATCGCCTCACCTCCGCTTAGCAGGGCCCAGTCCCTGGGCACCGAGGAAGAAGATAGGAATGCCGCCCGGAAAAAAGCAATGAACCAATTGCTTGGTAGTGGATACCAGAGGCGGTTAGTGAAACGCCAGCTGCAGCGGATTTTAAATCCTCAACCACGGCGTACTGCCGTGTGGATTGGGACGGTAGGTATTCTTTATAAAGATGGAACTTCAGAGGTCATCCGGAGGAGCTTATATAAAGAAAACATAAGGGGAATTTTTCAGATACGTCAAACGCTCCGCTCTACACTAGTGCACTTGAAAGACCCACTTCCCGCAGGTAGGACATCCAATTGCGTGTACAATATTAGTTGCAAAGACTGCGCACACGTATACATCGACCAAACCGCGAGAGAGCTAATCACAAAGATAGCAGAACACAACAGACTCATAACGCGGCCACCGAGAAACAAGCTTGAATATATGGCTCTACTAAGGAATTCGGCAGTAGCGATGCACGCGATGGATACAGGGCAGGAGATCGACTTGGATAACATTAAAATCGTTAGAAAGAGGTAGTGATCAACTCCCCAGAGGCTGACTGCGGATGCAGTTTAAGATTAGCAAAGTGAAAAGCTGCGTGAAGAGAGTGGACGGGACCGAGATTTTGAGCGTGCGACGAGCTGTGTTAACTCGACCAGTTTGAGGAGCGCCGGTGGATGGATCCAGGGCAGAGAATGAACATCACACCATCCCCGCATCCATCGTTAAAATGGCTTGCGTGCATGACCTTGTAACGCGGACCACTTGTGACCGTTCCATGCACTATTTGGAGTGATGCGCTGACCTGTGATGAGACTGACTTATTGTGTACATCTCATTCGTCTCGATTATCATCCCAGTTCACCATAAGTGCTATACCAATCCTCGAGTTTTTCACTCGGCCTGAGGAAGCTTTTGTATCCAAAGCTTAGCGTTCCCTACAAACTAAACCGACCGGTTGTTTTGAAACCTGTCTGAAATCATGATTTCTCGGATGATTCCAATTATTTTCCAAAGTACTTGGCTCTATGGACTCTTATCAACGCTCCACCTGGGTCGTGGCGTTTTTGCCGTCCGATTAACACGCGCTGCCTTGTGTGTGTTTATGTGTTCAACTGCGAGTCATTTGATCATTGAACCCGACATTCTGAGCGTTACATCCTCCATCTGTCTTGACCGACTGGTTTTCGTGCAGTTGAACAACTCTTAATTTCCGTGCGCGTTTTGACGGTTTGGTGCTTCACGCTTGGTACCGTGAAAGCTTATCAAGTTGAGCACTCAGATACGCCTTGCTGCAAGCGATAAGTCGATGGCTATCATTCCGATTAATCGACGTCGCCTATGTTGCGCAGAAAATTGCACTAGAGTCCTTAAGATCAGGGTAACTTGTTTTAGCAGTATTAGCTCATAGTACCCGTAACGTGTAGGTAAATCAGTCCAAGTGAGGCAGACAAACAAAGCTGCGGACACAATTTGGTTTTGCTCAACAAGTCAAGCCATTCCACTGGTCAACTGTTTATCTGCCCATGAAAAAGTGCAATATGAGGAATGACCTGATCGCGCATTTTGTAAATAATAAGGTCGATCCCAAGGAAGTAAATATGGACACGCTAATAACTCAACCATACGAAGTAAGTTGACTCTTAGCTGAAGAAGGGAGCTAGACGTTCCAAACGCACTGCAGCGTCTGTGTCCCTAATTCAACTGGGTCGCCTCACTCTCAGAAGCGGACAAGCCTCCAAAATGCCTGCTTCCACTCCTCCAACCATAGGCGCTTCACCTGGAGATACAGCCGACAATGACAGCTCAGAGCCGGAGCTAACTCGGTGCAAATAACAAGCAGGTAAAGTACACATCGATTGTCACGACAAAAACACCTGGAGCGACACACGTAAGTCAATCTTCTCTACCCAGCACACTTGGAGCAACGCAGCTTTCACCGTCAACACCGTGGTTACTTCTAAACAGTCCAAATTGCCAGCATAAACTATAAAGCCGACAGTCGCTAAACAAAACCACGTCGCGTTATCTCTCGTGTGCAGCAATTTTCCCGAGTCCAAATCTGGCACAATAAACGGCAAGTTGCAAGACGATCGCGACCAGTGGTATTCCATCTGTTATGTGATTGCCATTCGGGTTGGGTCTGCAATGCTGCAAAGCGTAGTGTGCCACCCGACCTAAGTGTGCTCTGGTGAACCACGAATTCTTCGAGTAACACTAAATTTAGCAGTTGAGATAGAGGTTGTGCTGCTCTTAGCATTTCATCTTCGCAACTCACCGGGCGGAGTGCGCATTTAACCCGACCTCTCTTTGAAAGATCGCCTAGAAGAAATAGGTGAGCAACGCGACATTCCTAAGTGTGATAGCAAGAAAAACATATATGTTCATGGTGTTCCCAAGCTTTTGAATTCTCCTGACGACAATGTGCAAACAAATGACCGAGGTCAGTGATGCTACATCCGCGAAGCATTCTCTGGTGACAATTTTATTGCCAAATCCTTGATAAGAGTTCTGTCATCACCTAACTACAAGGGTTGCGGTCCAAGACTAATGAAACTAGTATTACACTACGAGGGAATGGCACAAGTACTATTGGATAACTGGTCAAAGATTCGACCCAAGTTCCCAAGAGAGATCCGGCTAAAGGTGACAGGCGAACGACCAAGTGTCGTGAGCAATTCGATGGAACATGCAAACTCTGTAAAAAATTTCTGCGCAGTCCTGCAGAGAGACCGACACAACAGCGCCCACGGTACACAACAGGACAGAGCGCAGCACGAGTAAAATGTCGGTTCAGGAAAGCTCAATGATGCCATGCAACTTGACTAAAATTCCTAAACAAATAACCATTACAGACCAGCCACCTAACGGTCGGCTTAAAGCTAAAACAAACTTAACATCCATCAACACACTCCTAACAACAAAAACACTATTTGTATGTGCACAAATGCCCAAGGTGTTCTAATTAAGTTGGCCTAACTTAAAGAAATCCATGCCTCACAACCGCGGGACCTCGTGATGACTAAAGAGACTTGGATAAACCTTGAGATAAGCGATACTGAGAGCAATTTCTCCGGTATATCGCTGATTCGAAACGATGGAATCGAATGAGTGGTGTTGTTATTCTTTATCATCATACAAACCTCCGATGTAAAGTTATCAATCACCGAAGAATTCGCGCTCCTGATTTGCTTTGGTGCTGCCCATGGTTTCGAAATGTGCACATGTCAACTAGCCGTGATTTACCGTCCACCAAACTCTATGTCAGAAATGCATTCCAAAATGAACTAAGTCTTTCATTTTGCTTTGAACACGTCCCACACCCATATTCTTATTGCTGTAGACTTTAGCGTCCGTCAAAATCGTTCATGTACTACTGACCCATTAACTGCAGTTAATGGTCGGACTGCAGCCGTTGAAGATGGAGCAAGAGTTGATGTCATCTGGACTTCATTTGGACTTCTTAAAAGCGTTTGATAGCTTAGACCAATGAAATCTTCTTAAGAAGATTTGGAACTACGTCGTTGACGAGTTAGATTAACAATTTCATACACCAACCATGGTTAGAGGTGAGGTTCCGAGAATCATTTTCCGACGCACTTGATGTGGTGTGTGTGGTTTACGACAAGGCTCGGTGCTTGCAGTTCGTCTATTCTTGGTGTTCATTAACGATTTGAAGATATCAATTGCTTCCGATTTCCTATTTGTGCTGATGTTATCAATATATGATGAAGGATCAGAGGACCGGATGACCACGAAAGGCTCCAGTACGATCTCAAATGATGTCGAATTGGTCAGTTCAAAACGCCCTACCATTCAACGTAGACAAATGCAGCGTTGTGCGATTCCGCCATAGACAAAACTACACTTATTTAATTGGGACACACGGATTGCAGACCAATTACCAAGAAGGTGACCTTGGTGGGCTCATACCGAGAGATCTAAACAGTTCAACACAGACTGAGATAGCTGCGAAAAGTGGCAACCTGCAAGTCGGCATGCTGCGTAGGGCATTTAGAAGATTTGACCCATCAATGTTCCCAATGATTCACAATTCCTATGTGCGCCCGCATGTTGTATACTCTAGCCAAGATTGGCAACCTTGGTTGAATCGCGAATCACGAAGAGCAACAAAGAATGTGAAGGGCCTGCGCTATCACTCTTAACATCGAAAGCTGAGCTTGCTGGGAATTTTCAGCAGATGCTACCGAACGCTCAGGAGCGACCTCACATTAGCGTATTAAATCTTGTGTGACCCCAACCACGTATGCCGCTACTTGCTAAAACTTAGCCACAACACGCAGCTTGGGGTAACTGGTTGAAATTGAAGGAACAATATAGCCGTCTAGAGTGTCGACGGAATTACTTTTCCCTTCGGGTCTACCAACCCTGGAACGCACTCTCAGACTCCGATGTACCCTCCACTACCTTGGACGTTTTCACAAACGCTTAGATGTTGCTCTTAGTTCCCAACACTTTGTTACCTGAACTCCTCTATTGTGGAGTACGTCAATCATGCTTTCCTATGGGATTGATGTATCAAATGGACCCAAGTGAGCAACCATATTTTACTTTTCTCATGCCTTATATCAGCGACCACTGCACCCCAGTGTATTTCTGAACGTTTACACTGGAAATTTCTTTTACACTGATATGATTTATCTAAGTATGAACTTCGGTCGACGCTCTGTAGATGACCCACAGATATTTTGATTTCCACCTATTCACCCCAAGTATCCTACGGACGTGTCAAGCACTTGCTTTTATCCCGTGATAAATCATTGTTTATTTTTCACTATTTTTATTTTCCAAGTATGTGCAACTGGCGAAAGAAGCCATCATAGAACGCCTGAACAACAGAGAAGAGAAAATTGGGAGTATAATGACCGCAAACATTCGTAAGCTTCTCTAACTATGCATCACAACCTACTTCTCGTTTGACGGAGAGATCTATGAGCAAGTGAAGGGGGCACCGATGGGATCACCAGTATCAGGTCTGATCGCTGAGATCGTCATGCAAAAGTTGGAAGAAGATCTACTACCAGCTATTAACCCAAAGTTGTAGGTACACCATGTCGACGATACATTTGTAATACTGAGACGCAGTAAAGTAACACTAGCACACCAACTACTCAACAATGCAATGGAGGAGATTCATTTTACAATGGAGTTAGAGTCAGGAAACATGCTCCCATTCTTGGATGTGTTGGTGACCAGAACAAAGGATGGTGAATTTCAAAAATAAGTTCATAGGAAAGGCACCCATACGGACCAAATTTTGAAGTTCTATAGCAACCACCCAAAGTGCCGCAAAATAAGTTGCGTGCGGACGCTATTTCGGAGGATTGAAACACATTGCAGTACAGCGGAAACCAAACGTGAAAAAGCGAAACACCAGTTCCATTCGTTTGAGCGCAATGGATACCCAGGCAGCTTCATCCGCAGATGCCTAAACCACAAAAATACACACACCGAACCGATACCACATGGAAACAAGTGGGTCGTTTTGTCGCGTATAAAGAACATATCTGAAATGACTGCTAGATTGCTCAAATAACACCGCATCGTGGTCGCTCAAAAGCCAACCGCTACTTTGAGAAGAATACTGTCAAATCCAAAGGATATTCGGAAAGTACAAGAACAAGCGAACGTCGTGTGTAAATAAATTGCAATAATCGTGAAATGAACTACGTGAGACAGACAGGAAGGAAACTATCCACAAGAATACGAAAGCTCCAGAAGGCTTGTAAAACACTACGCAACTTCACTTGTCTAGGCGCATGTAGATGAAGTGGGACATAGCTTCAATTGGAAAAAACAGAGATTTTAGCTCAAACAACAACACAGAAAGGAAGCTAATTCCTAGAATCATGGTAGTCTTCTAATAATTCGATCAACATGCGCATCGACATCGACCCCGTGTACCATCAGCTCAGAAAGAAAGATCTCCGGCGAATAGAAAGACATGGTTCAGCCACGGAAGCAAACAGGCAGAGATCAGTTGGCGCAAATCGAAATAACCACCTTCAAAAGTCACCTGCTCGTCGATCACTGACTGATGATTCAATAAGCAGGATTGTACACTGCATATCACCGTACTGAAAATGCCACCTCGCATGGTGGTGAAACGTACGCAATTCCTTTATCAAGCTCGGAGAAACGATCAAAATGTGACAAACAAACCTTGCTGAGGCGGCACTACTGTACTACCCAGTTGGCTATATCTTGCATCAATCCATCGACCCTGCCATTTCAGTCAGTTATTAATCACACGTTATGGTCTAAGGCCCGCGAGCTACCGGTTATCGTTCCAAACTCAATGTTGTCGTTTTAGCACTGCGCAGAGGTGATCGATATCTGCAATTTTTTCCAGTAATGATGGAACACAACATCGATGGCGAGAGGTTGCACTCTTCCACGCCAGTAAAATACTTGGATGTCATGTTTAGCTATGATTTATCTTTGTCACATCTAATAAACGAACTTTCACAAAGTCTGGAGCTTTTGTTCTGAGCTTCACGCCTGCGAGCTTCCTCTGACCCGAACAATTTATAATTCAGTTTCGTCACTGATTGTGTTCTGCCACGCTGGATGTGTTGCACACCAATGCTTTTTTACTGTTCTACTGAACAAAGATTTTAAATAATTCTCCAGGTCGTTAAAACACTTTCGCGATGCATCGCTTTATCAAACCTGACGTTTGTTCATATCATTGTGTCCGCACATGCTAATTTTTGCGCGAGCCTAGCGTCAACAATACTTGTCGACACAAGATACCCACTGCATTGTGTATTGTCGGAATGTGTGTCAAACTCGTCAACCGAGTAGAAGTTCAAATCCATATATTTCGGAACACGAGCGTACCATTCGTTATTTATCAATTACCAAGTGCGATTTTCGCTAGACAAAAATGAAGTTGAATTTTAAAGCAGTTAGTTACCTACAACCATTTGAAAAGCACGGAACAAAGACAAACGCTGGTAGATGCATGCATTTCGTATTGTCTCCTCAGTACCATTAACATAACCGATACTCATAGACAGACCTAACAGTGTGTGCAACCAATCTAGCTTAAGGTGGAGAACGAATGACGGAAATACACATCTACGTCCAAGGCAGCTGTAGGCTGACAAATAATTGTTTCTGAACGCACAGAGCTGGCTTCATTCGGCTTATAGTGACAGCCTCAATAAATCGATGCAAGCGGGGACTAGGGCGACGTAACACAACCTAGAACGCTGAGTTTTGCTCTATCTGATGACCCGATTATTATAGGTATTTGCCTATCGACTGAGCTGGCGGTATACGCGAGCACAGAATTTGGCTGGGTAGGAATTCTGGGCAACTTCACGCTGAACCCATTTTGGGAAGACAGAGTCCTATTGGTTCCGCCTACGAAACTGTTTCCGCTGTCACACAAAATTGGCACACACAGTGTGAGGTGGCCCAGATAGGCTGAGCTTCCTTCATTGGAGGTATGGGTAAATTTTGGGTTCGGTTGAAAACAACAACTTGTGCCGCATAGTAACTTACTTGTATAGCCGAAGTTCTACGCTTACTTGTCTTCAGCTTGGCTAAATCAACTTTGATAGGTAATTCGAAATAACTTTCTTCTTGGCCGTTGTGTGCACCAGGTCCTTTTTCCTCGCGGTTGGTTGTGTTTCGTGATAAATCTTCTTGGGTAGCCGTTCAACATTAGTGTTGCTGTAATTAATACTAGCTCTTCGTTCAGTCGCTTGGATGAACAAATTCGTCTCGCACGACTAACTAGAGTCTTCACAGGTGTCCCTTTGTAGCGCGTTGGTGTAAAGCTGGTGAAGTGCAGGTACTGACTGGACCGAGTTGGTTTTCGGTTAGTGGCAGGCAATTATTCTGTTCTACTTCGCATGTAACCCGTAAGTTAACATGTGCGCCGTTGAAGCATTCTAGCAAATGTGTGAGCTGCTGCAGCGACGAACAATAAAGTAAGCTATCATTGGGGCGCCTGGAATATTTCCGTATCATTGCTTCTTTCTAGCATCAGCATGAAAAATCAGCGAGAACGGGACCTAATGAGATATCCATTGCTACGCCGTCAATTTGACTGTACGGTGTGTTCCGGAAGGGAAAGTCTAGTTTATCCGTGCACAATAGTAGAGATTCTTTGAGCAATTCAGTGGGAATTGGTAATGTACAGCCACAGTGTTCAGCTAAGTCGTACAAGAAATTAACCGTCTGATGCAGTAGGATCTTAGGGAATAAAGATTCTACATTTAAGGAACGCATGACACCGTCTGACAGGTTGAATTCATGCAGGTGGCCGGTGAGTTGCAATAAGTCTTTAAGACTGTGCGGACTGAACTGTTATTTCAGTGGAGAAAGCAGCTTCACTAGCCAACGTGTCAGTTTGTGCTGTGGTGCGTTCGTTATCTAAAGCGTTGATCTGAGCGACATTTCACTCTATTGTGCCTTTGGGGACTCATGGAACTAGGAAATAGTGCGACCACAAGCTTTAAGTTATTAAAAGTATCAAAGTCTATCAAGCATTAGAGGAGAAGCAATTTTGTGTGGCAAACTATGCGCTTTCCGACAGTGGTTACTTCCGCCACTGTCGGGAGCCATTCCAATTGATTCGAATTATTGTGTATGACGCACCTCTACTCATATTCAGCTTTGTTCATGATCACCACCCCAGAAGCGTTACCTGGTTTCATTATGACTTCGTTTTTAGCTCAAAGTTCACGTAAGGCCTGGAAAGTTTCAGTTGTGACGGCGCATTTTTCATTAACTGGCATCGTTCTAACCCCACGGGTGATATCGTTTAACTTGTATCTGAAACAAATAAGCTTTTTGGTAAGGGTTGATTGAAGCTCCTTGAACTCATCAAAATGGTTCTCAAATCGGGATTCTATAAACAATCGTTCCAAATATCTAGGGTGACTGTAATCAAGCCAAAAATATAATACATCGAATTGCAATGCAGCAAGTTGTACGCTCGATGAATTCATCATGCTCTAACTGGGATCACCAGCAATTGGTTGTTCGTCAACGAATTTTCTAAACGAGTGGAACGATTTTGCCTCGTACGATCAAGGGTTGATTTACAAAAACAATACACGGACATGTCCTTAATCACGGGTAGTAAGTGTGCATTTCTTGCAGTTCCACACGTTTAGTTTGAGCCGTCTCTGGAAGAGCGGACACCACAGGTCTGAGGTTAGCCGCAGTGGGCTTGAGTTTGGTTCTACACAACAGTAAGTGAACTGAAGGAGGATAGGAAGCACGAGAATGCAATTCGACAAAAAGTTATCTCCACATGCTAGCACATCATCTTGCAACTCAGGCTGACTATGCACTGAAGCAACCTGACTGTATTGGCTGGAATTTGTCGTTTCAGAAATATAAAGCAGTTAATTCCCTTTTCACAATTTTAAAAGTATGGAAAGAAAACAAAATTGCCCAATAAGTACCGGTGGATTTGTCATGGTGATATTCTTTCTTCATTCATTATTCGACTTTTATGGATTCCATCACGGCTGAATATTCATCCGTTCTGAGTGCATAATGCACTTCCTTGACTTGAATTGACTTGAAATTGGGTACGCAAACAGTAGGCGATGTGATGCAGCGATATGAAAACCAGTTAAAGGCGAGGCGTTTCAACTCAACCGTTGCTGCTGTTTTCCCTCCCGCTTTCAGATACCCCAGTAAATATTTTCAAATCCTGATACCAATTAGTAAGCAGATGAGAAAGATATACCGGCTTGTGTTTAATATCAACTCTTAGCACAAGGAGTGCCTCATTCAGGTAGAATTAAATTTACCTATTGCTCGTTCGACGGAGCTTCATGAGAATATAAGTCATTTGGGTCGCTGTCTACGACTTGAAGTGCACACTAGACGAAAGGACAGAAAGTAACATTGACATGAAAACTTGCTAGAGATGTACTGGATACACAAAGTTAAGCTATTCAAACTGACGAATTCAATGTAGCGTCATTGCTTTCACTTTGATGACAGCAAACAGAAAAGAACCGCACCTTTCTAGTCGCGTCTTCCGTTGCACTATAATTCACTTTAACTTAGTCGGTTTGGTGTGCCAACTAAAGAAACATTCAGGCAACCGGGCGATGTGATCCGATAATGTATTCTCAGTACCGCGACCGGTTTCCCTCTTTTATGAAATCTTTAGTTAAACCTAGAAAACCGATGATTAACATCTGTGACTCATAGATAAGCGCCGACAATGGCAGCCTCATACCATGGAGACCAAACAGCGTTGATGCATACAAAAGGCCATATTTGAAGATTAAACCACTAAAAAGCTGCCACAGAGAAATTACAATTTTAAACCACTACTCGACAAAAAAGTAGGCAACTTCATGGTGTTGCACAGACCCACGGTATGTCCAGCTTATTAAATTTATATATTACGGATAAAACGTTCCCCTAACGAACTCATTGCGAAACTACCGATGATTACGTATGAATTGGAGACATTTGGGTCCCTCGAATAGCGTCGTGACATGGTTAAAAGAATTTCCTACCTTTTTCAAATCATTTCTCCGAACGAATTTCGATGCACATCATTTGTCCAAAAGCATCTTCCCCAGTTGAGGGCAACTTATAGTCTAAAGCCTGTTCATGTAGCTTTTCTGTAGCTGAGCGCTGATTTATATGTGCCGTAACTTAGCAGTTTGTGAGCTAAATACACACGTTCTGTGCTCTCAGCCAGAGTACCCAGATGAACGAAACTTGCAGACTAAATCCCGGACTTTCAGCTTTAACACGTTTCATTTGTTATTACTGATTCTATGTTAATCAACCAGTGATTTGAGGATTCACTCCATTTGGAAGATATGCGTCAAATGGACAGCCGGTCCATCTGCAGGACAACAAACAACCGTAGGGATTTTAGTGAACTGATCAATTCTTAATTACTTTACAATGGCGCACAAACTTGTTCTTAAACCAAGACTCCTAAAATGGTGGGTCTTGCCTATCAATGCAATCTCTCGTATGCTTTTGCACAATCAAAGATGCCAAAATGTCCTTTATATCCCTGCCACTTTTCTAGGGTGCGTACAACTATTGTCACGGTTCTTACATTTAAACTGCTGGGAATTACAGGATTGAAATATTTTCTTTGCACGTATTTGTTAAATGCCAGTGCGGCTGTGCTTATCAAATCGGTCAATGAGCCAGTAGTTTTCTAAAACCGGATAGGAACTGAAGCATTGCGTTTAAATGCGACTTTTAAAATGTCGGAAGAGTTTTTGTAAATTTTGTCGAATCCATCCACCCATTGTTTTATTCCCTTTAGACTAACACAGGAATCACATTCTCTGTTGGAAAATCTCCTCGGAATTCATCAAGACTTTGACGCGCTTAAGTTTATTCATGACGTTTGACAAGTCATTATAATTGAGATGTTTAATTAGGGCAGTACAGGAAAGCAGAATTTCGTCGACAAAAAGGATGCCAAAGGGAGAAGGTCTTGCGCATCAGATACACCAAGAAGAATGACCTGAATTCTCATCACAGCTAATTTAGCATAACTGCAAACGCTATTCTTGATTGTCATAATTGCTTCACATAGTGTTTCAGCGAACACAATTGTAACTAATTTACTACGAATTAGAATCAAGAACTAATGCTCAGAGGTTATCCCACTTGCATTAAAGAAGAAGGAACGTGGTGAATTAACCCTACAGCAAGTAAATAATCACTTGGCAGAAACTTTATTACGTTTTTATCAAATGGTCTTGTTATTGGTCAGAAGCGACAGCTAAAATTATTTTTATTCTAACCCATTCCTAATAACAGTACATAAACGGAGGGTGTATTCTTGTGTTTCTTTTAATGGTGACTTATTTTGATTCCGCTAGGAGCAGTCAACAGGTTGGATTTGGGCTTCATCACATCAAACTGACAATCCACAGAAGTGCTACGTTAAACTATATTTTTGCATCAGTGTCATCAGATTTGAGTCCAAACTTGAAATCCACTGTCGACAAATAATTTCAGCTTGATTTACTCTAAAATGTAGCAACACAATCTACCAAACTAGGAAAACCAATTACAAGGTATACACTCACGAAGGCATGAGGATTTATTACTTCCGCCTGGTTTACTATTGCCTAGAGAGTTTGGTACGATGAGTTTCACTGTGGCATGTCAGGTAGTTGTGTGATATCTTGCCAAAATTTGAAAGCTGTGTGATAAGACAACCACAACAAAGTAAGCTGTTAAGCATTCAGTTTAAATTAACGAAGGCAAAACTGCTAATGCTTATCACTAGGTCCTTAGTCAATTCGATGCAGTTTAAAATGAAAAAAATAACTATTTCTTCTTCTGTACAGATTAGCGACATACCTCTAGTAGAATAAACCGTGCAATTAACATCGATTATGCAGGTTCAAAAAAGCAGGCAACTGAGCAGTCCCGTATGAGCTGTGGAGTAAAACGCAACGTAAAGCAAACAATCAGTCCAAGCGTACACCGGTGTAAATGCACCGCTACATAACAATATTTTAAGATTAATAACCCAGTATCCGTACATAAAACAACATGGGAGGTGGTATAATTTAACGTTTCTATGGGAAAAATAAAACTTGCTAAGGAAAACGCTCACTCATGTGCCGCTCCCTACAGTAGAGCTGATATATAAACACAAGTTAAGTACATCGCAACGATTTTCTAAATTAGCGGCGTTTGGATAACAAAGTTTGGTGATTGTAAGTATGTTTGGTGGCGATACGATGACGCCAGGGCATAAAGAGCTACATAGCGTAAAGTAAAAATATATGAATGAATAAGCGAAAATATTGTTAGCGCAGGGAAAAAACAAACTAAATGAGGAGGGCCTTCCAATATTGGCGCACAATGAGTTAACAGACATTCCTGCGTCATTCCAACCAGAAATACTGTATGGTCAGCTTTAGCCAGTGACATCAGAATGCACTATTGGGGCTCAGCTGCAGATGACAACAAACATGGTGGGAATTACTCAGCATTTGCTTTGCCTTTAAGAAATCGCCACCCAGACATCTATATTGTCTATTGTAGACCCTAAGGGTTTTCAGACTTATTTGGAAAGCAAGTTGAATCAGAACCCTTACATTCTTGATCGCACTTTGCTGTGGCATTTCAAGTGCGGCAGCGTCGTGCTTGTGCTGTGGCTGCTAGGCGTGGATGGTGTATTCCAAATGGCGCATAGTGTATTCGTTAATCACCTCAGAGAATGACAGACGCTAATTCATACTTAATTGAAGGAAGCTCCATTCAAGTAGTACTAGGTCAGGTAATGGGTTGAATCTGCCGAGGATATGTGGTCGAATTGCACGTCAAGCCCTTCATTCTCGTCATTCAGACCAAGTGAGGCGGAAAATTTTGCTGTGACTTGGGACATGATTACCATTAAGGTTTGAAATACAACGATGCGATTGGCACGCGGTCTAAAAGCTGCTGACTATTTTCAGCAACAATGCATTTACTGCTGATACATTAATAAAATTTGGCTTTTAATGTCAGTTACTTCAGAGCACAATGTTTTCGACAATTCAAGGTTCAAGTTGAATTCGCTGTTTCAAAGCGGTAAAACAAATGCGATCATTAACTTATCAAATGTCCCTTGCAAATAGCACTCAAATTTTGCTAATTAAAATACATACTTTCTGGCAGCACATATTCGTATACATACATCCACACCATTACCATACAGTGAAAAGAAAGATGGGGCGAGTAAATATACCTTGGTAATTTGGCTGAAAATTTCAACAAGCAACTTACATTCTTCCTGCCCAGTCCCATGATTAAAATTTGTATTTGGCGTACACCTCAAAGGGTACCGTTATGTAATGCTCCAAAAATGTAAATAACCATACAATTTATTTCAAAGTACATACCTGTGACAAACAGATGTGTAGTGTTGTAACAATCCGTTTCATGCTGCCATTGACATGAATGTCGTACAACGGGTTTAATAGCATTAGCTATAATTTACATCCCCGATAACTGACACACGCGTATAGAAAACATGGACTTGAATTTGGAAGCAGACTCTGCAATTTAGATAGTAGCAAGGGGGTTCAATTTGTTTGTCTGAGATGCGCCACAGCCACGCAGGGCTCGGTTGCTTCGGTCCCTGACTCTTATGAGTTAATTGGAACAAGTAGACTGTTCGGTGAGCAACTGCTTTCAATGATGTATCAGATGTATCAATAATATCAGACCAGTACAACCATATAAAAAGGAGAAAAAGTGGGAAAAGTAATATCGGTCAGTTAGTACACGTAACATAAAGGAAAAATCGAAACGAGTTAATTATACGTTACGGAGTTTGACCACATGTTGTTGACCTCAGTATCCCCCATTTTCTCGGGCCAGGGAAGCTATAGATCCTCGACTAGCTTATTTTACGAGCATAAGGGCGGTTGTAATACTCGAATGCAAATTGCTTCAGTCATCGCAATTGTACGAAGGCGTTGACAATTCGATCGGTGCAGTGGAACCTTGTATACAAATCTAAGGCACGCATTAGATCTATCTCATGCTCACCGTCAAAAAAGTACAGCCTACGTGAGAGCTTCAGTTAGTAGAAAGCATTAAAAATGCCAGCACTGACTGGAACCTTATGTTCTCTTTTGATGTTGTATCACTTTTTACTGACGTTCCGCTGATTATGAAAATATATTACATTTGCAACTATAGATCCCAGACAAAAATAAAAATGTATATACCTACTCATGAGCTAAAAAGCATACTGTTGCGCCGCACCTGGAATGTACACTTCCTATTTAACGATAAATATTACCGGCAGCAGGACGGCGTGGCCAAGGGATCTCCCTTGGGTCCACTGCCGACGGATGTCTTCATGGCCAAGTTGGAGAGAACAAAACTGCGGGCGGATATAGTCACGTTTATCCACTACTATCGCTACATGGACGATATATTTGTTGTGATGGATGAGCACGTTAACTTAGATGAAATTGTTAACGGTTTTAACCGAGCCCATGCAACACTGCATTTTACTTATGAAAAAGAAACCGAAGATCAGCTACCGTATCTTGAAGCTCTGTTAACTAGGAGACCAGACGGCTCAAACAAATGGCAGGTCTACAGAAAGTCTACATGGATTGGCCGGTATAAAAATTTTCAAAGCTTCGTCCCTCTGAGATATAAGCGCAAATTGATTCGCTGGCTTACTACTAGAGTACGTCGAATCTGCTCGCAAGACACACTAAACGCGGAACTGACTTTTATACAGGATGTGTCATAAGAATATGGATACCCCGACAAATTTATTTTAAGGAACCTTGGGTAAAATCCTAAACAATTACCAGTGTTAACAGCGGCAAAGAAAGAGCTATTCATAAGATTACCTTTCAAAGAGGACGCAGTCATTGAGCGATTAACTCGAAGTTTTTCTGGCGTAATTAAGTCGGCCTTTGCTGCAGCTACGGTAAAGGGCGTGTTTTCGACTGAACCACTCGTACGTTCATGAAACAAGAATAGATTGCCTATGCTGACTGCCTTAATGGTTATGTATCAGTTCGAGTGCGCTTGTTGCGCAACGTATATCGTTCGAATGGCGCGGCACTTGTCCAAACGCGAGAATGAACATTGCCCATCTTGTTTGCATCAAGGTGGCACCGGGGCCATTAGTAGTTCAATTCGGGATCATATTGTCGACAGTGGGTATCTGGTAGATCTAAAGCGTACCTTTAGAGTTGTATACAATGTTCCACCGCACCGATCGCATGGTCAACGCCTTCGTACACTTGCAACAGCCGAAGCAATTTGCATTCGATTATTTCCACCGTCCTTATGCTCGTAAAATAAGCTAGTCGAGGATCTACAGATTCCCTGGCCCGAGAAAATGGGGTACACTGAGGTCAACAACATGTGGTCAAACTCCGTAACGTATAGTTAACTCGTTTCGATTTTTCGTCTATGTTACCTGTACTAACTGGTTGATGTTACAGTTTCCAATTTTTCGCCCTCTATATGGTTGTGCGAGTCTGATGATGAATCATTGAAAGCAATTGCTCACTAAACAGTCTACTTGTTCCAATAGGGTTTTCACAAGTGTGCCCTTAAGCTGCTCGGCGTCTTACACCAATCAGTGAAGTTGGTTTCATAAGCTGGCTCAAACATGTTTCTCAGTTAGGCTTTTCTTCGTTTGTGAACCATTTTCTGCTGTTTATCCTTGCGGCTGGATGCAGCAATATGTTCCGCAGATGTGACCACCAATACATTGCAATGGCATCTTCTACTCGGAACTGTTCGGAAGTACTATTTGCTTTGACTGGATAAAACTACATATCCTATTGATATAGAAAACAGCTTTTGATCGAAATCAAAGGTTGCAGCGTCAGCAGGCGGATGGAAATGCTAGAAGTCATGCAGCGCAGTTGTTGTACTGATAATGAAAGTCCTCTAACTTTTTATACCTATCTGGTTTTATTATTTCGCCTCAAGATTTATCCATACCCGTGGCACGAGTTTTAATGTTGGATAATCATTTTTTGTGGGTGCATAAAAGACTTTCATTGCATGTGTTGATTGTTTAACTATCCTCGGGGAAAAACACCATCACAACAGCCTCTCATGCGAACGCGGATGAAGCTGGGAGGAGTCAAACTCAAGAAAATGAATGGACATTCATTTTATTAGTAAATTGTTTTTGTGCATATCACTGCCGGTGATGCTGCTAAGCGGAGTAATCTACGCCGATCAACTGCGAATTAAACCGATTATATTTGATTAATTGTAAAAAAGTCATTAAGATAGGCGCTAATTCACGGTGACGTGACATTCGCCAGTGGTCCAAATATATTGTAGCAAGTCAACCAAGCATCATTAGAAGAGTTATCAGGTAGCATGATTATTTTAAACATTGGGTTAACTTCATTTACTTCATAAAAGAAGAAGGAAGACATAGGTTGTGGTATGTTGACATTTGGATTATTCTCCTCAGTCGCATACACAATAAAAAGAATAGCAACTTCACAGATACACAACGGGAAAAATTAACATACAAATGCGAATGTGGTAATCGATACCAAAGCACAAAGCACCTAGTGTCAACTGTTCACCATGTAAAGCCGATGACTGCGCTCGAGGTGATATCACACAACACAAACTTGAGGATGGCCTTCAGCGAAGCGTTGCTAATTAAGGTCTATCAACTTGTGCTGCGTGCACAGAAACCCTTGAGACAAACACTTAGATTGCCTTGGTCTGCTAATGCTTTCAGGTTGGAATGGTATACTGTGCGTCGGGGTACAAGTACCAATCATTCAGGGTAATTTAAATAATTATAGCCGCAATCCTGATTGCGCTGCACAAGATACCGGCATGTTTGTGGGCATTAAATTGGTGGACCAGGGTATTTTTCTGGTGTTTTCGTTTTAGACCAATCAAGAACTCGGAGCCCCCTATCAACTATTGGATCGAGGCCCCGCTCAAGAAAGAACACTTACGGGATTCACCCTATCTTTCCAGTCCCACCTGAACTTGAACTTGACACGCGTTTTAACAAACATCTCAGACTGTCATGAACAGTCGAAGTTCATCTACCGGAGCAGAATATCATCATTTTGTATATCTCAAGCACTGCATGTGTACGTATTCGCCCTCAGTCTGAACAGTTCTACACATAAAAAATTGGCAGTAAGGAATTTGGATAGCAGTTACGCCTGTAATCTATAAACGCATACAAATCTAATTAACGCATGGTGATTAACAACTACCTCGAAAAATTGGAACCGGTTCCCCAAGATATAACAACGCTGTTCATGTTAAAATACACACAACACATTGTTCCATTCGCGGATGCATGACAACGCCACAGAGAAAGACGAGCTCGGGCAATCTCCACGGGAGTACGTGGCAATCGCATATAAGCTCTGCGTTTGTAGTAACAGATACGAGAACGAATGAGCGTCTTGAACCTTGCTGAAATTATTTGCCTACTCATAAGTAGGTGAACAACAGACTACAACAACAAAAACAACCTACAACTGCAGACAGCCGTGCCAGCAGCAGATGGAGGTTGTGACTTCGGTCAATGGTCAATGGTATGCTGCGGAAACAAATTGCCAAAGTTTTACATATCCTGCCGGATGAACGGTTACGGGTGAGAAACGAAGGCAAAAATTAGCTACAGGTGATAATGAACAACCACAAATTGCCAACTTGCTAGTTAAAGTGTCCCATGTCTGAGCAGTCGAAGTTCATCGACTTTGGTTTCCAGGAGAAAATAAGTGTGGGCTGACGTGTACTAGTTTTAATGGTATTTATGTAGGTCGTTTGCGGTACCTAATATGATGTAGTACGGTCAGTGCACCGTTGACACGAGCTATGAATTCGGCCAACGTGGGGGCTGAAATAACTGTTTCTGATGGGGTAATCCATTTGTGGCAACACGCAGCGAGACGTTTCATCAGCATTCCAACTGGCTGCATATTTCTGCCAATTTGAAATACTGATCTCTCAGGCGGTTGTTGTACCGAGCTATACCAAGTGATGGTACGAGTGAGTATGAATGTTTGAAATTTGGTGATTAGAATAAACCAAGTTTGCCAACACGGCGCTCATTACAGTTTTTCTTCCACCATTGCGTAGATTAGCTGGACAATGCTCGCCTATTCTCTCAGACAGCCTCCTAGTAGTTCTTCCAATGTATCTTGCTCGACATGAACAAGCGAAGGAATATACACAATAAGAAGTATATGACCAGGGAAGGCTGTCTTTGAGTTGGGGCCTCACGATTGGTGTTGAAGTGAAACTTAGCAGCAAGCTCGCTGCGTAGTACGTATGACTCATAGCGCCGGATAATCTTCTAAATGTTGCCTGCGCTATGCCATCCCCCTTGAACGGCAACGACAAATAAACCGGTTTCTTTTCTACCGAAGCTGGTTAATCTCTCATTACTCTGCAGCCCATATATTTCCGAACAAATTTTTCTGGATAGCGGTTTCTCTCGAAAACGCCACTTAAGAAACTGAGCTCATCCGCAAGTGTGTCCTCACTACAAATCCTTCTGGCCCTTTCGGTTAGACATCGTATCAAGTTGCGTTTCTGATTTATTGGGACAAAACTGGCAGCATGTATATATTATCCGTTCCACGTTGTTTTTCTAGGCACCCTCCGTTGGACTGATCCATCTGGTCGTCTACTAAGCTGAACGTCTAGGAAGGACATCGTGTCATTGACTTCAGTTTCTAGGGTGAACTTGGCATTAGGGTGCGCTGAGTTAAAATGGGATAAAATTGTCTCTGGATAACAGTGCCTGTTCGTCACGCAAAATATGTCATCCACATATCGTCCGTAGTATGGTAGGCTAGTAATTACTCCGCTCAGATAAGTATTCTCTCATTTGCTCATGAACACATCAGCCAGTAGCGGTCCAAGCGGTGAGCCCATTGCTACTCCATCCTTTTGTCTGTATATGGCCCCGTTAAACTGAAATTGTATGTTACTAGTACACAGCAGGAATTAGCTGTTTCAATCGATCAGTTGAAAGGCCGATACCCAGTTGATGGTCTCGAATGGTGTCACGTATATAGTTAATTGTCTCTTGTAACGGAATATTGGTGAAGAGCGACACCACATCCAACGAAAAAATCTTGCTTCCGATTAGCTGAAGCTGTCTTATGGAGTCTAGGAAACTGAATGTGTCTCGTAGGCTATACCTGGACATAGTATTTCTCACCGGCTCTAGAAGCTTAGCTAACCACTTGGCTGTTGCGTAGTACGGTGACTTGCACATGTCTAGTATGGGCCTTAGTGGAAGTCCTTCCTTATGCAGAGAAATGAGAGCTAAACCAGCTTCGGTAGAAAAGAAACCGGTTTATTTGTCGTTGCCGTTCAAGGGGGATGGCATAGCGCAGGCAACATTTAGAAGATTATCCGGCGCTATGAGTCATACGTACTACGCAGCGAGCTTGCTGCTAAGTTTCACTTCAACACCAATCGTGAGGCCCCAACTCAAAGACAGCCTTCCCTGGTCATATACTTCTTATTGTGTATATTCCTTCGCTTGTTCATGTCGAGCAAGATACATTGGAAGAACTACTAGGAGGCTGTCTGAGAGAATAGGCGAGCATTGTCCAGCTAATCTACGCAATGGTGGAAGAAAAACTGTAATGAGCGCCGTGTTGGCAAACTTGGTTTATTCTAATCACCAAATTGACGACCGCCAATTTTTTCAACCCATTTACTGTGTTTGAAATTTGTAAACCATGCTTAGTTCATCACGCAAATGCTGACAGCGTCTGCTAAAATACCTAGCTCACTGAGGCGCTGTCCGTATAGAAATTGGCGTAGCTCCTTACATTTTGGTCGACCGACGTGGCGGAAGCTGCTGGACAATGAGATTACAGGTTAGTTATAGATGTCATCCTCGAGTTTAATATTCATTATATGGACGTGCTTATGCGAAAACTAGTTAGCGGCAACTATACGGTTCGAATAATCTGCAGGTCACCATAGAAGCCCCACGGTTTGGATCCACAACTTCGATGCTTTTTTGGACTTCTCCGTGTAGCCGAGAGCTTCCTGGACCAGCATACAGAGATCATTGTCGTGGGAAGTGTTACAGATCCTGGCCCCCCCGGCTCATAAATGTGAACCATGCGTGGTCGTAAATGAAGCACCCAACCCTTAACTATATTGAATAAAAGGGCGTTTTGGACCGATCATCTATAGAAGTTGTCGATGTCGTTTGAAAGCTGGATACCACCTTCTGGAAATCTGAGCGCTTGCGAAAAATTGATATAATCGATTTAAAGCAAATAGTATGTAGTGATGTGTCTCACTAGCTCGATAATGAACACCTATACAAGACGGGGTACCATTACCGAACCACGTTGCACAATGAATTCGACTTAGACTGCTTCTGATATGGATTCACGTCCTTTCAAATACAGACACATGTGCGAGAGCAAAGTGCAGATCCACGCGAGGAGTGTCCCTAATGCCGCATGCTTGAATTTCGGCGCGAAGCATGCGATGGTCCAACTAGTCGAATGTCTTAGTGAAGTCAAGTAGAGCCGCATCAAATCCTGCACCCGCGTCCACCGTTTCATTCCAGCTGTCTCGTGCTAACAATAGGTTGGTGGTGCACGACAGATCCTGGCGGAAGCCGTGGTGTTGCCGTCTTGTTAAGACATGAGTTCGTCGACGATACTAGCTTCCATAATTTTGGAAAAAACTGGCATAAGTGTCACTGGTCGATAATTAGCTGGGTCGGATTGACTGCCCCGTTTATAAATTAGGGTTATTAGCAAGTGTTTCCACATTGGGAAAAGATGCCACCCGTAAAGGCAATGCATAACAGTAACTATAAATGTTCAGCCAAAGCATTAGCCACCATAACAAGCCTCTATGGGGGATGTCATCAATCCCGATCAACTGGGCAGGCGCATCGATAGCAGATTTCTCATCACGGTGTCTGTCGTAAAACTCATATGAGTGGGTACTGATGCAAGCATCGTAGTTCTCAAAGATTCCGAAGATCACGGGTGCAATGAAACGTTAGTACATATTGTGTGAGCCGAAAATTAGACGCCCGTTTAGCAGTGCGGGTTAGACCATCCGCTGTTTGAAGAGGAGGAAATCCAGTTTTCACCTTGCGAATGTTGTTAACTTACTTGTACAGAAGCTCATGATTTGAAATAAATCGGTCTATTAAAGCCTGTTGATATTATCAATTGTCCTCTCGCACTAGTTGTATGAAGTGGTTAACGTTGAGATCATAGTTATTCCAGGTACTCGGATTCATAGCACTTTCGACAGCAAACCATGCCGCGTCACGCATAAACAACATACATTTGCGTGTCCTACTCCGTACAAACGACGCCATGTTTAACGAATTGATAGACTTGGTTTTGTAGCTCCACTAACCAAGGTGATAAAGTTACTAACAAAACGTTCGCAGGCAATATCTGGTGCATACTTGGTTAGGAAATCCAGTCGATCGATTCCAAGACTCGGTTTAAGGTGTCGCAACTGGTTATGGACCGTGTCGTTGGAGTTCATTCCTCGGGGTGTTCCGCGAAGGAGTAATTGAAATGCAACGGTCCATGATCACAGCGGATTAGAGGACTATTGATTATCAACAGTTCTTCATTATGAATACCAGGTACAGAATGGATGGATGTTGTTTCCACTGAAACTGGTGATCGAAGTCACGTGGACATAAAGCGGAAAATATGATGCAAGTTCTTGTAGGTCTGCTTTGAATTGCTCTTCTGTTGCGACCTGAGATTCTAGAGCATGCAAGTTGGAATTACCAGCAACTAGAAAGTGGTTGTACTTCATGTTTAACACCTGCCTGAACACAGCCACCAACTTAAAGTCCATCTCAAGTGTAGACGATGGTGGGCAGTAAACAACATCCACTATGCCAATGCCGATCCCACTCAGCCGTAACTTAAACTTAATGGAGTCGGGCACTTCTGCTTCTGAATCGCTTATTGCTTCGACCGGAGGTTCTTAGGAAAGTAGAGGGCTACCCTACCACATTTGCTGGTTCGACCATTCCGGACGGTGAACATGCCTGTTAGCGCGATTTCGGTATCCGCTATCTCAAAGCGCAGCCATGTCCACGTGATAGCGATGAGGTCCCACGCTGCAGACACATGTCAAAGTTTCAATACAGCTTATCTGCTGAGTAAACCTTGGACATTCGTGTACATGCAAGAGAGCTTCTCGGAGAATAGAGGCCTGTTGGATGTGATGGATCAAGCAACTAACTTTTCGTCAATGGATGAACGGATGGTGGATAGTCCTAGTTTTGCTCGGTTGTAGTCTGTCGAGAAGAAATTGGGATATATTCTTGCAGCAGACGCCCCGGATCCCAGTTGTAGCTCGTATTCTGCTGTGTTGGAACATATGGAACTCATTGTGTATGCAGATGAGTATCAAAGCCAAGCCCATAAAATTGTTACGAATTACTCGTCATCCGAACTCGTCACACTATGGCGAACCCAGACTTTTCGAGTAACTCTATAATCCTTCACCGACGTAACTTGTATTCTGCTTTGATGCTTCAGACGTTATGATCACCGTTGAAACTGCCACCGCGTAAGCACTCAAGCTAAGTGTTTTCATTCAGATTTCCGACACTACTGGGTTGTCAACAGTCGTAGGTATGTTCCAGCTACTTTCAGAGACATATCTGTTAGCACCCTACAGCGGAACTAAGACTAAATCTCTAGGAACCTTTGCTCTGCTATTTCAGACTGCATCACATGTTTCAACGGCACAGAACCGCAATCCTTATGTTTAGGTGACAATGGGATCGTTTTCAATGTTGCAGTAACGACATTTTTGAGTGAAAGACCTCACGGTGGTAGCTCTTTGCTCCTGGTCGTTTACCTGAGCATCGTCAGAGAAGGCAACCATAAGCTCAGTTGCAACGTGAGCAATCACAGTTTTCGCATCTTCATTTGCGGTTTCCCATTTAGTTAGTGGGATCCGCTAGACATTCTTTCCACGGAGTGTCAGGTAGTATGAGCACTCCACTTTGACCTCGGTTAACCGTCATGTGACGTTGCATTAATCACACTAGATGGTGCTCATTCTTCAGTTGGACCGATCCACGTATACTGAATCCCGGATTACTTCGAGCTTCGTTGTTGCTATCCTGGGTAGACTGCACCTTGGAGTCTGATCGGCCGTCCGCCTAATTGATTGATGGTCTTTCGATTGCTTATCTGCTACACTGAGCGGGTTCTTTCCTTGGATCACAGCGTAACAGCCGCACGTCCTCCAGGCAACCAATCTGCATTTCTGCTGTCCAAATTTGTGCTGTCTTGCCATTGTTTTAAGCCGGGTGCCTCCCACAATCCAAGGTATCCTGACTAGCGTCTTATTGGCAATTTTTCCATTAACTTAATGCATCCTCTGCTGGCTAGGTGTAACAGCGATGGCTGTCCTTAAAAATAAACTCCAGCGTGAGCCGTCCGCTAGTCATACGGCTGGCCGATTCTCCTCGCAAATATAAAAAATCACACTGTTTCTCTTGCTCACTTTGCGGCACCAGTCGTGCACGTTCGGCCTTCGCCTAAATAATCCCCGATCCATCGGGACTGTGACGATTCCATCTGACTCAACTTTTAGCCACTAGTGCATCAGATTTAACTGTAGTGCAGTCCGTTCGGTTGACGCGCGATGCGTTTCAATATCGTATGATCGGCATGGACAATGACCGCCGTAGAGATGAAACTCCATTGACTTCGATAGTCTATCAGCTTATGCTTAATTGTATTGGTGTCGGATCCGTTGACATAAGTGCACACGAAGTTTATGGCATCATGATTCGTTCGGTTGACTACTGGCTTTAGAAAGTTAGGTCCCATTGCTTTTAGCAAATCTGGGGAAAAAGCGGTTGACGCCATGCGTGCTGCAACACTTCACTTTTATCCAGTCCGGAAACCAACTTTCCCAGTGCTATTTCCGGTGTTTGCTTGACGACAACCGCTGCATTTGTGCCCCATTCCTCACCATGGTGGGCTGCAGTTAACTGTGGGTCTTTCACATGGCTAATAAAATACTGGCTGCGACATACGGTAGATATGTTGAAGCAAGCACGATACAGGGAAGGTTTATAATTATGGGAGAGCCAGACTGGAGACTGAGAGTTTAAGGTCAGGCTACGGCATCTGGCTCTCTTCTTCGGTCTGAATAGAGATTTTGAGTGGCTTTTCACGTGAAAGCGCAGGTTTCTTTCAACCCATAATTGTAACCCAAGCGCTCCCTAGCGGCTCGACTACTTATGTTAGCCTTTCAAAGTTAAGCAGCTGACATCAGCATTTGCATTAGCATTGCGTACCTGCCAGAACCAAAAAACTTCAGTTGCGCAGTTGTGCACTTTCGTATCAAGCGGTTCTATCACAAGACACCTTGCGTGATATGAGTTACATCAACTGAAGCACACCAGCCCCGGGTTTCTCCTTACGTATTTACTGTACACTCAGGCAAATGTTTGTCGGATGATCTGTCGGTTGTTTTCCAGGATCCACGTTGACGGTAAGCGTAAGTCAGCAAGTTTTGTGTCACCTGCGCTCAGTTTAAACATACGCTTCATTGTCCGTCGGTTGATCTATCGATGTAATACCCTTTTTTAGACCTAGTAAATGAAACCGACCTCAACTCTAAACTCAGATTGAGAGATCCCAACTTCCTTCACAGCTAAGTTGAAGAGCTCCAGATTAGGAAGAGCTTTTGCTTTCAGGACTGCATCAAATATTCTGTATTGAAACTTATCCCACAGCAGTGAAATCGGCTCAAAGTGATTGAGTTTTCCGTTTGGGTTTGATCACGGGTGACAGTAAAAACAAAGATGGCAAGAATTTATGGTAATAAATAAGTAGACGTACGATTGATCATTGTTTAGATTTGGTAACTCCGTTTCTATCGCTAACAAGGACAAGGCAACCAAACACCAGTTTTTTCATCTACAACTCATTTCTGGTCCAGTTTAACTACCCGAAAATTCAGTCACCTATGCGGAGATTGCTGCAGCCGTCACTCGAGTTTTTACACTTAGGATCTCGTCAGTTACTAACACCGCCAACGCAAACAGATAGAATAAAATTAGAACAGAAGCACCTAATATAAGGCCAGAACGGACGATAATTCAAAATTGCAGTGCGACAATATAGGTATACAACTATAACCTCATAACTGTTGTATACAAAATGTCCCCGAAGATACCGTCATCACATTACGTGCTTACTTGTCTGACGACCAAGACCAGAGGGACTCGTGCATTTTGATGAACATAAAAGCCAAACCATCAACAATAGTACCACTTATGCGTCAGCCGAACGCCTCAGCCGATGGCGAATCGGGACTTGTTAGATTAATATTAGAATCCGCCCCGAATGTAGGAAACGTTTTACGCCCTGCAATTGCACTACAACACAGATCCTGTGGGATATGTACCGATTCTGACGTCTATTGAAGCAAGCGATAATAAAAAAGAAGCATATCGGAAGGACACAACAAGAAGGATCATCCAAGCATAATTTTCATTCAGGGCGTGCCACAGCCTCGTTTACGTGATAGTCAAGCTATCAGAAATAACGATTGGGTACAGGGGCGTTTTGTTCGTGAACACTTTCCGTAGCTCGCTAAAAAGAATATATTTCTTGGTAACTTATATGGGAAACAAACCAACAATCCTAAAACTCGTGGCTTAGTCAGGATAAAGAACGATCGTTGTGTTAGCAAGTTGGCGAATAAATCTGAAATGCTTTGTAAATAAGCCTTGGTTAAAAGCTCCTTAAGACTTGCAATGACCAGAAATTTACTTCTCCGAACCAGCAAACCAGTTGACAATGACACACAAGTATCACCTTACCGCTCGTTTACACGATTTTGCAGCAGGTCTGGATGAACAATGGAAAGTACCTGCAAACTGCGCACGAGTATGGTTATCCCAACAAAAATAGCGAATAACGGCCGACCTCACATCCTTCGCCCTTCTCTCACACTTGACTACTTCAGATGCCTGTCGGCTCCTAGAGACAGAGAAACTGGCTTGATTTATACGAATGCTCAAGGTCTCTAATAATCTGGCCGAACTGAATGATCAAGTTTCAAAGCCATGCGACATCATAGGTCTCACAGAGACATGGTTAACAATGTAATGATCGATGCTGAATTCTCCCTACCGGGCATGTCACTCCCCCGCAACGATAAGCCTACAAAAAGGGTGGGGAAACCCTGTACTGACGAAACGTAGGGGATTTAGACTCGACTTTCTCTGATTATCTTAGGCGTTACTTGCAAATACAAGGTAAAGACACCCGCCGTATAGATTTGTTGTGTCGCCCACTAAATCTACACTCGAAATGGACTTCCAATTTGCGACTGCTCTAAGAAGAACTCTAAAGAGAAGCTGCACTCGTATCCTTAATAAGGGTTATTTCAACGAAAATTGATCAGAAACCCCTGCCATGATCGTATAATTAATCAAATCCGATCCGTTGAAGGTCGTAGCCACTGTTCTGGCTTGCAATCTGGTTACTTTGTCCAATCGCTTCAAAACAGGCACCAAGCTATGTGTGCTAGATCTTGTGTTTGCCATCGAGGGGTGTTTAATTGATTTGTTGGTTGTGAACTGTCAGTTGCGTCTCAGTGATTATGCAACCCCTTAATTTAAACTTCTTCTGCCATACAGAGTATCAGAATCAGAACTATGAGTTGGTGCGAAACATCACACATTGCCATGGATTAGCCCAGGTTGTCAGCTCCACAACCTGTTCGTTCCTTGCCGAAGAACCCCTGGAAGTCGCCTGGCTCGAGTTGGTCAGCAAATGCAGTCGGCTGATTACAGCTGCTTTAAAAACAAAGTTTGCATTTGACCTACTTCAATTTGTTTCGCTAGGAGCGCAACTCGAAAATTGATGTTAGTAGCCAACACAACATTGCGAGTGTACAGGTAAGCTCCAGCACCAGTAACTTGGAACAACTATATAGTACAGTGTAAAGCTGCTCTCAAGTGCTCAGATAAGACAAAGGCGCCTATAAGATGGACATAGTAAATACTTTCGACGGTAAAACAAATTGCAGTACAAACATGTTAATGGCCTGCGGATGGTAAGATAGATATTCCCTCTGCTTTTAACGACTGCTGGTCCAACAATAAAAGCTATAGAAGCAGCAAACTCGCTCCGGATGCAATATGCCCTATGTTTCAAAGGGCTTTTCCATCAAGCTATCTGGCAGCTACCTCTTCTCGCTGTTACGACTCACTCCCACCACTTTTACTGTTGAATCGTTCTTGTAATGGCTGACGTTTCTGTGCAACCACAGCTCCCTCCGCGTCAATACAATGGCCCAAATGCACTGTTAGTAGCAGCAAGACAACTAGCAGAATCTTCAGCCCAGTTTTTCCAGCGCTGATTATACCAGAACTCGGTTACTGCTACATGGAATCTTGGCATAATAACTCCGATTCAACAAAGCGGAAACAGAACTAAGCCTTCAAAATACCGTCCTCGTCGGCAACGCCTAGTTATGCTTTTGGGATTCAATCCGTGCGCGGCTGTCGGTGGCCCAGGGCCACTAACTGTTCCTTCGGTTAGGAAGGGGGCCTTGGGTCTGCTGGTGAGTCATTCGGGGGTAACGTTCCAGCGCTGCTTATACTAGAACTCGGTTACTGTTATACGGAAGTTTGCAATAATAACTCTGATTCAACTAAGGGGAAACAGAACCAAGCCTTCAAAATACCATCCAGGATCACTTCTCTCTAAAATATCTAAGTTAATGGAATCCAGCGTTGTAGATCCGCCAATGCATTAGTTAACAAATCTAAGATTAGTTCTTTCCAAAAGCATGGCTTTCGTTGACAGCGGTCGTGCACAACGAATTTACCACTAGTACGGTGTAGTTGCAAGGAGTCAACTGACCCTAAAGAGGATGTTGACGTAATCTGCCTGAATTAATCGAAAGCACTCTATCGTTTAGATCAACGGATACTACTTCCTAAGCTCCTATGTTATGGGACAGGTGATCTCTTCAGAGCTGGATAGCCAAATTTCTCCTTCAACGTCGATTAGTGATCAGTTCAATGCTCAGCACCTCACCCCATACACAAAAGATGTGGCGTGCCATTACCTTCCGTTTCAGATCCACGATAGCTTTTGATGTTTATTGATAGCCTCGAGCATGTAATCACCTCAAACTTTCTACTGTTTGACGACGACATCATGCTGTGGCCCAGGTCGCAAGTAAAGGCCGATCAGCACCAGCTTCAGAGTTACCTAAACACAGCACCACAGCAATTAATCTGAGTTCTACTGCAAATAAATGTGAGTACATGCAAGCTACACTCCATACGACAATTTATCAGCGGCTCATACAGGTTCGGAACACATGTACTGCACCAATCTCCCATTAAACGTGATCAAGGTGTGCTAGGTAAGGATGACTTTGGTTTCGCCAGGCAATCCAAAATAGCATCGAAAGCTGGAAACGAACACGTCGGGCTTTTACGACGATTGTTCGGACAAATAGACATCTCTACATTTTGTAAGATGCTCAGTGTTTATGCTCGCCCCATTATCGAATACCACATTCAAGCCAGGCACCATAGCTGAAACACGATCTTAATGCACTACAGGAGCTTTACCGTCTGGATTCCAACTACGTATATGGAATGCGCCACCTCCCATACCAGCAGGGTGTGAAACGATTGGGGCATTCATCGGATGACATGGCCAATTACTAGGCGAATTGATTATGACATAATAAATGTTACCCCATCCAAATCACGTGTAAGACCCACATCACGTGTGCTGCTCCTTACTGCAACTCAGCAGTAATACGAAACTGACAAGTCAGTCATTAAAACTCGCAGAATCATGTAGCCGTCTGTAGTGTAGTGTCTTTTCTAACCGCGTGCCACCCGCGGAACACTCTCACCGTATCGGTCGTCTCTACACCGATAATAGCAATGTAGAAAATACGATTGGAGGGCGCACTTATCCACTTACACATTGTTGTTTAGCAATATGTCTCCATCTTGCTCTTTGAATATTCCTCGGATTCATTTGCTGTTACCTTTTGGCGTTGGGAAACCAGTGGATTGTAGGACTTTAACGGAATAGACGATAAGTCCTTCTTTCCTTACGTAAAGTACTAACAGTTTTATTAATATGTATTGACAGCCCCACCAAACCACACAACGGGACATGTAAACCAGTGCTCCCTAACCTGTATAAAAGCATTGTTCAATGAGCGTTTGGTGACTAAGGGGACTCGCTGCGAGAAGATAAAGAGGGGTGATGCATAGACACAGTTGCGCGCGTGTCACGCGTGTTAGCCATTGTGCTGGATATTGCCAGCTCGCACAACTGCTCTGCATGACCGATTTCATATCTGCATTTAAGTGGAAGCAGCAGCAATTTGACTTCAAGCCGATTCTTTTTGTCCCACGCCCCCTAGTAGCGGGTATTGCTTTCAACAACGGTTAAACCTTGGGATTAGTGCCGTAATACATTCCCACATGGGGACTTCAGAGCACCAAAATTGGAGATACTTTGCTAGTAAGCTGTAGCGCGTAACATGCCAAACGGAAATGCGAAGGCAACGGAGCAACTATCTAAGTTAACGTTTTAATGTCAGTAAATGCCACGTCGACCCATAAATACAGGCCGATACCCTACTATCTGCCACGTGCCCACTGCGCGTTGCATTTGGAAACAAGTCGCGTTACCTAACAACTAACTGCTTAATCTTCATAGCTGTCTCCTCCCCTTGTTATCTAGTGTACACAATCTGTGCTGGTGGTAAATGTATACCATTTCCACTCGTCACTTTGGGCAGCTGTCTCTGCCTGCGAATGGCGATGAATGAGAAAGGTAGTCGGCTTTACATGACATATTGTGGCCGTTTAAGTGAGAGTATTGGTGACGCATGTTATTTGAAAAAGCCTTTAGCTGTCGTATCAAAACAAACCGTGCTGCACTAGAGATCGTAAAATGTAAAATTGGTAATGATTTGCTTAATTTCTCAACCACCTATAAATAATTCCATGTAAAAAGGGGATAGAGTCAACTTAATTCAACTATATTGTGTCAACCAAACTTCGTTGGAAACCTGATACTTAAATGGCTAGGTGAGAAAATGTCGCTCTAACACACTTCAGCATTTCAGGACAGCTATTTACCATGTCGACCGAATGCAAAATTACATGGCCAATAGATTTTGTGGGGAGGATTGCTCGGAGGTCATTTATGACGAATCCGTGGTCAGTTTACCAATATCCATAAAATTAGGCAGATTAAATCAAAACAGCCGCGAGAATAGGAAACACTGCATTTGGGGCAAGTAGAGAATTAAACTTGTGCAAATTCCTGTCAATAAAATCAAATAAGCTTTAAAAAGAATTATAATCTATGACCTATCACCACTCGAAGCACTTTTCATGTTCTCACGTAATATAACAAGAACGACTTAGGATCCACAATAATTTGGGACTCACAAGGTATCATTTTCAGCGGGGGATTGTTCACCGAATCGAAAACTGAATAAAGGTACATCCAACAATATTTTAACTGCCGCACGTGTTTGCTTCCCATATATGCTCTGGCAATATGTTACAAAGATTGACCAGTAGCCAACCAAAGCACGGGGATGGAGAAACCGTTTCAGCTACAGCACCACATGCTTCTTCAGTTGTTCACAGGTGCGTCCGGGTGTTTGAAATTCGAGCCGAGACCTCAGTATGGGAAAGACACCTATTTATATAGCGCGATGAAAAATAATGAGGTATGTTAGCACACGACGATTAAACAACGTGCACAGTCCCCTTCTCTCACACCTGTTTTCGTAGCATAAACCCCGTACACTGGAAACGAGCCCGGTTGCGACGTGTTGGATCCGTTCGACATTCTACGCTTCACCATGAGTGGTCCGACAAAAGGAACGACAGTCGGAATCTGCCATCATTGTGGTTATGTACGATCTTATACACACCAATTTACATCAATTTTGTTCGAAAAAGTGAGCTTCCTGAATTTTAGGAGCACTACTGTTTAACGCAAATTCCCGAAATCTTTTTCTCAGTAATGAAACAATATTGAGAGATTACTTCACCTGGTTTCATAGGTCAAACCGTAGCTCAGCGTTTGGTCGTTAAAACCGCTGGGGACGTTTAGATGACCGACAACCACCTAGACAAATTTCGAAGTTTTGCAACTGCTGTCAAAAGAAGATATTTGCTAATAATGGGATCGTTACCGGGTTGCGCCGATGAAATGCCAAAAACTAAAGACAAGAACTATTATTTGGAAAATCTCTTGCATAAATTGTCCTAGGATCCAAGAATACAGCAGAAATTCCTAACTAATGAACACAGTTTCAGCTAACTGACGGTATTATAAATAACCAATACATCAGTTACAGCATAATAATAGCAGCTGATAAACATCAATTCATGACTTTCGGTTTACTTAGAGCCCTATATATTCCACACTATGTTCCCTGAGAAAATGTCTGCGCTTATACCCCAGCAATGCTAGCTGAGCTAACTCACATTTCATCACAGTGTGTCACAACGACGTTTATGTTATTGAAATCCATAAACTGCGCAGAAAGTCAGCGAAACTTCGTTGTTCACTTACAGTCCGCAACTTGACATCCAATGCAGTGTGGCGAATACCCTGATTCATAACCGTCTGCCATAACTGCTTTCGAATCAGTTCATTTCGTTTCTCTTGTTATCATTAGCCATAGCTACTACGTGATCCATGTAACCATGCCCTTTTGACCACTTCTCAACCAGCTCCAAATCCCAAACACTATCCGCAATTTCTCATCTGGATCGATCTTCAAAACTTGCCTCGGAACAAAAATCAGCGGTCATGAAGCATTCACCGTTCCATAGCGACGTCTTTCTTTTCTCTATACACGGATAACATCGTCACTGCTACGATCTCCTGTCTCAAGGTGTAGTGGCCTATATTGACACTTACACGTTTACTTGCGCTGGACTTTCTACTATTATTGCGTTGAAAATCTGCACCAATGTGACAGTCTGTTGATACGAACTGGGCCATCATGAATACGGAATTTGACTGCATTGTGCAGCTAGCCGACAGTGGCGTTGTCGGCTCGGTCTTTTTAAATGTCAATTTCTAATTTTGCATTTGTTTAACGCAGGGTACAATACTAATGGTTGGAAAATTTGATTGCACCCTTAAATGCCCAGTTTCCCTACTCATGGCAAGCCGTTCAGGAGTGGATCGTGAATGACTTCCATGTTTTATGGAAAAATGTTATTCATTCGTAGCCTGTTGGGATATCTGGATGGCCAGATTTGAACCGATGTAAAACATGATGTATGGCGGTTATTTCATTTAATTGACCCTTCTTGTGGCTATATACGCGAATGTATATTGTTGCTTCTTCCCTGCCTCGATGACATAATCCGAAACGACATATTCTCTATAGATTTCAGCCGATGAACTTACCAAATTTTGTTGCATGTTTCAACTTCTTAGCTGAAGAATGACCTAATAACCAGCTAAATTCCTTGTAGGCCAATCTAAAGAGAAGAACAGAGCGATCTACCAAATTAGGGCTATGCGGAAAACCGTATTGGACGGGGTAGTGCACAAATTTTCACGGCTCTGTGCCACTCAGCATCAAAAGAACAATGGCGCATATGTTGACCAACCGTGCACATAATATCACGCTGCGCAGATACTGTGAACTGAAGCGAATCAAACACATTCTTCTCGAAGATGGTTACCCAGCGTTCTTCATTGACACCCATATGAGAAGCAGCAGCCCAAGATCGAAACTGCAGTCAGCTGAGAATCAGCGGCTTTTCTCCACGAATCCCAGTCATAGTGACGAAGCGACTGAAGTCTGTACACTTAGATTGATGCGAACCTGCAGAAGTACCTTCAATGCGGTTCCAATTAATCTGGATTTCACAGGAAAGTCCTTACCTGTCTGTAGATCCAAAGACGGAGTGCCTGCGCAACACAAATCAGTGATGAACTACTGGATCACCTGTTCCTTTAGTGATAATTATAGTGATGTACGAACAAATGCCAAGAAAAAAAAACAGGGAAGATCAAAAAACTGATAGAAGCGATTAAAGTTGGATAACCGACCACCTGCTCAGTATCATGCACCGAGTTTACACACGTTGAGGGTTCGAAATCCGGTATAGAATACTATCTCAGTTGACCCTTTAGCGGGTGACACAAGTACATGCTACTGTTGAAGCGATAAGTATCAGATGGCAAGCTCGAACATCCGTATCGAATAGAAGTTCCTCCAAGTATTAAAACCTTCCTTTCCAACAGTCAAAAGAAAAGCATCATCTTCTGCCCAGCAATACCACGTGCCGCCAAACACCTGGCTAGTTAACGCACGTCATGAAAACAGTTTGATGTGTTTGCTCAACGAATTATGTTCTGTGCCCTCTGATGGACTTTGCCTTTGTCAAGTTATATTTCTATCTTAAGCCTGATGAATAACAACTCGAAAGCGATTTTTGCTAACACTGGTTCCGAGATGGATGAAAAACTGGAACATTCCTCGTGCTCCATTTGTTCAGGGTGGCGTAGAGACTGCATCGTACAAGGAGGACTTTATGATCAATTTTATGCTGCTTTTTTACATGTGGATATCTTTCGGTAATAGTCCAAGAAAGTGATGAACCGTCATCATACTGATAAACTGATTAAATTTGCTAATGATTAGCCATGATGATAATACATAATGATACGACGAATTATGAGCTACTTGTATTCTTGGTGTTAAACGGCCAAATTGGCGGTAACGAAACTCATGAAGGTGGTGGTGTATACTTCGAAGTTCTGTACCAGTATAATTTGGAAGGGAGTCTAGTGGTAAGCAGTTGTTTTAATCGGATTTTGTTTTTATATGTAGCATAATCCCAAGGTATGACTCCAACACGTGTATCCGGGAACAGACGAAGTTATTGTGGCATAAACGACACGGTATCATGGGAAACTAAAACTCAAGACTATTTGGCTAAACGATTAAAAATTATAACTGTGCGTTAGACGACTCTGATTTAAATTCCTGTTTGGACAGGGAGTTATATTGTCGGTGATGCTCTGATAGGCTTTGATGTACTACCACATAGACAGCTGCAAACACGTTGTGGGCTTCGACTTACCTTCATCATTTAACCAAATAATCTGACGTCCACACCCGTACACTAGTTCTCAATACTATAGCTTGCGGTGATTTCGTTGGAGTCTTAGCATGTAAAAAGTGTGCGTAAAAAATTATCAGATCGAATTTGCAGACGGTTTTACGACAATTTGAGGCAGTGGCTTAGAAATGCCAGGCGTCCATCTATGTCGACCAGACGAGATAAACAAGGTCGAAACGTGTAGTGGAGTGCTTTGCCTTCCAGTCTGACGAAACCAATTTTCGTAAGCTTCCGCTACGTCCTCAGTGATCGAATTGGCTTAGGTTCACTTAAATCGAATTACGGTCTACATTTAGATTGCCTTTCGCAATCCGAAGACATAACGAGTATTTCAAAATGACACTCTAAACAAACCGTAGTTCGATCGAATGCACTCCTTTGCCAAGTTTATAGCGCAGCAAAAATGTGATTCTACTAAGGCAGTAATGATTTATTATTATACTCCATACGAAACCGTACTTAGAAATGGAGCTCCTGCAAGCAGAGAGGAACATCCAACATGCCAACGTCCACCGAAGACGAACAACCTGTCAGTTCCAAGTCATATTAGAGCATCAGATTGTTTCTATCAGCCAAGTCATACTGCACTAGTAAACTAAGATTTCTTATATGTTTCACTGATGATATGTGCAGATATCGGTTCAGTTGCACACATTAAACTGAGAAGAATTTGCAGGAGCATTTATAAGCACCAACGTGCTCTTTGACCTCTATGGTTGTTGCTCGTTAAACCCACCTCAGATTACATAGCAAAAGGGAAAAATGTGAGTTAGTCGCATGTGCAAGTCGAGTCCTGGATGCAAGTAAGCAGCGCAGCCCCACCGCTACTCCAAAAGTAATTTGTAGCGGATAGAATTAAAACCCAACAAGACATTCTGAACTCTATTCCAGAGATGACGTTGCTTTAGGAAATAATGAATTCATGTAAAGACATGTTCTCCAACGGCGTAGGGACATACGATTCAAAAGTGCTGGTGCACACCGAGCGGTGCTGACAGTTTCCAATGTGATACAAGCGTTTAATGTGACTTTCAGATGCACCAGTAACCAAAGAATGCAATAATGCCCACTCGCTGTAAGTGTGCTAACCAATGTGATAAATGTTTTTGAAAGAAGAACTTGGAAAGTTCCCCAAACAATATATATATATATATATTTCACTTAGATTAGATTGCCAGACAATAAGATGTATGTCTTCCCTTTTCCCAATTATTCGGAAATTGTAAGTATCTCATTGGAAGTTAAAAACGCTTGACGTGTCTATCGTCTTGGATTTTTATTTGCCGCATTACAGACGAAATGGCCAATTTGCATCAGCCATCATCAGCATCAAATGACAAATGTGCAATCACCGTCGATGGTTCTGGACCGGTTTACTTACTAAAATCGCTTAGCGAGATGTCTTGTAATGTTAGGGTTGATGCAAAATTAATTGGGCTGCAAGTTTTTACAGGCGACTTATCTTTCCCCGCGCATATTCGCCCCTGCTATGAATATTCGGTAATATTTAATCAGTAGTATATACTCGAAAACCTACATTTAGGTCTCACGATAAATCTATAGCCGGTAGAATGTAGTCAATTCCGGATTCTTACGTTCGTAACGCCTAAATTGAATAAACTAGTGGTGGTTTTCGTACTATGGTATTAGTAACCCTACTGCATTTAGTAAGCCATGTCGTGAGTGGTTACTAAATAGTGCATGACAGTTATAGAAAACATGAAAAGATTTTCTGGCCATCTATCTGCTGCACGATAATTATTTTCTCTATAAACACCCAGCGTTTACTCGTTAGCGGAAAAAATAACGATCCAAGCTTTTTTCATATATTCACTTATTTATAAGATTGCAGCGTAAAGGATTCGATTCTAACTGATTTCCCCTAAAGCTTAAGTAAAGTGAACACTTCAGACTTTTAAAGTTAGATGCATACTTTCATCTTATAGCAAACGAATTCATCTCATAGTTTCATCAGTAACACAAGGTGCATGCGCGTTTGTTTATCTTCATAATTCTAGATGGAATAACTCAATTTCTAAAAATGTTCTCCTATTGTTAAAATGTTCAGGGGTCGAAACAAGGCCAAGTTACAACACTCCTTGCATTGCAATACAAGGAACAGCGTTCCATTTTTCAGACTCCAACTGTCATCAGAAGTATAAAAACTGCGGCAGCAGCGCATATTCCAGAGTTGTTACATGAAATAAGTGAGAAAGTTCGGCAGCCTACGAAAGCTACTTCTTAACTCACAAAGCAAACAAACCTTAATTTTTCTCTCCGTTAGGAACGTTTTTAGAAAGGGCCTACCTTCATTGTCAAGTTCTCATTGCCGTATCAATTTTTTTCATCCGAAGATGATTGCTTATGCGCAATTCCGTCTAAACTGGACTCAGTTTTGCATTCCCGGATGGTCTATAAATACTGGAAGAGGGCCCACTGGACACATGTATTTTAGTGAGCAACATGGTTGCAATCAGCCTATTTGTTCTCCTCGTATTGTGCAACAGTCTTATTCCCTACTACGAAGGTAGGTTCACATATGTGGCTCAAGAAATAACCTATTTTAACAGGCTTCTCTTAAGTCCACCGGGGATTAGTTTATTTGATTCATCTGCTAGTTCATACTTCTATTGTCATAATTTTTGAAGTTTCAACTAAAGATTGGACTAGTAGATTTATTAATGCTAACAATTTCCTGGTAAATAGGTGTGTAACTTCAACGTATCTACTCTGTGGGATTTAAAGTGTGATCGCTTCATGTTATCACAAGTTAAGTTAGGCTGATAATCTATGTTTGTCTTACATAAATACCGGTTTTGGAATTATATAGTATGCATTTCTGGACCACAGCAATTCCAGGGGGCATTAGAAGAAAACTAACTGTGTGGAGTAATTGGTATATCAAGGCGATTGCCAGCTACAACACAAGAGTAAACGGTAGCATAATTAACGAAAGCATGTGAAACGACGCAGTCGACTAAATCCAATATTACTATTACCGCCGAGCCACCATAACGCGAATGGGAGCTTCCGTCTATTTAAAGTTACGCACACAAATGCACAAGCAGCACCCTGACGTATTGAACAAATAAAGTTTTCCAAAACTACAACACAAATAAGTTTTTAGCGTGCAATAGTGAAGGGTACTGGAAAGAAAATATACCTCAATTAAGTACTAATTCTACCTGTTCCCCTTTTATTACTGCAACCCATGTAACTATAGATGTTAAAAAATAACTGATAAAAAGAACAGCTGCTGACGGAGGCTTTAGGGCAAAAGCACGAAAAGGAACGGTGACGGAAGCCGTTTCTCACACCGGCCACCGGTTAATGGCTTCTAGCAAGTTCTTAGGGTTTTCGCATCATTTCGATTGCAAATGGTTAGTCAGCTAAATGAAATGGTTTCGATGACATAAAATTCACATCTTAGCATCCTATGAAGGAAAGTTCAGTACAGCAATAAGTAATTTTCCTCCATTTTACAATCTTTCCACGTTAACAAAGAAGTTTACTTTCACCAGAATCTTTCGAAAAACAATCATGTAACATTTGCTCACCTAAACCTACATTCCACCGTTTTAGAAATAAAGTACTAGGCTGCTGTTGTTGCTATTACCCATTTAGCAAAAGCGTTTAAAACTGTAATTATATGCGCTTACTGCTCTTAACACTGGAAACATATTAGTTTCCGTTTATCCCTAACTATTTCTGAGTTGGCAGCATCGGAGATCAGATTACATGAACAATAATGTGAATGCAGTTTCTGAAACTAAAGTTGTGGCACTTGGGTTCATGGTCAATTCTGGTGATTGAGTAGATTAGTAAGAGCCTGTGGTTCAAATTGTGGATGGGCACTGGTAAGATGTTTTATGCAGCATCGGAGCTCTACCCTTTTTCTTGGAGCCGCACAACAGAATGTACAGAATGGACGTCCAAGAATTAAAATTGGGGAGTAACTTTCAAGGCTCGTGGTGGGGATGTCGATCAGTGGATTGCATACCAGTGCATGAAAGTACATTGCGTAACATCTTTGGTAGACAAGGATAAATCACTAATATTAACAAAATACCATTTACAATTTAACAAGTTGAATAAGACCTTCATTTTTTGCGGTCAAATATGTTGTATTTACCGAAATTTAACACAGCTATTCGTTAGTGATATCAAACATAAAATCAATTTGGGGATACGAGGTTACCATCTGCTTTCGACGTCATTGAAACACAATTGCCTTATCCCCGTTATTTCCTGACAAAACTGCCTTTATGCTGTCAACAATCAATAGCGCTTTTACAGCCTAGATCCAGCTGACCTCAATTCCATAAATGACCAGCAAGTGGCTATATATCTTTAACTAGACTTGCCTATCGGTTAACAGTTTTAGTAAGATGATGACATAGATACGCATTTGGCCAAGCACCAGTGCCTAATACGACTACTTAAAACAAGGTTGACGAGTATAACTAAAAAGTGAATTCCAAACGGTCAGATCATCTTGAGAATATATGCAATAATTATGTAAGCAAATTGACAGACAGCCAGAGCAAATACTAAAAAGCTTTGCAGTCTATTTTAGATTGCATACTTTATGTTGCCTGTTAGTGACGACAGTGCCAACCTGCAAGTTAGTCCTGAATTGACAGGTTAACTTTGTACTCCTCATTACAATTTAAACAAGGTGTTAGCTTTTATTGATGTTGGTTGCAAATGTGGAACTCGTTGGATGACGTGATCTACCACGCCAAGTACGCAAGATGAAGGTTTTGTGTCTTCCATTGTTTTCGCTACCTGCTGGCGTTGACAAATAAATACTGTAACGGTAGTAATTTAAACTCAATAATTTTATCTAAATCCGTGGAATCATAAGTTTGCATATGTTATTTAGTCAGACATGGAGATATTGTGCTGAGATTACTCATCTATACGTCAAGTTTTTCATTCTGCGCTTCCTTTTAGCTGAATAAATAAGAAACGCTTTATGTAATGGAAATATTAAACAAAGTAGTAAATGATTGCGCTGTGCGACAGGCAGGAGAACACTAAGCTTTGACCGCCGTAATGTAATAATAGCATGTGCAGGAAAAGTGTTATTTCTGAGTGTAATTTAAATCTGGCACAGATGGATAGACTTAGATGTGTTTGCATCCCAACAAAGTTTGGCAGTAAGATTACGCACAGTGCAAATCTTAATGTAATGGCTTTCAGCTAAAGATGATAATTTTCTTCTCCATATGAGCGACTAAGTCAAAAGGTTTGTATTTACCCGAATTGCTTTGTGCAATCATAGGCATTTAAATTGAATTCCGAAGCTCCCCAATGAGATTTTGGTCAGGCTAGGCTGTTACACATCAGGCACATACGGATGATTACTGCATGTCGTTCTTGCTTTCGTTTTCAGCCAAGTTCGTTGGAAGCATCGAAGATTTGGGTAAGTTTCGCAAGTTATGCGAAATGATATGCATGTTAGGAGTGAGTTATCTCCCAGTTGGCTGCACTGCTGCAATGAAATAGGAAATGGAATTTTCATATCCAACTCCGCCGTCAGCATTTAATCTGGCTTACGATATAATATTTTACCGTCTCAAAATTAATCTGGATGGTCGTGCTATCTGGTACGTTAGATGACCTCGATGAGACACTGTGCATAAATTTTCTTACCTACTCAACTGATCTTAAAGATCACACAAAGACATTTAACATTTATCTTTGAGGATTATACAGGGCAGGAGACAGATAACACGATAAGGTGATGGCGGTGATTTTCTAGAAAGTTGTACATTCGCATACATCAGATGTCCCCAACAAGAGTAGAACTCATATGACACTGCGTAGGTGCTTACGCATAACACCAAATTTCCTAAGAAGGGTAAAGGTACTTAATATATATCAAGCTATGCTATTTTACTTCAAACTTGATGGACCACGTCCTTAAATTACTCTCATTTGGTAGTTTAACTCATGGGTGCAAGCTTCTGGATGCTGAAGTATTTTATTCGCGATCGTGTAATAAACCTCCCAAAATTGATTTAGCCCATGATTTCTTAAAGCTTTCTGAAAGGTATTGCTGGTGAACACCAAACAATTCATTGATATTTTGGACGTACGCCTTGGTAATTGAAGCGAGTAGAGTGCTCCGCACGCAATGCATTCATCTTGGAGTTATAGGAAATAAGATACGACTTTAATTAATCGATAGGTAATGATTGAACGCTTCGTTGCTAAGTCGATGATACTGTATAAAAACATGCAGAAGTTGACTGAAAGATTTGATGCGTTTGAGATAAGGATCCCATCACGGTAGCTTCAGTGGATGGCGGATCATATGGTACTTATCGCACTAGGTTGATAGTTGCTAGATTGTTCTAATTTCATAGATGAGGATTCATCTCTAGTGCAATAAAGATGTCACCTTGATTGAATACCTAGAACACACCAAGCAACTGCGCTACATGTTGATAAACCAATATCCACAATCTTAATTATGGTTGCTGTAACTGTGTGTCCGGAATCCAAAATATAGTTCCAGCAAACGAAATGAGATGGCATGGAATCCACAAAACAAACTAAAGTGCAAAATTAGAGCATTTTCAGTCCAGCAACTCAGAATGTTAAAACCGAATGCACACTGACATATTACTATCTGTGGAAACAAGAGGGAAGGCCGTAAGTAACAAGTTTATTTGGAAAACTCGTGACAGGTCTACGGAAGGTAACCTCCCTGAGGGGAGAAGAAGCAGCATGGTGAAAAAGCTTCTCCCCTTGAGAGTTTGTGCTCTACCTGAGGTGGAAGCGTTTCACTTGATTTATCGCTATGACAACATTTCACTTTTTACTCTTACCACATGATCGCCTTTATTCAGGTAACTGAGCTCCACACACAGTGCTGCTTTCTTCATGATCAGGTTACTGTAATATTTTCACTAATTGCAATTTATGAATCAGCTGGAGGAAGTAAACGTCAAGGGCTCTACTATGCTTTGGAACATAACCTTGGAAATGAGTTTGTGCTTCTGCAGATTTTGCTATTTGCTTGTTAAAAAAGGATGTCAAAACTCCAAGTGAACTTAGCTCCAAACAACTGCTCGTCTACAAACCTAAGAAAGTTAATCAACTTCAACAACTCATGCTATTTAAACTTTTGAATTGCAAATAAATTATGATTCTTTTTCAAGTACAATTAGTTATCCCAGCGAACTCGCTTCAGTCTATCTAGATACCTTCAATTTGCTATTACGTCGCGAAGCAATATCACGATTAGAGAAAGGACAATACAGTTATTGCTCAACCGGCTTCAGTTCTAATGTCTTCCTAGAGATAAACTTCCCAACTGAACTAAATGATGGAAGTCATGATGAATGCTCATTACAGCCCATAACTGCGTTAGTGAAGGGACATGCAGCTTCAATTTGCCGGATTTTGCTTCCATTTTTATATTTTCTAATAAAATGATAAAGCACCGTACTTCTTCTGGTAAAAACTACACTTTGAAATATCTCTATGTTCTCTTGTATCACAGATTTTACTTACGCCTTTCCGTACGAACCAGAGAATGTCACGTGGAGTGAGTATTGTTGTTTGAAAAATTGCCGAATCGACACTACACGATAACCTCAGTGGGCAAACATCCATGACCCAGTTGCTGAAGTTACGGTAATACCAGCAAAGTTAACCAACTATGTCCTGAGCCCCTCAGTAATTTAACTGTTTTATTTTTTCGGTGGCACGTCCACCCTGTAAACCTTAGGGATCCAGACATTTGCATATTGAACACTTTAGTCCAGTCTCTAGAGTGGCCAACTTATAGAAGCTTTAAAGTTTACACATTTCATAGAGAAATGGGGCTGGGACAGGTCACTAGAGACTCACACAATAAGTTGGAAGCTTGAGTGAAATCTGAACCAAGTACAGCTTTCTCTTTTCCCACTACTTGCATTAAGCGAAGCAATCAAATAACAATGACACGTGTGCAAACTCAATGTGAGAAGGTCCTAAACACTGGTGTTTGCTCATATATTTGCAGTTATATCTAAGAATAGTTGTAAATGTGCTGCTGTGCACCGAGGCATTTTCAAAGCCCTAATATGTTAAAGCTATCCCACGTCGTTATTTTGCATACACTGTGTAGCTCATACCTAACTAATTCTTTAGTGTACCTCCCGGTTGTTTAGAGATAAAGTGGATCGATTTAACATACAGTCAAAATAAAACACTAGGGAGAGGTTAAGGACGTTGGTTGTTATTCCGAATTTCATGTATTTTTACAACTGAGAAGCCAAAAATAACCGCCGCAAAGTAAGGGGGACGGAATGCTTTTATTCTATATCTTAACACTTAACTTCTATTTGTGTCCCGCAGTGTGGACAATTTAGATTGTATAAAGTATTCGAATGATCGTCCCTTCATTAAGGAAGAGAGATTCGATGTTGGTCTTGGTTAGACTTTTTACCTTATCCCCGATAGGCGAGTACAACTTCTTAATCTAGTTCGCTTCAGCTCTATGTTGTAAGCTTGTGTAGAAAGGTTCAGTTTTATTAGTGTCAAGTGATGTAGATAACATTCAACTTAACCTTAATTATTATTTTTACCCATCGTTTGCTTCTTGATCAAAAAACCTGCAGCCATTTACAACCAGACTGTTTTGTACTATTAGCAAAAGTTAACCTTGATGCTAAGTTCACAAAACTGTATGTGCGTGAAAATTCAGTTGGGATCAAAATGATAAGGGTCATACTTATTTATGCCTCGTTAGGAATCGCTCTCTCTAAGGGATGGCCATCTCTAATCATATGAATAGAGAATGACCAAATGATTCAGTATCAGTCAAAGTTATTCAGCAACCACAGTAAAAAAAAGCTGAATGAAAGACACTTTAATGAACTCTCTCATGGAGTTTAATCCGATTGCAATCAAAGTTTCTTTAGGTTTTAATGGGTGAGAATTGCAAATTTGGATTTTGAATCACCGTAACGGTTAAGAATTATTTTTAATGCCCTTCATTAGACTGAACGAACATAAACCCATTCAGGTGGGGTTTTCAAATATATAGCGCAAAACACAATAATGCAGCCGTGTGATAAAGCCAAACTCTAGATGATCTTCCGTCAATAATCGCTTATAAAGCTACATCAGGTATGAAATTCAGAGAAATGTATTGTCGACTAAATACAAGCGAGATTTTCTGAGTTACGGTATGGATAGTATTTAGTGCCAAGAATTAAGTCAATGAGTCAGGGTCAAATATTTGCTAAGAATCATCACCGTGCGAAGTGATCGTTGCAGATATAGGTAGTATTCTTCAAGAAGCGGATGGATACCGAACAACTTGAATGGGATGTTTCCACTTAAGGCTATTGTGTGGAAGCTTGCAGCAATTTAGCAAGCTTTGTTCAATGCAGAATCATAATACTTCACAGTAAATTGATACCCGCGAATATTATACGATCGTATGTAACAAAACGATAAACATCCAGTTCCATCTCGTGTTAAATAAGCGCTAAATTATGCGCTTAAAAGGGTTTCTGTAACGTCGCCATGTCAACTCAACGCTAACAGTGCTGATTGCAATCAACGGCTAATATGCCAATGCTTCGTTTTGTGTTTGACGCTGTCCCCTATGTATCGTGGGTAAACAGGAGTGATGTTAGGTTAGCACAGCATGAATATCGGGAGTGGTAAGCCAGGTTTAATAATCATTCGCTGACAAGTTCCAATCTCGGCGCCTTACGCAAGTGATTAAATACACTCGATTTGAATTTTGATGACGATTTTCTGCTCTCGGTAGTCTAACATTTGTATAGAGGTGAACAGCAACTCAGTAAATCATTTAAATTGCATGTATTCAAAGTATTTGTATGACAATAATGTTTTTGTAAGTCTGTAAACTCAATTATGCATATGCTGGGAACATGGAGGATCCTGTACACCCTACGGACTGTATGAGTCAACCGTACTCAAATAAACTACTCTCCAACGAATCACCCTATGTTGCTTTTGTTAAGTAAACACATCAGCATCCATTCTATCATAATGGGGACGATTAGGTTAATTTTATGTACAGCATGACAGGAAAGATATACAAAATTTGGCAATTGGGAACTTACGTACAGGAAAGAGGCAACCACTGATCTCCTTGACAGACCTTAAATCCTGAAGTCGTACCCATGAACTTCGTGGTAATCTGCGATGAGAATTTAAACCTCACCTGCATCTTCATTAAAGATTTCATGCCTCACATGAAGATGGCTTCGAGTCCTTTACTTCAAGCGGGTAGCAATTCGCTTAATACCCACCAACACCAATATTGTCAATCGATTCATACAAACTTCATATAGATTTCTCATCGCCTCCAACATTTTAACTACATCACTTATCTCAAGTCACCTATCGGCTTTGTGACAAATGGTGAAAGTGCGATGTTCCTTACATACATTCTGAAGATGCTTGCCGTTCTCCTAGTCCATTTGTTTCTGGTGTTCTGCTTTGTAGCAATAACAGAAAAGCCGAAAAATGCAACCACTACAGTTTCGAATACTACCCCTCAGCCAGGTAAGCTCGCTGCATATTATCATCAATCCGATGTTCCCCGTTACTACTACTAATTTCCGTCTATGACGTAACATTATTGACAAAAAGTAACATGTCTTGGTAACGAGAAAAGGGATTTCCTGTTTTGTGTATTGATTTGAAAAGGTGAAATAAATGATACCTTGTGGAACCAAGTTTGTATCGCTGGCTGTTCTTGATAGATGTTCAAGGACCTCCGTTACACACGCGTTTCAACTTAATTTCAGCAAAAACAACGTACTACTCTTACGTTTTCTATGAGATGATGAATCTATGCGCAGCTGTACATAACTGTGATCATTTCACAGAAGATTTTATCGCACAAATCGCACCATATGCGTTCTTCCTTTTCAGACTACAGTAATCTGTATCAAGCTATTCCTTTACTATCGAATCAGGCTATAACGTTCATAAAAAGTGAGTTACAATATATGCAGTTGTGACGTGTAAACCTCCACTACAACAAACGTGGAAAATCAGTTATGTCTTCGTCATCTCTGCTGTCATAGACGATAGGTAACTAGGCGTGTTAGCGTGTTATAAAAAATCGGTTATTGCACTGCTCTGACGCGAACCTATTTGATTAAAGCAGCATCTTTTCTGAGATCCCTAGTTCTCATTGGCTGCGTGTTACCAGCTTAGAACTGATCGCCGCTATATAATATCGAATAACATAAACCAGCTTTTCGGCACGATACGAAATATAACAGCTCTATTTGGTTTCGTTCTTTTATGTTAAGCGCCACAAAGTTCAGCACAACTCAGAGCACAAACTTACTTTTCTACGCAATACAAATGTTTTAAATTACACAAAAACGTGCCAAATACTAACGAAACCGAAATAGCCTTAGGTTCAGCGAACCATTTTCGCAGCACATAAAGTGGGGATCCTTGTGTCACACCCTGAGCTTTCTAGAATTGTGGGCAAAATCATATACATCTTTGATTATTCCTACTTCTGTGGATTGCATTAGACGATAGTCTGACCCAGTTAAACTAAATGTGATAAAAGCGCATTCGAAATAACTGCCGTAAACATCAACACAGCAAATGGCAAAACGAGTGTAGACAGGACGGGAGGCGGTTTCACCGATACTAATGCCGTAACTTGGACATGTCACCGACTGCAGACAATTGCCTGCATAAAAGAAAGCGATCTATCATAAAATTATTGCCGACAATGAAAGACAATATTGTGGATCGCAGACAGAAACAAGACAAGCTGAGACCCGGTATAGCTCTTCTGTCGTTTGCCTCATGGAAGTTTGTTTACCGAATGTCAGGCACTTTGCATTTCGAAAAATTAATTAACCAAACAGCCCATTTGTTGCGGATATCTAAGACCCAACGTGCTACATTGATGTCAAAAGGCAAACATTTTTGCCATGCGTGACACTCCGGTTCCGCAAGCGAAATTACGTATTACACTAACCTGTAGAGGAGAACTAATTTGTCCACATTCGCTACTCAGAAACACTGCTAATTTACATGTAACATCGGTGCATTTCGGGTGCTCCAAAACCCGAAAATAGGCTTCTAACCGAACTGACACTAGCTGCTGGCATCCGGATGTCATGGGGGCGGAACCCGGCAGGTGTCCGCTGGAAGGCCTACTACTGACGGGACACAGAAGATTGGAACGCCTGCGTCTGGTTCTCTTCCATTCTAGCCTAAGCCTACTGGCTGCGAGTACACCGTGGTGAACTATCCATAAGCACACAAAATCCCCACTACTCATTACTTCTAATTGCACTGTCAAACATTATTAGCGTAGTTAACTGATCTAGTGATCATGGCGATAGCTGCCAAGCACTAGGCACCGTGACCACTCTTAGCTCTGCTATCTGTACCTGATGAGTCCAAACCAAGAGGAAACCATCGGTCGTGGAGTGCAGGGATGGTAGACAACCACACAAGAACCCACGTTTTGGTGACGGTTCCGGTGCTCATATTGGCGGAGACTGACTTCAAAGTCTACCGAGGTTACAATTGAGATTGTATGTCGCAATCCAAGACACACGGCAGATGCTCCAAAACCCAATAATCAACATCCAGCCGCTGAGTCTGGCACTGCTTGCAGAGCTCATTAGTCAAGTGAGCACAGCGTTTGACACCAGGCACTATGCGCCAAGTTCCACTCCCAGCTCGGCTATCTCTTCATGATGAATCCAAACCAGGATGAAACCGTCACACATAGAATGCAGTGATAGGAGAGAACCGTGTCGAGACACTCCAGTGATATGCCTTCGAGAAATTGTATGGTCTTGATAAGTAATGCAACCAAATTTCAGCTAAGTAAACGTTCGGATCTGGACGTGTTTACTTGATTTGGACACAAGAGACACCATTGGCATTCCATCAACAGCTACTAGAACGTTTCTATCGTGGTCCTGTATTAATTCTCAGTTTACACACTGATGAACAGATACGCGTTTTGACATCTTGTTAGGAGCCATTCTATAAATTCTATTAAGGAAATACGTTGTGAGATATTATTTACGCAAAATAATATCTTACTGCCAACGATTGCTTGCCAAGGTGTGCGATGTCTCAGTTCGTTACTTGGTAATTAATCTGCAGAAGCTTTCAAAACAATTGCCGCTCAGCTACATGTGACTGCTACAATCCGTAGGTACTAATTACTGATTGAACAGTTCTACAGCACCTTTCACAATTTGAACAATTCCGCTTGCTGGACAGCTTAAAAATGGGCGTTGGAATTGGATGACGCATTTGTTTATGCTAGTCTGACATTACCATAATCAATCATTCGGATCACTGTTTACTAGCAAATCGCCTTGGCAGGCGTATGTGCTGTTGCGCTCATCAGAGAGAGCGTGCCGAACGGCTAGACGAGGAACAACTGGCTAAAACGCGTAAAAGATTGGCTAGTGTGAAATCAGTTATTGCATCCCAGCCTAATTCTATCCATTGGTCAATGTAACCTCACCTAAATTTGTTAACGCTTATAATGTACAAAGGATGCAGTAAACAAGAGCAACTTGTTTCCATAGGCTGTATGTGATAACAAAGCTATGAGCTATATATCTTTTTCTTCGTTATGTTTTGTAGCAGCATACGTTCAAGTTACATTGAAACACAGCGTTGATCGTTCGCCCTTAGGCGCAGCGCCAACTACCGCTGTGCGTATAGAAAAACTATTACACACCGCATCCCTTCATATTCAGTATCAGTAACATGTAATCGATAGACTGCGGATGCCATCCTGAAAGGAAATTCTGGTCCACCTATTTCTTTCTCTCCTGCACCTTTTACGCCGCAAAATAATCGGAGTAGCTAAATTTCCTTTGTTTCCAATCTCCAAAATCAAATAAAGCTTATGCTATATATTTGCTCAGTAAATGGCTATCTAGGTTAATAAGTCATATTTTCTCTTTACGTCATTTCAGTGTTGAATGAATTCAATGATAAAAACTATCGGTCGCTGGTCAGATTACTCAGCCAAATTTCATGTAAGTGTGGGCGACACCAAATATTGTCCAGTGTTGAGCGTATGGTAATGCATTAGGCCCGATTTTCCATATCAATCATTGATCACCACTCCCCTGCATTCTTATTCCATGCAAGATTAGTGCATACTAGTCAAATTACAAGTAGCAAACCAGCTAGAGTCATCCGTTCATATTATCACAGTATATCGGTCCTACGTTTTTAACTTGCTAACCTAAAACAGTGTAATACACATTCTAAAGGCGGAGTATGTGTGCTCCATTTCCACTTACAGCTTCTCTATCGAACCCATCAGATTTCGAGAACGCATTGCAAATATGGGTACGGATAGCTGAGGGTGAGTATGGAAACTGTACTTTACCTTACTTCTAAAGCAATGTTAAGAAATAAGGTATGGCTTAATGTGCACTTCCTCTCATATGGATAAGATATGTACTTTTGAATGCCTTTTAGGATCAGAACAGCTCACCGAAAGTTTTCTTCAACGGATGTCTGCTCTAGTTGAGCCCAACAGACGTAAGTCTGCCTATAAATGGCTTGCCTAAATAAGCTCTGAAGTGCCAAGGTCAAAAAATTAAATGATATCAAGGTTCCATAATTACAACTTAGAACTGCTTGTCGCTGTGCCAAGGTTTGCTCGCGGATCTCAGTGGCATAGTTTTCAGGGCGTCAGCCATGAACTACTAGGCTCTGAGCTTCAACCCAGCGCAAGCCATCGCCACGTGATGAGTCCAAACCAGGACAAAACCGCGGTCGTAGTGTGCCAGTGTTTGGAGGAGCAATAGCTAAATATTTCCATCTCGGATACGTTCCTCGCGAGCGGAATGACTAAGGTTTACTTAAAAGTGAACCGAGGTTTCAATAAGGGTTGCGCGTCGCAACCCAACCACACATCGGGTTCCCCAAATTCGACTTCGAAATCCTTGCATTAACTGACAGCATTCGAGATAAAACTGCAAACTCGCTTACATCATTAGCGTGCCAACAAATACTTTATGGTTTACGAAAGTTAGATTCATGGCTTTGTCAATTGCTAACATCCGGCCAGCTATTTTCTTCCATAGAGGAAAAACAGACTACTTCATCTATTTATTCTACGTTTAGATCACGCATTCATTTCTAGTTTCTGGATTTTGTACAGAAAGCCACCATTCCTAATGATGTCTAGGTTAGAAAACCAGCCAAAATCGCGCCATCCTAGATCATCTTAAAAGCACTTGTTATCAAGAATACCTACAAATTCGCCTTCTGGCAAGTTTAACGCAGGTTGCCAAATTACTATTATAAATTATTTGCATAGACTCATATTAAAACCAATGTGCAAAATAAATTATATCACTGTGCCTCATAGTACGACGTACTCTGATCGTGCATGAATTTCTTAGTCATATGCTTTGAGCCGAAAAGCCACAGTGCATCCCTACTATTTTCGGTATCGGCGATCCATCAAGGATATCCAATGTTGATGCAGCTGCAATTGACTAACGAATAGTAGCAGAAATCACGAACTAAAACAATTAGAGCAAACCTTTACAGATTTGTAAAACTGAGTCTCCACGTTTGACAACACAGCCATTCGGTAAATGCAGTCACGAATAATTAATCGATAAGCTAATGTTCATGAGTGTTTCTAGTGCTCAGGATTGAGGTTCCTACTTCTAAAGCCGTACCTGTAAGAAATAATTTTTGTAATGTAACAATAGCAATTTAAATACATCTTCTGTCAGTTTACTACATGGCGATAGTTGATAGAATGCACATTATATTTGATATACAATATTATTCATAGTTTGAAGCCAGTTTCTTTAAGTGGCTTTTAAGCTACTCCGTATTTTGTCTAACACAACATTACCGGGGTTACTGCGAAAAATCCTCTTATTCCCTTTTGTAGCAGTTGAGCACGCAACCGTACTGCTTTCAAACTTGAAGACCTACATGGAATCGTACATCTCGGGTGAGTTTACCTAGCAGCAATCTCCAGAAATATGAGTGTCTGGCATCATTTGTTCAAGTGACTGACGAAACTGCAAACCTACGATTCCCTGATGGAAAAATCGAAAGCTCCATTGCCCGAACTCGTTTCATAATCAGTTTGTGATTGAGGAAAACACATCGTTAACTTTACCACGCACAACTAGCCGCAATCAAACTCGTTTATTACTATTATCAACACAGTACTTGTTAGGTGAAAATGGCATCTTTGTGATTAAACTAGGAAACGGAGAAAATTAGTTATAACACATTTCCCTATGAAGCTGGGGAACAATGTAACGGTTGAATAATACGGATAAAAGTGGAGTCTTGACAAGTCCTGTAGGATAGGCCGTGTACATTACATAAGTTTAAATTAGATGACAGCAAAATAAAAACATGCATTCGTGGACAAATCCTTAATTTCCACATTACCACACAAGTATATTTGCTGACCTCGATTTCGTGAGGGTTGGTGAGAGCAATGTCATTCTGCGTCTTGTTGTCAATCGATGTGCGGAATTCATTTCACATGATGCAGATGGTATACTGCATGATAGGTTCGCTTTTTCTATAAGTAACAAGAGAGCTGAAATGATGGAAGTCGGAAAAGTGTTCCTCGGCTAAACAATTCTGAGCAAAATATAATTCCGGCTGTATGCTATCCGGCTGTATTAAGTAGCTATTTAAGCTAACAGCCCTACATTATTGTGCAGCGGCTAAGTTTAAGCACATAGAGAAAACGTGTAGATGGTTTCCAAACTTCTGATACTCCAGGATGAGGTTATCTCATTGAAGTCAAATGGTATACTCCCACTTTGTGATTTTAGTCCGTTGTTATGACAGACAGAACAAAATCCTGACGTTTTGTTTGCAGTTCCCAATATGGTCTGCAGGGCAAACCGACCACGTTTCGACCAATGCTGTCAGACCAAATCCGCATATTTACATTGGGGCCGCACGTACGTGCTGAGCATGTACAGAAAGATAAAGGGTGGAACCACTCAGACGCATTAGTTACGAGAGCAACAGTTGAGTTCCCGTTGTGGGCAACGCTTTCATAAAGATTGTGAATACGTTCTAGTTTGCTGAACAGATTGCAACGTAAAATCTTAATCTGGACTGTCATTCACTTTGAATGATATATATACCAACTCGGTTAAAATGATCCAATCTAAAATAAATAGACATTACAATTTTACCGGAAGCAACATTGTAAGCCACGGATGAAGTCGTAATCACTTTACTTGTTAAACAAAAAGAGCATCAGTACCACTAGGACCCCGTACTTAGCGCTGCCAGAAAATACTAGCTTTAACTTTAGATTTGATAGCAACGTTCTTCGACACAAATAACGAATAATTGGGATTGCAAACTACTAAAGCGGTTCCTATTGCCTGTCGAAGTCCATGTATACAGCCAGTGCTTCTGAATAATAGCTCCAACAATCTGAGTTAACGTCCGGCAAATGAACATAAAATGACGGAAAAATATCACTAACCCAAACTGAGAGTACAATGTTGACTTCCTAACACACTAATTATACAAATTAGAGCATTAAGTATAAGGCACTTTTAGCAGAACGAGTGTTTTAACATAGTCCTTTCAGGAGAAAAGATATTTTGAGAAAGCATAATAGCTGAGTGAAAACACACGATATACACATAGCAAAGAAGGTTTATTCTTTCTGGCGAAACTGGTTAAATGAACGCATATGAGGGATACATCTTTCGACCTTACGTTCATTAGCGTGTATGTTGCCATATAAAGATTAGAAACATTACGTTATATTTCATACAGGTTTGTATATACGAGTACACAGCGACATACGACAGCCACTTTGTAAATTTTGGGCATAATTGATTCAGCTACCAAAGTCAACAAGTTTTGTACACTCTCTCTTTTTCGTAGATGTGTTGAAACGGCAAGACGCTGCGCTTCAAACGGCATTTGATATGCTGGATCGAGACACGCGTAAGTGTTCTAAGAAACTTAAAAATGGATACTTAGCGTCGCTAAAGCAACCTTTTAGATAGTTCCATGGGGTGTCCGTGCATGCGGGATAATATCAAAATGGGTGGAATATAGTATTATTAGATCATCAGTGTTTTAGCCGTTGAAACAACACCGAATTTTGGTGAGGGCCATGATGTCAACTGATTCAAGAATATGATTATTTTTACGCTACACATTCCGGAATAATGGATGCCTTGCTTACAAAATTGTGGTTCATGAGTATTCACAAATTTTATTTATACTCAAGTTCTGTTTACTTAGTCATTTTAGAACCGTCTAGCAAATAGCGGAATAAACAGCTCTTTGTATGTCCATTGTTTTACTGGGGATAGGCTGGAATAAAACTCTACTTCTGAAAGAAAGATAATGACAAGTTGTAGCCCTTGTTTTAAATGGAGCTACTAACTACCCATGAATAGAATGCATCAGGTTACAGTTAGTCGAATTTATGGGAAACCCCTTTTAGGATAGGCTTCATCTGTCGTACAATTTATCATCTGCGACGGGATTAAAACGCATGAGAAAAGTCACTTTGAATTATAGTCAATTTTCCGTTAGTTCATGTCATGTAACTGTCATGCAAATGTACGCATATCAGTAGGTCACCCGAGGCTTAAGAACTAGTATTATTTTTTACGACTGCAACAGCAACAATTAAGGAAGCGTGCCAATCCGTGGGGTGAATTGAGACACAATATCAGACCAATCGCCAATGCAAATCAGCCGGCTACGTCAGTTAGCCTATAGTCCAATTAGGTAGGAACGGATGGCGCGCCAAGCAGCAATAACGCGCTAGGCTGTAATCAAAAATTATCGAAACCCGGCTGCATGTAAATGGACACCAGTCGGCCAGTAGACTTTCCCGAGTACTTCGTTGCATGTATATGTGATGATGAAAGAGCTGGTAAGGCGATGCAGTTAAGATGAACTTACAAGCTTCGCTGCCACATTGTAGCTACCGGCTTTTGTCTTCCATAGAAGATAAACTTGCGGATGCATTCACATTATTCTAATACAAGCTAGGTTTCACTATTGGTTACGTTTGGGGAACTCGCGACAGACAGTAACACGTCAAACTTTGTCTATGAAAGAGACATTTGCTGCAGCATTCAAACATTTGTGGGTCCAAATCATTGTGTAGACGTAGATATCAAGGCGAACATTTCTGAGAGAAGCACTGGATTCAACGTCGCCGGAGAAAACTCAATAATTGCTATTCCGGTTTGACGAGCACCGCTGGCATGCGTAACATTTTCGGCTGGTCTTTATCTCCCTGTCATTGCAGTTGGTACAGACACAAACAACATCAGGAAACTTCAGTAGAGCAATTACAAAGAACGCGTTGGGAAGGGGTAAGCAAGTACCAAACCCATAAAGCCTGTTACTACTGCTAACCACCAAATCCATACGCTATTCACTGCATAAAATAAATGATTGGTTCACATCTGTCGGGGCTAAATCGCCAGTTTCGTTGCTTCCACATTAATCAATTCGGTCCGACTGCCGGCCAAATGAATCCATAACACAGTCTTTGGGTTGTCTGTCCTCTATGGGTCATATTTCGATATTTGCATACAACCCAAAGCAAAGATTATCTGATTTTACTGCCCATGCCTCTATTTTACAGACTGGTTTAGTCACTAAATTTGTGACCAAAGGGCTCGTGTCACATAGTGACCAGCAATTGGCTGGAGCCAGAGGGAGCATGCCAAGCTTAATGGCAAAGATTGTTTGCACAACATTCTTTTACGTTTTGGAGGAATGCTGGTTTTAAACTGTTTAATAGATTTAAAGTTGCAAACTGTCTTTCCTTTCAGATAGCCTTGTTGTGCATTAGCTATATGCATTATATGTAAGCATGTTATACTCAAGGCAACATATTAGCAAATACAGACAATAATGTGTACTTTGATGTGGTTCCTATTTCAACTCATTGCAATGCTCCGCATTGCCATCTTCATTTTCCAGTGACGAAAGAAGAATTGACTCTACTAGATACACTCTTTGGCTTCCAGCAACGAATTCAAGCACGTGAGTTTGATGAGTGTATGAACTGAAATCCAAAGATAAGTCATTGCAACCAAAACCGTGTAAGAATAGTTAAAATCTGAAGACAAACTAAACATAGAAAAGAACAGTGGGGCAAGAGTATAGCACAGGCAACGGAGCGATAAGTTTACATGTCCGACCAGAAATCCCTGCTTGAATTTGCCCAAACTGCTTGCCGAAATTCACTACTTCTACGGACATTAGGTAAACTCATTTTATCATTTCGTGTCGAAATCGGTTAAGCCGTCAGAAGTGCATTTTACTCGGCTGTTTAAAACACTTTTGTCTCCAATGTTAAAGGATAATGTTAAAGGACAATAAAAGTGTATGACCTTGACCGGATAACAGCATAATTTGAGAGTTAACTCACCACCCTAAATGTGTGTGACATTATATACTTAGCGCTAACTAAATGGCAACCGTCAATAGGGCAAGCAAAATGGAATAATTGACCATAAGCGGCAATGTGCCTCAAACTATTGGCTATCCTAAATTTTTGTTGTAGATTGTTCAAGTGCCCAAGTAGCACTGCTTTCTCATGTAAAAAAGCAATCGGTATATTTCCATTTCGGTGGAACCATCACGCGCACATCTGATCGGTTCACGTTGATGGTTTTTCTTCCATAGCTTATTAACGAGGGAATTCGATGAAGTTTGTTACTGTGAACATTGGTTGCACCAGCTTTCGTTCTTTTGTAAGTGTAACGAATGTTGACGGCATGAAAGCAGATAGAATACGAAATGTAACCTCCAGGCGAGTCTCCAGCGCACAGTTTCTTCGTCCCAGCTATTCTATACTTTCCAACTTGCTAGATGACTGACTTTTTAAGACTGTAGCGGAAAGAAGACACAGTGCAACCTAGTGAACAGCAAGTTGGCAGTTTGACGGTGGCAGTGATTAGGCTACAGCACAAAGACCTAACATATGTAACCTTCATTTGGTAGATTTGCTTTGGAGTGTGAGCCAGATTTACTTGCTCAAATCAGTACACATATTCATAGGCTGCTAACTCATCACATAGTGGCGGATTGCTACACAGCTGCTAAGTATGTGAGAACCGCTATAATGCGTTGAAATAACGGAGGTAGCAAAAATCTTACCTGGACAATTGAAGATTGTTGAGGTATCTGGCTTAATCAGATAATCTGTAAGAATAAATTTAACCGTATCCCTTTAAATGTCCATGTTTCCACTCTACTAAATCCTGTCAAGACTGTCAGCACCAGTCTCTCATATATGCCAAAAGATAAAGCGAAAACTATCTTCATGCAATATATAACAGAAGTTGAGGGAAACTGGTTGCTGCTCACAGGAAAACACTGCACACCAGAACACGTTTCGACCTCATTTGATCTCCTCAGTTAGAGATAAAACGCATTGAAACCAGAAGGGTTGGAATATGAGCCGAAGCCACTACACCTTTGTTCAACGTGACAACTTATGCAACCGTGAAACAATGATTTAGGTATTTAAATTACTCACGGAATCACGGAATCACACACTTTTCGGCTAGCGCTCGCCTCAACGAAGTCAAAAAACAATGCAACCAAAAATGGCATGTGAGGACAATAAGATAATGCGTAGGTCATAGAGCCGCATTAGATCAAAGTAGACTAGATTGATGGTAAATATTTAATATAAATCATCATTTATCTTCTCGTTTGAATAGATTCCTTCAAAACGCTCAACGAATACGTTGGTCTTGTTGATGGCTTGGCGGCGGTTACAAAAGGTGAGTTACAGGTTGACAGAATAATTACTGGTCATCTAATGAGTAGTCGGCAACCCCACTTGTTAATTATCTTCCTTGTGATATATATATATATATATATATATATATATATATATAGTTGCAACATGGCCAATAGTACAATTGGCATAGTGCCACAACGTATGGAAAATACAATAAACAAAGGAAGATAGAGGAAAAATCCTTGTTCATGGGAATAGGGAGTAACAACAAATCCGCCATTGTGCACGATTACTTGCCATATCCAACAGTGTCCAGCCATGTGTGTTCTGGATCATTCACGCTCCAGCCAGGGAGACGAGATTGTCTAATCACGGCTAACTTTGACGTTAGCTGCTTCATGCTCCTGGCCCAAGTCATACGTTGACCACCTTGATCTCGCTTCCAGCCGACATCTGCGCACGCGCAAAGAGGGCACCGCGAGGTAAGCGATGAGTAGGCATACGACGAACATCCCCAAGCCACTAAAGTCTACAATGCGAAATAATGCTGCGTAGTGGCCGGCAAATTTTCCCTGATCTGAAAATTTTTGGTCGAATAAATTTATTCTTAGTGTGGTGTTGCCATCGCACGCCATCAATGATCTTAAGGCAGCGGTGATCATAAACAGACGACCTCAACATCCTTTACGCGAGCAGGCCAAATCTCGTAGTCATAGAGGAGAACCACTCTCACTGTGGCATTTTCAACTCGGCCATTCGGAGATACATTCCGAGCACCACGACGCCAGAGATGATGGAGATTGGAAAAATCAACCCGAGCCTTAGGAACGTGCAAGGAGACCTCATCCGTTAAACCATTAGCGCTGATGCAGCTTCCGATGTAAAAGAAGTTGTCCACCAATTCAAATGAATGACCTAAAATAGTAAAATTAGGAACAGCGTCTAGCCAGTCCTGCAGGAAAATCTTGCATTTCGAGGGTGCAAAGGTCATACCAAACTGGTAGACAGACATCTCCAAACTATGCTATTTAAACTTGGCAACCTTGGTTCAAGCGCGACCTAGAAACGCTGGAGGCACCACAACGAAAAGCAACAAAGAAGGTGATTTTATTTATAAGTGGAAGGATTTTGGTGAGTATTTTTGTTCGTCGCAATAAGCCGACAATTCAGATATGTCGGCCAGCTATCCGGAAAAGCACCAGACGGCCGTTTCGCCCTATTGTGACTCATCAGTAGTGCGCATCCTTCGGTCCTGTGATCTATTATGCATCAGCGACTAAACATTGATGGTTGCCACGTGGAATTAGGAACCTGGTGCTAGTAATGGCTTGTTAACACAACTTGGTGCATCCTGGGACCTAGACTCCTGACCAGTATACCGAGAACGTTCGCTCAAGGCGGCACGGTTTTGTGAACACGGAAGCGAAGGGGGAAGACCAAGAATGAGGGTTGAACAAACGTGGAATAAAGTGACTAAACGGTGGTGCGGTAAAACGTGTTTCGACAGGTTCAGCCGCCTGCACCTCGGCCGATGAGAGCAGATCGAGAGAGCAGATAGAGCAGATAGATCGAGAGCGAAAAGATCGAGCGAAGAATTGTTGAGACATGGATCCATAGGTTGTCTAGGCATGGTACATTCCGGTTGTCCAGGCCGAGAATGAGGGTTGACTTAGGGGACCGCACCCTGAAACTTGGATTATTAGGACCTAACACGTAAGGCAGCTGTTATCTGGGTACAATCGCATTAACCCATAAATTAGGTGACATATTAGGGTTATACCACTAAATCCTGGGTTCCGAAAATGGTAGTTTGATCGATAATATGCCTGAAATCTCGGTTACTATGTTAACATGGTACTTAAATGCCAGTTCTCAGTCGCGTGCAAATGAATTTTTATTTGGTGTCTAATTTGATTATATTTAAATACCTAAAGAATGCGAGTTGTATTGACCAAAAATATGTCAAGGAACTCAAAAAGCTCCTTGTCATCTACATGTTAGTTGACTCATCGTTTTTCCGTAATTAGGATAGTCTTGGTTGCAAAGTTAAGATCACCTAGCCCAGACAAATTTGAGGTATTAGATGAATATCGCGTTAATTGGCATTCTGCCTTTTAAGTGTCCTTCACATTTACTAATCTAATGCCCACCGAGTGTAGCCCACCTTCAACCAGGTTACGGACTCCTTACTGATTTGCTAGCAGCTCGATTTGTGCGTAGAATGGCAGTCATATTTTGCTGTAACTTACGCTTAGCTTTTACTTTTTATTGTCGCAGACTCACGCTAATCTTGACTGTATGGCAACACGCAGTAGACATCCCAAATTGTGCATCATCATCCGTAATCCCAAGTTGATGTATACGTATCTTCTGATTGAATAAATACACGCATGATTCGCAATGAGACTCTTTTATTCTTTCCTGAATGGTCATCTAAAGCTTTTCAGTGCGTATGTAAATTGCGCAGTCATAGATGTTACATATGGAAAGTACAAGATAAGGTGAAAGAGGGAAAGGGTATCGGATGCAAGTCGCGGATGAATCTGCCCGTAGACTGGGTGCAGGTCAGTGAAGGTATGCGGCGAATTAGTGAGGGAGGTCATCGGTACTGAAAAATTCTCACGAAGTTGTGTGCCGTATAGTTCGTGAAAATAGGAGGCAAAAGCAGTAGGAAAGTTTTGAACGAAACACTCACGTTCAAATATGGATCGTATGGTGTTTGCCGAGAAATATACACCTTAATTTCAATAAAAGCCTGGATGTGTGGTGGTTTTATTAAAGACTTGATGGCATCACGATTTGTCAGAGATAAATAAGCAGAGATAACAAGAAAATCCTACTCTGTTAGTGTTAGTAAGCACAGAATGATGCATAAAATTAAGGCCCAGTGTCCTCAATTGTGTTGGTAAGTAACTTATTTTTCCGATATAAATCTACAGACTGGATGGGGCCGAATGTACTTCAAAAAAGTGGTTGTCCTAACTCTAGCTTTTCTGATTCTGATAAACTGTGGGTTTCGCACTGCTCTCCCAACTGAATGATTATTTTGCAGATGTTTCGCTGCCAGACTAGGAAAAATCATCATTGCGAATTTAAGGTCCTGTTTCGCAGAAACTCCTAAGCGACTTCCAGATCTAAGTGCCTATTGATCGACTTCTGCTTTGAATACCAGGCTTCGATAAAATCACGTGCTTGCAGGCTTGTGGCTCTTCCGAGGATTTTGAATTGTTCCAAGTCGAATTGGGGGCCTTCGACATTCATATACACTAATGATTCCCAACATTTTTGAGGCCGTTACTCCCAAGGCGGGTTCACTTTAAGCATTTACACCCAAACTTTCTAAAGCCAATTAGCTGGCAACTACTGCATTCTTTTTGATTAGAGCAAATAAATACCATATGTAATTACCTTTGATCATGCAAATAAAGGAGACCCCCATTGTAGTGCAAAGAAAATGCAAGAGTTTCTTTCATTAAGAACCCCGCGTTCAAAGTATTCTTGCTGATGACCTGAACGCGAGTTTGATGGTACTGTTATAAAACGGTATCACACTTATTTTTAACGCACGTTGCTGTACACCGGCGATTCTTAACATTTTTGAGGCTCACAAATGGGGTTTGCTATAATCAACCCGCCCCCTCCCAATTTCCGTCTCAAACGCTAACAGACGGATTACTATCGCGCCGTTCGGTTCTATGTGCGAGAACTAAGAGCTATTTGGAATAACTCCCGATCAAAAAAGAAACAGTTGTTTGGTACGACAATGTATGTAATTAACAGACGATATACGTCAATGGAACGGTTGATATTGCTTAGTGCTGACAATGGCTGGTATATTTGGTTCAGTTTCTGCTAATGCACGTCGGTAGTCGTAATCCAGATTCATTTGACTCCTTGCTTCTGTTTTCATTGAAACCACTGTCGAAAAGCAACTTTTACATCTATAAGTTGTTGCAAATGAGATCAATATCCTCAATGCTCTTTCCGATAGCAATGGATATTCACCACTTATCTTTATCCAAAATGTTACCAGTGGTGTGCTTTGGAAATTTATTTTTAATTCGTTACCTTTGCGCCTTGCTAGGAATTGTGCTTTGGCTTCGATGGCAGTACCCAGAAAGATTTCCTGACTCACTGAAAAGCGCCTTAGCACCCAGGCATTTACTTGGTGATTTTCCAAATCAGGAAAATATTTGCTGATGGAATGGACCTCTGATGACAAGTGGCAAGTTATAACATCTAGGAAAGCGCATGTTTCATTTCTTCCAGCGGGCAATATTTATAGTGCTGGAAACATCGACACATCGACAACCGTTGCTCTGCGTTGGTGAAGCTGTATTTTACGAATAAAACTGGCAACCTTATCCTGAGCAGTTAAAATATTAAGCATATTTCCTAGCAAGCTGAGGTTCAGTGCATTTATTTCTCCGAAGAAATCTGTAAGATATGCTAGTTTGGAGATAAATATGTTGTCAGTTATCATGACGTGTAAGACGTTCACCTTACCCATATGCAGCTCCTTCCTTTCAGGAAACATTCCAATTTCTTCTCGAAGCGCGATCACTCGGTGCTGCACGCTGCATGGTGATACGCAACGCCTTTTAGTGTGCAATACCAACACGTCGAATTTGCCTACAAATTCATTGCACAACTCTTTGAAAACTTGTATACGTCGCACTACCGCGGATGACCATTATTATTTTCACTACCTTGGTTAACGTGTCCACCAAAACAGGTGGAAGAGTTTTCACTGCTAAAGCATAACTATACATTATGCAGTGGCTGAATGTACAGTGCCGAGCAAATTTTTGGACCAACGTATGGAATCCAGAACGGACGCCCAACATGAGTGAAAAAAGGAGCCCGATATATCCAGGCACGAACATTTGAGCGCAGCTTCTTTCCGTTTGAAGAATGTAATATCGTTTCCTACAAACTGAGATTGACTTCGGTCGAAATGTCATTTAAATTTGCTGGGTTTTATGCTCTCCAGCGTGAGCACTTTGCTTCCAAAAATACCTTGTGACGTCCCAACCTTTTCATAGACAAAATTGGTGAAGCCCCATTGCAGAAAAGTTTCCTTATAGGCCGATTTTTCCAGAAGGAAAGGTTCCTGCAAAAAGTAGGCAAATAAGTGATACATGTATATAACGATGAATATTTTCGCGATTTAATCTAGAAGACATTAATAAAAACGTTTGCAGATAAACTCATTATTTTGCTATTAAACTTGTTAAGCGACCGATTGTTGACCCAATCCTCGTACTAATATTTACCTCCTGCAAAATGTCACCTTACCCCTTAGGGAGTAATTACCATTAGGTTGGAAAACCCTTATATACACGGACATCAAATAGTTCTTATCATGACGGCGGTTGGCTAGGTTGTTCATGTAGCCTTGTGCCAAGCTTTCTTCCTGTTTGTCCTACGTAGTAGTTGTCACAGTCTCGTTCGCATATCTTGTATAATACACCAGATGCTTTCCACTTGCTAAGAATATCCTTCACTTTGAAGAGTTTATTTCGTGTTGTTTCTGTTGGTTGCTGAGCAACTTTGACTCCTATAGGCAAGAAAGTCTCGCTGCCATTTCCGAGATTCCGTTGATATAAGGTAGCATGGTTTGATTTTCATTCGTAGCGTTTGTTGTGGTGTGTTGTGTCGCTTTATGTGTGGCCAACCTGAGCAGAATGAAGCCTTTCTGTTACGAATTCCGTTTGAACAGGCTGAAGAGATAGTCTTCTTCCGCCTGCCTCAGCTGCTGCGCGCTGCAACCTGTACGTGCTCGTTTGAACATAGAGCACAAAGCAGCGCTTGTGGACTGCCGGATGATTGCTGCTGTAGTTGAAGGTCTAGTCCTTATGTGTTGACTTTGACAGACCGTCGTTCCGAGTGGTCCTGAACCAGTCCGACGTATGAGAAGGTCCAAAAATGGTAGTTGCCCATCGTTCTCCTCTTCCCTCGTGAATTGGCTATCGTCGAACACACTGTTGATTAGCTCATGTGTCTCTTCTAATTCGGAGTGTTTGAGGATGATGAACGTGTCTTATACGTAGCGCACCCAAAGTTTCGGATTGGCAATTGGGAGTGCTATTCGTTCTAGCGCCTGCATCATTCCTTCGGCTATCAGTCCAGAAAACCGCGATTCCATCGGCGTTCCTCGTATTTCTTGGTAGATTTGGCCGTTGAAATGTATGAATAGACAGAATCCCAGCAACTCCATAAGCAACACAACACACCTCAACAAATGCAACGAATGAAAATCAAACCATGCTATCTTATATCAACGGAATCTTGGGAATAGCAGCGAGACTTTGTTGTCTATAGGAGTCAAAGTTGCCCACCAACCAAAAGAAACAACACGAAATAAACTCTTCAAAGTGAAGGATATTCTTAGCAAGTGGGAAACATCTGGTGTAATCTACAACATATGCTACCGAGACTTTGACAACTACTACGCAAGACAAACAGGAAGAGAGCTTGGCACAAGGCTACATGAATTACCTAACCAACCGCCGTCATGATAAGAACTCTTTTATGTCCGTGTATATGGATGCCGAAGGCTACCAATTCGACTTGGAACACGTCAAAATCCTCGGAAGAGCCACAAGCCGGCAAGCACGTGAGTTTATTGAAGCCTGGTATTCAAAGCAGAAGTCGATCAATAAGCACTTAGATCTGGAAGTCGCTTAGGAGTTTCTGCGAAACAGGACCTTAAATTCGCAATGATGATGTTTCCTAGTCTGGCAGCGAAACATCTGCAAAATAATCATTCAGCTGGGAGAGCAGTGCGAAATCCACATCCACATTCCGAGCTACGGATATGCTCTACTATTTCTGATAAGCTGTTTTCACCACTGTAGCTCCATAAACTACTGCCATCGATAATCTTCTCAAGCGAGCACTGTTCCCCATATGGCAGCAAAACCGAAAGCAACATCCAATGTTTGGACCAGAAACACGCCTAGTTTCGCTATATTGGCGCGAAAATTAGAGAAAGGGCTGATCTGGCGTAATGGTCGAGTATTTCATGTCAAATATGGTAAATGATAGCCAAATTGCTGTCAGTGTGTTTGAAATTAGATTTCGTTATGCATACAATAGAAGGTAGGTGAATGAGTCGAAGAAATAAAATGCTTTTGTTATTTGACCGCGAGTATGTTTGTCATTTTTCATCCAGTAATGTATCTGAGAACAGAGCAAGCCCTTTTAATACCTCTTGGAAGACATTTGTTGGTGCAGTTCGAGGATATACTGAAAAAATAGAAAACGCTCACTTCCTGCTTTGAAAAGTCATGTAAAATTATAATTGCACAAGAAGTTTGGAATTTGCCTTTTTTCCGCAAACATCACTGGACCGGAAATGGTAAGAGTTGTTTCCGTTTGCGCGAGTTTTAATGAAGAGGAGTTCGCAGAGGTGTTTCAGGTAAGGTCATCGAAAGCCGCCACTTCTTTATTTTTCTCGCGCAACTTGAACAGAACACCGGTGGTGGTAAAAAAAAGAAAAGTCTGTGTACAGGTAAAAGACAATTAGAAACAATTAGGGAGGTAATTAGAGACACTTAGTTTATTTTTCGATAGCGCGCGGTGTAGCTAACTGCAAGTACGATCGCGATGTGTTACATGTTGCTGCAATGATATCCTATTAGAAACAAACTGAAGCGAAGCTCAAAAAACTAAAAATTGAGGCGCTGTTATTGGGACCAAGATTCTGTGCATTACAACTAGTAGGACTGCAATATCACATCCCATATTAAGTTTTATTTCGTCGCACTTGTGAGATCACATTCCACATGAACGTTTATTCCGTTACACTATCTTCGGAACGGAAGATTTCATTACCACGTGCACGTGTACCTGAATCCGAGGTCAACATAACAAAACTACTACAGTCTTATCGAGATTGCCTTGGATACCACATCCTCACATCGTGCAATTAAGTCTCGCGTGACCTACATCACAAACGAGGTCAACATAACAAAATTGTTTCAGTCTTAGCGAGATTGTTTTGGATACCACATTCTCACATTGTGTAGTTCAATTCTTCTTGACCTACATTCACACATCGTACCACTTACGGCCTACATGTTTGAACGCCTGAACGAAGCATTATATAAACAGTATAGTACATCGACAATGCCCTGACCGACTACAACGAACGTCACACGACCGTTCCGACTAGTGCTTCGACAACCGTCACGAAAAGCGCTACGCCCACGACGACAAGACAATCGTCACACGACCGGACAGGCCGCGACCTACAATTTCCCCACGAACAGGATTTGTGTTCTGAGATAAGTCACCGCTTTCTCATTACTTTATTTTTGAGTGACAATATTAAATTCTATTTCGCACATTGTATTCTTAGGGCCGGCCTCTCCTTTTTATATCTTTACTGTACTGATACATAACGAACACGCCACAATACTTATACTTCATTTTTGTTAGTGCACACCTTCTGATATTTTCAATCCGCCAACTAGTCGTAGTAACCTACTAAGCCACTAACAATTGGTGACCCCGACGTAAGCAAGTAGGCAGGAACCAACTGCAGTAAACTATCGTGTGTTAGGCAATTTCTCTCATACGTCCAAACGGCAACATCACACGAACTCATATAAGATGGATGACAGTAACAAACCTCAAACCAATGTTGTGTCCATTCACTTACCACCTTAATGGCACAGCGATCCGGCCATTTGTTTTACACAAGTTCAAGCACAATTTGCCCCTCCGCAGAATCACACAAGTGATGACAATCTTCTATCATGTGCTTGCCGCATTAACATCAGATGTAGTTGCCGATGTTCGAGATATTTTGTTATCTCCTGACCCCATCACTCCATTCCAACAGCTCCGCGATGCTCTAATCCGTCGTACCTCAATTTCAGAACACAATAGGCTAGAACAACTTCTAGCAGACGAAGCACTGGGAGACCTGACACCATCGCAACTCCTGCGCCGTTTGATTTGCGTTAAGGGAGAACGAAAGATAGACACTGGTCTATTCACTCAAATATTTTTAAAACGGCTACCTCAACATGTCCAAGCCATTCTAGCCCCATCCGTAATGGAAGTTCCAATTAATAAGTTGGTAATGATGGCGGACCGTATACTGAATGTCCAACCGCAAGTCAACTCGCTAGACCACCATACCCCCGGCCCATCAAATGACGATTTATCAGACCGGATAACACTATTGTCACAACAGTTAAATGAGATGACCATCTCTAGGGCACCTCATTTCAGACGTCGATTGCGATCTCCTTCCCGCAACTCCAAATGCCGTAATTTCCCCCGATTTCCTTCACGTTTTTACTCACATAGTTCTTCGTCTAGTCAGGCATCGAACCCCGCATTTTGTTGGTACCATCAGACACTTGGACCAGAGGCAAAGCAATGTAGACACCCCTGTACATTTAGATCACAACTGAGAGTGGATTTTAAGGCTCCGGGCAACGAATAGGGCGGATCTGCGAGGCGACCATGATCTGCCCGACACACACCAATCGCTGACTGATCATACAGGACCGGACATCCGGACTACATTTCTTGATCGACACGGGAGCGGACATCAGTGTCATACCCCCCCTCTCAAGCCAGCACGCTCTCAAACACAGAGCACACTTCCGCTTCAATCACACCTCTGTGTTATCACTCTTGACTACGATTTCCCTAGTGAGTGAACTTATCTGCCAGCGTATTTCAACTACGATTTACATGCCATCTTGTACCCTACACTTCCATACCGCTGTAAGGCGTACCACCTTCTCCTCTCCGCTCAGGACTCCTACCACCTAAACTGCATCCCTTCCATACCCACATGGAACAACTCTTTCACCACTATTTTAGAAGACACCAACCCACTCTTAACGTAACCACTATCTACCTGCCTACATAAACTTCCCCAACCACGCTCCAAACGAGAAGGTGACTATCTTACCTAGCCCGTACTATTGTCGGCCACCCCCGACCCCGACCCAACCCAGTCGCGAGTACCTACACCCCAAGTAAACCATGACCTTCACAACTACCTTCTCCTGATCCACATCTATTCGACTCCCTAGTTTTAGGCGCCCCTGTCTACCTTATTACTCCACTCTACAGTCCCTCCTCACTATAACTGAAGAGACGTTCACCACACAAAAACTAAGAGACTGTATAGACACGAACGTGATAGTACTCCCACTCTACACTCACCTCACTACTAAACCATACCTAATCAACCTACTGCTCACTTTCCACTTCAATAATCTAGGCTCCAAATATAGCAAGACCATTGACTTCTCCATCATCAGACGTGACTTAAATTTACTACCCCAACGCTAATATAATCCTACTTCTCCACATTTAATACTCCTAAACGTCCCTCTCTTTTTTATGCATCCGGCAAATCAAAACCCTTTCAATCTTTGTTTATAACACTTACTTCGCCTCACAAAACTGCTTCAAACAAAATCCATACCCTCACTACTGACTGCCGCTAATTGGTAAGTGTATTTTCCACTTTTGGACAACGCTCCTTAATCTTCTTCACCTTGTTGGTTTTACGTCGCTCTTTCACATGGGTATTCATAGTAGCGGATGTCGAAACAGCCCTTACTCGGTGCCGATTTTTTGACCCCATTTTAAATTGTTAGTCGATCTTAACAATCGTTTCTCCGAGATTTGACAACCGATTAACCGTTACTGGTCAGACTACTACAAGTCCATCATTCACACCAAGCCATTTTGCCGCGAATATGTTTGATTCTTCATTCGTCCGCAATTTTACGTGATTTTTCCCGCTCTTCCTAAAACCGAAGTTCCATCAGACGGAGATTAAACACGACGTAACCCATCGCATAGTAACCCAAGGTAATCCAGTGTACGCTCGCCCACGTCGAATGAATCCTGATAGGGATGAAAATAGCTAAGGCTGAGTTCCAACACATGCTTCAATTAGGAAATAATACGTCCCTCACAAAGCACTTGGTCATCACCTCTACACATGGTACCGAAATCAGATCCAAATGACTGGCGACCGCTGTCGGCGACTACAGAGCTCTAAACAATGTTACAGAGCCTGACAGATACCCCATCCCACATATACAGGATTTCACATCGAACATTGCTGGTAGCACAATCTTCTCGCACATCGATATATTCAGAGCATACCACCATATTTCGGTGCATCCTGACGATATACATAAGACTGCAGTTACTACTCCGTTCGGTATTTTCGAATTTTTACGTATGCATTTTGGATTGCGTAACGCTGCGCAAACTTTTCGACGGTTTATTGATCAAGTCTTACATGGTCTACGCTTCGTTTTCGCGTACTTGGACGATATTTTAATAGCCAGCAAGACACACAAGAACACAAACAACATTTGCGTACGTTATTTCAGCGTCTAGACAAATTTGGTATCACCATCAACCTACGAAAGAGCACCCTAGGAGTTCCATCATTAGATTACCTAGGTCACCGAATCGATAGCACTGGCCTGACACCAACTGATCACAACTCGTTATCGTTCACAACGTATCCTCCCGCGACATCCTTCCGCCGACTAAAGAGTTTTCTGAGAATGATTAATTATTACCGACGTTTCATCCCACATGCAGCCGAGATTTTAGCTCCTCTAACAAATCTCTTGGTTGGACCTCAGAAACATTTTGAAATGTCCGATGCCGCTACGCAAGCTTTCACGCAAGTAAAAAGCGTTCTTAAAAATCAATTGAATCTGTTTCATATCCGTCCGGACGCAACGTTGTCTCTTCACACCGACGCTTCTAATGCAGCCGTTGGAGCAGTCCTGAATCAACACGTTAATAATCAACTGCAACCCATTGGCTTCTTCTCAAAAAGATTGACGACGACGGAAACACACTATAGCACCTTTGGCCGGGAACTTTTAGCCATTTATCTAACTATTAAGCACTTTCGACATCTTCTCGAAGGCCGTGAATTTTGTGTTTTTACTGACCACAAGCCGTTAGTCTCCGCCTTGCTTGCTAAGCCCGACCGCTACTTACCTCGTGAGATTCGTCATCTCGATTACATCTCACAGTTCACATGCGACACTAGACACATAACTGGTGCTAGTAATATTGTAGCGGATAACTTGTCCCGACCGGCTGTCGACGAGATCACCGGTATATCCTCCATCGATTTCCAACGCATGGCACAACTGCAAAAAGCTATGCCACTACCGACGCATACGGATAGGCAATCCTCATCATTGAAGATACCACCATTTCCGATACCTCGGGCACAAGGTACAATTGACTGTGATATGGCGACGAATAACCCCAGACATTGGGTACCCGAGCTTATGCGTAGAGAAATATTTAACGCCCTTCATAACGTTTCTCACCTTGGAATCCGCGCGACCCTTCGTTTAATAGCGCAACATTTTGTTTGGCCGGATATCAACGTGGACATACGCAAATGGGCTAAACATTGCATACCGTGTCAACGTTCTAAGGTCGTTCGGCATACGCACTCTGATACTGGTACTTTCGCACAACCGGATCGCAGATTCGACCATATTCATATTGATATAGTTGGTCCACTACCGCATTCTAACGGAAATTCATACATTCTGACTTGTATAGACCGTTTCACTCGATGGCCTGAAGCCATTCCTATTGCAGACACATTGACAGAAACTATTGCTCGCGCACTGATTACCAGATGGATTGCCATTTTCGTTGTTCCTTCCTACATAACCACTGATCGAGATTCACAATTCCAGTCACATTTTTTCCAGCAACTGACCGAACTACTCGGTTGCAAACGTATACGTACAACGGTCTATCACCCCAAGCGAACGGTTTAGTCGAACGTTTTCATCGACACTTAAAAACCGCTTTCAAAGTAAACGGTGATTCAGCTAGATGGACAGAACAACTCCCACTCATCCTACTTCACATACGCACGATGTTTCGTACAACACTGAACTGTTCACCGGCTGAGTTGTTCTTTGGCACGACATTACGTATACCCGGCCAATTTTTCACACCCGACACAGCATTACTCAGTGACCCTCCAACGTATGTGGCTCGTCTGAAAACGCACAAGAGCAAACTACAATACTGCGCGTCCACTTTCACAACAAAACTACCCCACATTCCTCCAGAACTTTCGACCTGTACCCATGTTTTCATTCGCACTGACAGGGTAAAACAACCTTTACAACCTCCTTATGAGGGCCCATTTCCGGTACTTTCACGCCAAGAGAAATACTTCACCATTCTATGGCGTGGCAAACCTGATGCAATCAGCATAGATCGTTTGAAACCGGCGTATACGGATTCAGTGGAGACATACCACACGGACAACGCTCCAACACGCACTGACAAGGCCAAGACGCTGACGATCGACAATACACGACCACCCACAATTCCGGGACGAAATCAAGAATGCACCGCGCGATCTGGAAGACAGGTACATTGGCCTGACCGTTTTGTTGCAGGCTGACACAACTCAGGCTCCGATGCATACCCTTTTCCAAGGAGGAGGGTATTGTGAGATCACATCCCATATTAAGTTTTATTTCGTCGCACTTGTGAGATCACATTCCACATGAACGTTTATTCCGTTACACTATCTTCGGAACGGAAGATTTCATTACCACGTGCACGTGTACCTGAATCCGAGGTCAACATAACAAAACTACTACAGTCTTATCGAGATTGCTTTGGATACCACATCCTCACATCGTGCAATTATGTCTCGCGTGACCTACATCACAAACGAGGTCAACATAACAAAAGTGTTTCAGTCTTAGCGAGATTGTTTTGGATACCACATTCTCACATTGTGTAGTTCAATTCTTCTTGACCTACATTCACACATCGTACCACTTACGGCCTACATGTTTGAACGCCTGAACGAAGCATTATATAAACAGGATAGTACATCGACAATGCCCTGACCGACTACAACGAACGTCACACGACCGTTCCGACTAGTGCTTCGACAACCGTCACGAAAAGCGCTACGCCCACGACGACAAGACAATCGTCACACGACCGGACAGGCCGCGACCTACAATTTCCCCACGAACAGGATTTGTGTTCGGAGATAGGTCACCGCTTTCTCATTACTTTATTTTTGAGTGACAATATTAAATTTTATTTCGCACATTGTATTCTTAGGGCTGGCCTCTCCTTTTTAAATCTTTACTGTACTGATACATAACGAACACGCCACAATACTTATATTTCATTTTTGTTAGTGCACACCTTCTGATATTTTCAATCCGCCAACTAGTCGTAGTAACCTACTAAGCCACTAACAGGACGCAATGGCATTTAGGGACACAATTCGAGATTTTCTTGCACCAATTGACTGAATTAAAACCGCACAT